>JARHVA010000495.1:0-235000 GCA_037957365.1 Torreya grandis
GGTTATTTAGGTCATTGATGTTGAAATATATTAGCCTTTACCACTTGATTATAGTGTATTGTATTTTATACATCACCCTTGTAGTGCCTTATTTATATATCTATTTTATCTTTCCTAATATCCCTTTGTTTGATATTTGTTTTAGATGATCACATCCCTCTTCTTTATATTCCATTTTATATCAATTTTATTTAAATTTCATTTTATAGTGCCTCTTGGATTTTTAGTTTATGAATTTCATTGTAAGACCTTGGAAAAATAAAAAACATGATTTCTTCACAAATACCGATCATCCTTCATATTTTAACCATATATGTTCATCATAGTTAGGTCTCTAGATGGTCGTGCCTTTCTACATTAGGCTTTAACACAAATATTTATTTTGAGTTTCCACATATTAAAGTATTTTCTATCTTATGTTACACATCCTCACTTTATTAAAGTTTTCAATTGTATTACATTGGATCTTTTTATAGTCATATTGCATTATTTTCATCTCCTTTGTTTAATTTAAATTTTCACTTGTCTTACATTGGATGACTTTATAATAATTTCTTACACATATTTTATTTGTCAAATTTTATACCTAATTCCTTAATATTTCATATTTTTACACTTAGTTATTTAATTTTTAACTATGCATATGCTCACATTTTATAGAAAAGAATGAAACATACATCACACATTACATCATCACATTCTAGTGACCCAATTTTGAAAATTTCTATTTTTTCTATTTTTGTCAGCTACTTTCTAAATTATCTCATATATTAGATTCCATAAGTCCCTTTTACAAACCAAAAGAATCCCTAGTATCTTGGAAAGTGAAGGAAATTTTTGGTATTAATGGATAATTTTGGTAAAAAATGTGTATTTTTCTCTAATTTTTTAGGTCTTCCCATCGAGATTCTAGATTGACACCTTCCATCAACTGTATCACACATAAAATGATATCTTATATTGGTAAGGTAAATGAAGGTAATATTTATATTTATTTATTTACTTTCATTATTTACTATTATGGCCTTTTATGTTGCTATGTATATTTACAAAAACACTATCTCATGTTACACTATTGTGAGACATGATGAGATTTGAGTGGGGCATATGTATACACTTGATATTTTTCATCTTTAACAATTCATTGATATTTTATCTTGCTAGGGCTTGTTGACACATCATTCACCTTGAGTGTATACCCTAAGTAGTACACTAAGAATAGGGTGAGATTGGATCATGATACATTTAAAAGAGATGTTTACATATTATCTTGTCATACCTTCATTACTATTAGTCAAACCTCCTATGAGTATATTTCTATATTATCTCTCCATCTAATTTCTACTATGTTTTTCTAGCCACCCTATATTCCTACTATATTGGCCAAGATGATATATCCTATTTCATTCTTATATTTACTCATCCCATACAATTTTGAGTCTTGTACCTATTAATTGTACTCTATCAACATGAATGATACAAATTTGTGTTTTTTGAAATCCTTTATAAATGTATTGGTCTAGCTAATACCATTGGCTTAGATTCTCATGTGATTTTTAGGTTTGGACACACACACACACACACACACACACACACACACAAAAAGGACATATTATCATTCTAAACATATCACAATACTCATCTGTTCTACTTGCACTCATATTTATGCTTCTAAGTAGTAAAAGGAGGAATTAGAGGCAAAATTATTTTTCATGAAGGTATTGTCTTTATTAAATGTATTTTAATTATAATAGGAGTCATGCCAAAGAGGTGTCCAAATATTTGGATTCCCCAACTAAGGATATCTAGATCTTCTTATTTCCATTTGAGCTCTTCATCCTACAAATTCTCTTACAATGTACCACTTGAGATAAGGGGGAGATTGATATGTTGATGAGTCACTCAGAAGATAAGTATACCTATCCTTATTATATTTCATTTATTTATATTTTAGATAGATTTACTTTGCTTTATTTTAGTAGATTTGGGTTTTTGTTTCCTTTCTTATGCTTCTCCTTATATGTAATAAACAAGTATAACTATAGGGTTTCTTAGGATTTATTTTATTACCTTAGGTTTCATATAATTCACATCGATTGACCATTGCACCACTCACTTTCTTAATATTTTAGTATTTTAAAACTATATTTGATATAAGTTACCCTTTTTTGTCAATTATTTACATGTCATATCCTTATTATATTCTTGATACACCCTTTTATTTCCATTTCTATATAATTTATTTATCTTGGGATATAGTTAAAACCATATCTGATATCTTAGGCATAATATTTTTACCCCCTATACCTTAGACATAGAGTGTGGATTATAATCTAATAGATTACAACCACCCCAAATACCATTACTATATCATCTAGGTATACACATTATCTATTATTATGACTTTATTTATATCCTAGTTTATAGATAAAAATATGATTGTTATTGGTTATCCTATCCTATGCATAAAACATGCATCAACCTCTTATAATCGAGGATCTTAATAGGAAAATCCATAGACCTCAACCAAAATAATTTTATCCTTCATGGATAAAACCTCAATGGTATGATACCCAAAAGTTATGCTAGTTTCAATTCCATTAGGGTGATTCACATGAAAATTATTGTTTCCTTTATATCTTAGCATATAGCTCCCTACTTGGCCATAACTTTAACCATGATGCTATGGAAAAATAAAGTTATAAGTTTTTGAAAGAGTCTCAAAACATTATAAATGTTGTGTCAAGGGTGATGTACTCAACCAAGACAATTCTCACCTTAAAATATATCAAATCCCATTCGAGATCACTCTAAGAGTTTAAAAACTCAATCTCAAGGAAACACAAATTCTTTTCAAATTAAAAATAAAAATAAAATCATTTCCAACCACCAATGCCATATAAACTATGGTTAACCCTAAATTATCAAACCATAAGGAAATTTGTGTTCACATGAATGACATGAAACACATCATTATTTATTATGATTATCAATAAAACATTCAACTTAATCCTAAAATAACTTACATAACTTATATAACTATTTATTAAAATAATATAGGTCATATTTGTGTACCTTATCTATTGAAAAAATCATAATCATAAATACCAATAATTTTTAATGTGATCAACCTACATTAAAAATATACACCAAGTATCTACCCAAATAAATAAAAACTGACATGTGGACTATTTTCCAAGATAGAGAGAACTTGAAAGTTGTGAAAAGATATCAAAGTCACACCACCAATATTCAAATTTAGTTTTGGAATAAAAATGGAGAGTTATCTTAATAACCCAAGGTAGAGGAAATGGGGAGAAATCTAATTAACAAAAAAGATTCCAATTCTATAGTAGAGCATAGTAGAGAGAGAGCTTAGAGGATATCATAGAGTGTGAAATTATATACATAAATTTACTAAGTGATGTATGGTAATTGTAACCCAATCAATGGATTGAGGAAGTTTTATTCATAGTCCAGGGTAAGGAAGAGTGTGAGGTGTGTGTGTAATCTAACACACTTGAACATCTATAAAGAGAGTATTGGTTTTCATTCCAAGCCTTATGTCCTTGAGATATTGAGATTAATGTAATACCTTTTGGGAGTAAGGTAGAAATTAAATTGGCCTCATAATTATCATTTGCACTACATGGATCCTATATCTATCTCTTTATCTCTCTCACTACCACTTATATGAACCTAAATTTTACCATAGATCTCCCAACTAAAGGTTCTACATGATCGTACATCCTTGTTGTATCATATTATGACAAAAATCCATTCAAAAAGTCATGATGCATGGCCTAGATCAATGAGTTCTAATTTTTTATCATACATGAGCACAAAGGTATGTCATTGTATGCACCTAAAATCACTCGCTTCATTACAGTCGACTAATATTCCTATTAGTCAACACTAATTTCACTTAACCCATTTTATCCCATTAATTTATCCTATTTCTAGCCATATATCTAATATCCCCTTCCTCTATTATCCTTCATCCACTATCCTTAGTCTAATCCCATTTTATCATTAATTATTCTTAAAAATCCCATTATCCTAATTTAATCCTACTTATCTATTATATGGGAATTTAATATTTCCATAACCTCAACTACCCACTTATTAACCTACACCCTAGCCTTTCCTACATCCCTATGACCATAATCTTATCCCAATCCCTACCTAATCCTTACCTAATTCTCTATTATCTCTAAGATAATGGAGAAGTCTCTAGAATTGGAGACTTCCCTCCAAGTCTCTATAAACCTCTATTTATAGAGGTTTCTTAAGGAATTTAATATTCCTTGGATAATTACCAGCCATTGATATTGCCTCCCCAAATTCAAATTTATCCCTTGATCTTCCCTCCCTTCCTCTATTTAACTAACCTCTCTCTACACCCTCAAACCAACTAGCAAGCTTACAGAAAAACCATGTCAAAATGAGTCCTTGAATGAATAATCCAATGTATCATCAAGAAACCTTTGATCAAGCATCGAAGTCAAAGATCTAAGTCTATAATCAACCACTTAATCCAATTGCAAATCCTAGAAGGAGGCAACATAAAGCAAAGGGATTGGTAAGCTTGTATATCACTCTAATTTTGTTTTATAAATCCTTCCTATTGATTAGTTTGCATTTTGAGTTTGGATTTACCTCTGTTTAAATTCATAGTGTGCTCAAAATCTCTCTACAGTCATTATTTACATTTTAAATTTTATCACATCTACATCACTATAAAAATTTCTTGCATGATTTTTTATAGTACAAATTGTGTAGTAATAACACTTTTTTACTTAAGTAATCCTCTTGCTGATTTGGGAAAACCTCCCCCTCCTATCTACCTATGTGGACATATTATCCTCATCCACTTATCATGCCATCAGGATTGGATACCATTTCCTCTTATGTAAGAAAAAATGTGAGAGTCATGATCTCTTAAACAACACTTGTTACAATTGATTTTTTAGGAGAATCTATATAATGTGGAGGATAAAGGGTCCTAATTATTATTTTTCTAGTCTCTACAATTAATAATCTTTCCTTCCAAAAATGGGGTATCTCATCTCCTACCTTATGATTCTTAGCTAGGGATTTCTCATTTAATTCAAGATAATATTATCTCAAAATTTACACCAAAGCTTATACTTATAATAAAACTTACACATGTACTACTACAACTACCTTTTATCCCTTAACTTTATTGGGTGTTGGTCAAAATCTATTCTTACGTTTGCTCCCAAAATTACAAGGAGATGTTTGAGGCCTCATAACTATGACATGTAGTTATGGACTCTTTTATCTTGTTCAAAAAAATCCTTAGTGTGCTTTACCAATATTCGATAAAGTGCATATATGTCATTTGAAATTAAAAAAAATTGGGATGGAACATGTGCACATGAATGTGACTCCACCCACAAAGAGAAATGATTTATGAGTTTTGTAATACTACAAGATCATAATGGAGAAGACTAAGAGGGCCATGCATTATTTTTAATTTTATATGGGGTCAATATAACATCCCATATCTTGACTACATCCAAAATTGAATAACCAATCCAATAATCTCACTGAGTCCCTAAAGTGTAATGCCTAACTTGAGGCAAGTGTGTTGACATTTATGGTGGTGTATCCATGGGAATATAAATTAGGAAATTATCATATATCCACATATACAATGAAATTATTGGCCATATCATCATGTGATGACTTGCCAAGATGCTATAGATATGATGACATAGTAGTACATTATTCTTCACTAAAAAAATTCTAAGAACATGTCTATAAAAAAAATTAATACCTCTCCATCTAAATTATGACAAAAATACTCATTTAAGCAATAGGATAATATTAATATTCCATATATTTGTAATATGTGGAATAAAAAAATATCTAAATCATATAATATAAAAGTGTAATGAATAGTAACCTAACTATGTGGTCCACTGGACCAAGGCCCATCTCTCTACCTCTACATCTAGGATTTCAAAATATAAGGCAATCACTTGTTTTTTAAACCAAATATGTCATATACATCTTCCATGGTGAAGGTAAACTCAACTAGATTGAACTCCACCACTTACATAAAGTTATCTATTTGGATCTCACAAAACTCTATGAAAATCACTAACAAATTGGAATCTAATGGTACTTTAGATATATTCATGATGTCGTAGATCATAAACTAATTAAAAATTCCATATCAACATCTAATAGTCTCACTATTAACTATGGAAACCATGACATTTCAATCATCAAACACAATCAAAGTCATATATGTGTGACATCCTTATTTTATGAACATTAGAATTTTTTTATGCATAAGTATGACTACATGAGTTTGATAATTTGAGATTGGGAACATTATTTAAAACATAGGGTATACTATGTATTTGGATATGTGTAGTAAAATTGTGACTATCATAATATTTAATTAAATCATATGATCATTTTTATAACTTCATATTGTTATTAGGGTTAATATAGGGTGTTTCCATAGGATAATTAGGGTATATATTGGAGTTAGTTTTTAGTATTTTATCATCATATTATAAATTATATTATTATTCTAAGGTTGTGGATATTTCCCCCTCAAAGATTATTAGTCATATGATTCATTATTTTTATCCTATTTCAATCATATTGTGATTTATTGTTGTGATTCTACTTTCATGGTGTAGTAATATGTTTATAAGTGGTATCATAGTTTTGATTTGGGAAAAAGTGTGGTCAAAGCCCTATTTTTTAAGAGTCACCTATATCTCAAAAACTATTGAAATTTTCACTACAATGTTTTTTACTAAGTTGGAGAATCATTCAAGGACACTAATTTTATTTCAAGGTTATGTGATATTTTTAGAGATTAATTATGATTTTATAGGTTTTCATTAATTTATAGGCCACATTTTAAGGCTTTTTAATGAAATATTTACATTTTTTAAAAGCTCACAAAAATTTAATGGGGGATAGTTATTTAAAAATTTGGAATTGAGGTTGACCTAAATATGAAATTGTTTAGTGAAAGTTTGGTTAAAGGTGAAAATCAATTATGCATTATAAAAAATTTGTATGGTAGTACCACACACTAAGGGATGAGGCAAGGGTTCTAAAACTCTATGGAAAAATCCTAACAAAGAGGATATGGATTAAAAACCAAGAATAAGTGGATCTTCTATTTTAGGTTTTCTTTGATAGATAACAAAGTGAGAAAGCTTGAGTATAGTGTAAAAAACATGCAATATGATATGACTAACAAAATTGATGTGGAAAAAATCAAAGGATAATTGAACATAATCAAATAAGATATGAGAAACATTAATATGGAATTAAATAAGATCATGATGGCCTTGTAAAATAATTAGACATACCAACCTCTAATCATTAGTGTACAATGAAACCAATGTGTATTTTACAACCAACCCAATCAAAATATAAGTACATTGTAGATGTGGAACATGATTCCAAAAGTTGAAGTGTATAAGTTTGATGGGAAGGATCTGGCCACTTGGATCAATAAAATGATTTTTTTAATGTACATCAAATCCCATGTGGAAAAAAGGTGGTAATGACACATTTATATTTGGAGCCTGAGAAATTCATTTTGTAT
This sequence comes from Torreya grandis, assembly GCA_037957365.1. NCBI lineage: Eukaryota > Viridiplantae > Streptophyta > Pinopsida > Cupressales > Taxaceae > Torreya > Torreya grandis. The sequence continues at coordinate 7,610 of JARHVA010000495.1, forward strand.
CAATGGATTTGTACTCAAAATAAGAAGGGTTTCACTATCAACTAGTTAGTTTTTACTGATGAATTATATTTACACTATCATAACAACTTGATAAATAATTAATTAATCCATTTATAAAAAATGTACACATAAGATGTTTTAGGTTATTTATTCAACAGTTCTAATAGGTCTATCATTGCGAATCATATATGAACTTTTAAATGACTTATTTCTTGGTGGGATAAAAAATGACATCCAACATAAGGTTCATAGGTTTAATTTGAAATCTACATTTGAGGATATTATCTTGGCATGTAGATTATATGAGAGGGAAATAGTCACCAACAGACACCATTCACAAGTTTACTATATAATAACACTCCCATATATTCATTTTCTCAGCTTACTAGATTGAATACTAAACAACTTGAAGACAAGTGGGAAAAAGGGCTTTGTTTTAAATATGATAGAAAGTACAATCAAGGCCATAAGTGTGCATAAAATAAATTTTAATACATTGAGGGTGACAATGAATAATAATAAGATGAAGATGTATTATGGAAGGATGATGATGAGTTAGGGGGATAATTAGAATAAACCCAACTAACTATTTACTGACATGATATTTGAGGCATTAACACTCCAATAACCCTCAAGGTAGTGGGGTGTCTAAGAAAAAAGATGAAAGTATTGATTGACTCATGTAGTACTCATAATTTCATAAATAATAAATTTTATATGCACTTGAACTCTTTTGTATATCCATATCCAAAGTTTCAAGTCATAATTGTAGATGGTAGCATAGTAAATTATTTCAAGAAATGCCACAATATTAAAATCTCCATGAGATAATATCTAATAGATAGCCTTATGTTTTAATTTATTATGGGGAGTTGATATTATGTTGGGATTAAAAATGCTAATTACCTTGGTGATGATTGAGATGAATTTCCAAAATTTATTCATGTGTTTCCATTCATAGGGTAGGAATTTTAACTATGTGGATTACATGCAAAGTCTTCATAATTTGTGATTTATCATTATATATAAAATATTATAAAAAAGGGAGTGGATGGGTTTGTGGTTAAACTATTTTCAATATAGGTACAACCATTAAAGGTGTATACACCACTAGATATATAGGCTATTTTGGAGGAACACTCAATACTTTTTAGAGAAATTATAAAAGGAATTAATATTAAAAGGGATCATGATCATGACATTAAACTAGTTATAGGGTTATAACCACCCAACATGAGGCATTATAGGTACCCATATGTCCATAAGAGTGATATTGAAAAGATGGTATAGGAGATGTTGGAAGCAATTGTTATCCGTCATAGTCAGAACACTTATTCCTATTTGTGGTGATGTGCATAATAAGGATGAAACATGACACATTTATCTTGAATAAGGAAATTAAAAAGTACACCATTAATGATAAGTTTCTTATTCATATAATTAATGATTTGATAGATGAAACACATGGTGTTTTTTATCTTAAAAAACTCAATTTTAATTTTAAATATCATCATATAATAATAAAAGATGAGGATATTCATAAGATAAATTTCAAAACCCTTGAGGGCCATTGTGAATTTTTGGTGATGCATTTTGGCCTTACTAATACACCATATACATTTTAGATTTTGATGACTAATGTTTCTGGACCATTTATATGGAAATTTGTCTTGGTCTTCTTTGATAACATTTAATATATAAAAAAACATGGGAATAACTCTTGCACCATGTGAAACATGTTTTGGATATTATTGAATAACACCAAATTTATGTTAAGTCTTCCAAATGCACTTTTAGAATCAAATAAGTTGAGAATTTGGACTACGTTTGTTTCACATAAAGGTGTCAAGGTAGAACCTCACAAGATCAAGGATATGATCGAATGGAATGTTCCTAAAACCCTAAATAACCTATGAGGATTCTTGGGGATCATTAGTTAATGTTATCATTTTGTAAAAAAATATGGAAATATAGAAACACAACTCATAACCTTATTTAAGAATGAATCATTCCATTATAATGGGGCAACCACTCATGCATTTGAGGAGAAGGAGGGAATGTGATGCTTCAAGGCATGGATTGGGAACAATACTCATGAAATAAGGATGACCCATTGCATTTGAGATTTGTAAACTCAAAGTTAAGAATTTTATAAATCATATTAATGAGAAGGAAATGATGACCATTCTTCATAGAGTAGAACAATGGCAACTATATGTATTGGGAAGACACTTTAAAGTGAAGATATATAATGATCATCTAAAATACTTATTGCATTAGAGATTTTCATTAGAAGAAAAAAAAAATGAGTCAATTATATGTTGAGATATGAATATGAGATTATACATAAGAAAAGAAAGGACAATGTTATGGTTGATGCACTATCTAGGAAGGATAAGTCCATAAAAGAAATGTTGTGCACCATATCTATATTATAAGCTCACTGGGATAATCAATCAAGATCAAAGTGGGAGGATGATGTAATTATAAAGGATATTATTCATAATATCCAAAAATATCAGAGCATGTTAGATAAATTTATATGGAAATAGGAAACTCTATGATATAAGAATAGGTTATACCCATGCAAAAAACTAAACCTTAAGCATAATGTGCTCATGAAACTTCATACTTCTCTAATAGGTGGGGACTCAAGATTATTGAAACTTATTATAGAGTCTAACAATATTTATTTTAGGAAGGAATATGAAATAACCCCTTTGTTTTGGAATCGTATATCAGGGTACACTTTGGACATGTGTTAGACCCACTTAAAAGACTTGCTAATGCAATGAAAACATTTAACATAAAATAAGCATACATGACTAGAACTGAAAGAGGGTAACTGAGGCAATTCGATAGAGGTAAACATATACAAAAGGAACTATGGGTAAGTTGGTTGTTATTTAAAAGCATTATGGAAATCATGGCATATTAGTGTACACATACACTGATAAGTTTTGAGCACCATAAGTAGCACTCGTACTTCCTCATAGGACCATTTCTAGGTCCTTAACCCTAAGTAAATACCTCATTCTCCTTAGTGGGTTTCAGTCCTATTCGAGGATGGTTAAGTTAAAGTATTAGTTTAAATAAGAAGGATAGCTTTATTATTCTTAAGTTATTGTTCAAGTTAATCAGGGGTTTAGATCAACATATAAGCCAAATAAGCACTTAAAATCAATAAAAAAAATTAATTCACACTTGAAAATTTTGTTTCATTCATGTAGCAATTTATATTAAGCATAAGAGAAAAATAGATTGGATATAAGATTATTTTAGTGCTACCATCCAGGTTATAACACCCTTTAACCTTTAAGGTCATTGCACCATTTATATCAACATGGATGTTCATAACAATTTATGACATAGTAATAACTTTAGCATTTCCACTTTATATTATATGCAACTATTTAAATTGGCATAGCCAATGCTATAAAATAAATTTAAGGCATACAAGCAAATATCTCTAAGTTTTATATATAAAAGGACATCTTGTGCACCCAATAATAATGAGTTTAAGTAGCTATCCATTCAATAAAGAACTCCTTTTAATTCATAAGTGAATGCTTTAAATACATAATTACGTTACAAATTCATTGTAATTTAACTAGGTAAACCAAAACTAGTAAGAATAAAATGGCATAATTAAAAAAACATAATTAATGAAGTTCATTTAAGTTTTAAGATGAGTGGAACCCAAATAAAAAGGTCCCATTGACCATTTTATGCATAACCAATTTGTGTTTTCCCTTTGGCTCTTTTTGTTTATCCCTTGCTTGTTTTTTGTGTTTGGTCAACTACTTTGTTTCTTATCTTTTCCCTTCAACCTCTCTTGGTTTGGGCTCTTCTCCCTTGTTCTTTTTTTCCCCTTTGCCTTATTTTCCTTAGCCTTTCTTACTTTTTTTTGCCCTGAAGTGCCCTTCAAAAAAGGTTCCAGAGGGCCACTTCCCTTCAAAGTGCCCTTCAGAACTTTTCTAAAGGGCCTTTCTTGCCTTGATTTCCCCCCAAGTGTCCCTTAAAAAAATTTTGAAGGGCATTTTGTTGCCCAAGTGTCCCTTCAAACTTTTTTGAAGGGCACTTTGTTGTCCATGTGACCCTTTAGAAATGTTCTAAAGGGCACTTTTCTGCCTAGGTGTCCCTTCAGACTTTTTTGAAGGGCACTTTGTTGTCCAAGTGACCCTTTGAAAAAGTTCTAAAAGGAAATTTTCTACCCAAGTGTCCCTTCAGACTTTTCCAAAGGGCACTTTGTTGTCTAAGTGACCCTTCAAAAAAGTTTTGAAGGGCACTTTTCTGCTCAAGTGTCCCTTCAAAATTTTTTTAAGGGCACTTCATCTTTGTAAATGCCCTTCAAAAAAGTTTCAAAGGGCCATTTCCTTTGGAAATGCCCTTCAAATTTTTTTGAAGGACCTTGTGCCTTTCTCAAGTGTCTTTCAGGAAAAGTTCCTAAAGGAACTAGCCGTTGCCTTTTGAGAAAAATTCCTAAAAGAATTCTTTCAAACAAATTGTTTGAAGGAATTACTTTGGGAAAATTTCCCAAAACATTAAGCCTAACCCAAATGGATCCCCACGACATGTCGTAAGACATCAAATTCAGGGCAGCCAACTAGCCTTTGGGATTCAAAGAGGTGATGTGCCATAAGATGTCAAATTTAGGGTGGCCAACTAGCCATTAGGATTCAAAGAGGTGACATACTGTATGACATCAAATTTAGGGTAGATAACTAGTCATTAGCATACAACTTGGTGACATCCTGTAGGATTTCAAATTCATGCCTACAGTCTTCAAATAAGAAGTAAAGTCATTGGGAAAACCTGAATGACTTTGTAGTGCAAATTTGGTTTCCCAACAAGCTTTGCTTATGACTTTTATAATTAGAATCAATCAAAGAACTAAAAGGAGTAAGTAAGGAGTAAAGCCATTCAAAAAAATTGATAGGGTCTTAAGAAAAAAAACATCTAGTTTTCAAAAGAGCTTTGATTATGAATTTTATAAGTAGAAGCAATCAAAAAACTTGAAAGATTAAGGATAGTGAAAATCAAGTTTCCTAACATGCTTGAATTATAGGTTTATAATCAAAGCCATTCAGAAGGCTCGAATGGGTCTATAGTGTAAAACACAAAAACTTTCAGGAAGAATTTAAGGTTCACAATAGTGATCCAAGCCATTTATTCTGGAGGGTCATCTCACCATTGATTTTGTAGTGATCCTGGTTATTTCAAGAGGGTGAATCAAAGAGGAGAGACTCCAACTGAATGAGAGAACAACTAAAATTAGTTTCACCAGGATGGTGACTACAAACCATTTTGGAGGCTTCTATTTTGGTGCCCAAGAGCTCTCTCTTCTTTCCCTCTTTTTCTATAAAATAGGACCCTTGGGCTCTTGTTTTAGAATCCATAGATAGTATGGTGAAGCCCTACTAGAATGTTTTACCATTTTCTTACCTTTGAGCAAAGAAGCACAAGTCTATTTTATTTCTAAGTTTTAGACATTTTCTTGGGCATACAAGAGACATAGAGTGATAACAAGTGATGTTTTATCCTTTTATTCTCTATCCTTCATGATTTTGAGCAAAGAGTTGATCCAACAGGTCATGTAGAGTGCATTCTAGTTGTATGAGATTTTGCACATATGTAACCCTTTTTTGGACTATACAGGTTATCTTTTCTAGTTATTTACCTTATGTGATCTCATTCATTTTATCTTTACATTGAAATACTTATGTTGTAATCTTCTAGAGCTTGAGTTATAGAATATATTCTACTATATTGTGCATAAGTATAGGGCATACATGTGGATACTAATTCTTGGTGTATCACATTTTAGACTAGGCTTTTCGTTTATGAAAACTTCTAACTCTTTTCACTCATACAAATTGATTCAATAGTTTTATTACATAAAAAGGCTAATACATGGAGCTAGCCCTTTCAACCTAGAGGTTAATTTCCACTTATAGGCACACCCATAGGCCTAGAAATGTCTCAATGTTGCCCACATATAAAAGAGGCCTGAACAACCCTCTTCTAGGGTGAAGATTTGGAGACAATAGATCCACTTAAGGAACACTTATAAAACTTTCTATTGGCAGCCGAGGTGACTAGCCATGCAATTTCAACTCATGGTAAGGAAGCTAATGAAACAACATGAGTATAGCCTTTTCACGGATTAGATGATATGATAACTATTTATCATTTTTAGACTACATTATAGTTTTCATAAAATATGTTCCTCTAATCAAGTAAATAATAAAATAAAAGTTTTATACATGATCATTCATTATAAGAATTATTTAAACATTAGTTCCTTGGCCAATTGATATAAATTTTTACTAATTACTTTCAGATTTGATAATCCAACATAATTTTGAGAAATGATATTTTATAATTGTAAATGGAAAACATACCTTGCACAAAACCAATAGGTCTAAAGTGCATGATAAAAGAAATATTTATTTTATTTTTCACATAGTCCAACTATCAAACTTATGTATTGCTGCAAGGGTTAGATGTTCCAAATATAAATACGTACTTATGAATAGGAGTAATAAGTTATCCAATTAATAATTCAGCTAATGCAAGTTGTTATGACACTTCCATCTTCTTTCATTCTGAATTTAAACAACTAATATGAAGTCTCTATGTATATGTATTCCATGAAATGGAAAAACTTAAAAAAATTCTTAATTTATATATTATTCCCATCAAAACTATTCATTATGAATTATACAATTGTAGATCTAATGTGAAACATCTACATATTTACATTTCCATGGAGTGGCAAACTGAAATAAATATTAACCACTACAAAAATATAATTCATAATTGTTTTAATTTCTTCTAATTGGAACATATTTCTAGAAATAGATCTAACATAAAAACATCTAAGTAATTCTCATTAAAATTTAAATCCACTTATGGATTATTATAACATATAATAACTAGTAGCATATTCAATCAATTCCTATTTACTATGATCATAAGGATAAAGGTTAAACTTAAATAAAAATACAATACAAATTACCTGCATAAAATCTTCAACCAATATCTAATTTATCCCTTTATTATTTCTTTTCCTTAATGTTAAGTTATGGAGCTAAAAGCTTCACAGGTATGTAAATGTGGAGGTTGCTGGGTTACACAGTAACTGACATTGGTTAGAACCAGTTAGTGGTCGATCGACATCAGTTATCCTCAGCTACACAGTAACCAACATCGGTTATGGTTAGCCGACATCGGTCAGACAAGAACTGACATCGGTCACCTGTGTGTTTCCAGAACTATTGTTCTAATTTTAGACGAACAGTTAGTTTGCATGTAAAGACTAATTTTAGTCTTGATTCTGCATTTCTAATTATTGTTTGGTTTGGGATATATTTAAGAGACCCATGGGGCTGTATTGTAATCAAGTAAGTAGGCAACAATAATTGGGTTGATTTTCACTAAAAGTGTCGGCAACAACAACCATTGGGTTGATTGCCACATGTAAGCAAGGTCAGTGGATCTGCAGGGTGTGCAAGATCAAGGAGATCTACTGGAGGAGGGAACAACTCAGTGTTGAGTTGGATGTAATTGATTGAGAGAGAACACTCTTGAGGGAGAATTACTGTACACCTACGAGGTGTGGGAAGAGTGAGATTTCTTAGTTGTATTTCCTTCTGGAAGAGTGTTAATACAAATTGTATTGTTTCTCGTATCTCCTATTCTTTGCTGTTTCTAATTTCTAGTTACTTATTACTTCTGGTTTAATTCCATGTTTAATTGCTTATACAAATGTAATCAATTATATTCTAAGGAAGATCTTGATAGTTGGTATCAAAGCTAGGATCACTAACAAGTGGTAGAGCAGGTTAGTGTTTGTTGATTACAGGTCACTCACAGGGGTTTCTATTTGAGTGGGAGTAAAGCAATGGTAGAAGAAAGTAAACTAAGAATGGAGAAATTCAATGGCAAGAATTATCAATTATGGAGGATGTAGATAAAAGATTATCTGTATCAGAAAGATCTATACTTACCATTGGGTGGGGTTTCAAGTAAGCCCACATATATGCAAGATGAAGAATGGAATGTTCTTGATAGAAAGGCTCTTGGATCTATAAGGTTGAGCCTGGCATTATTTGTGATTTCCAACTTATCACAGGCAAAGACAATGGTAGAGTTAATAGAATCTTTGGCAAATTTATACGAAAAACCCTCAGATTTAAATAAGGTATTTTTTATGAAGCAATTATTTAATTTGCAAATGCAGGAAGGTGGATCGGTATATAGTCATCTTATTGATTTCCATGGATTAGTAAATCAATTAGTTTCAGTCAAAATTGTTTTTGATGATGAAATTAAGGCTCTCTTAATCTTATGCTCTTTACCTAAAAGTTGGAATAGTTTGGTAATGGCAGTTAGTAATACTGCGTCTACTTCAAATATCTTGAAAGTTGATGATGTTGTTAGTGTAATTTTGAATGAAGAAATTCGTAGGAAATGCACAAGGGAAACATCAGGTAATGCTTTAAGTGTTGAAAGCAGGGGAAAGCAAAGAGAGAAGATCGAGCAAGGGAAATCAAGGTCAAAGATAGGCAGTAGATCTAAATATAGAAATGGAGGTATAACCTGCTGGAATTGTGGAAAGAAAGGGCATGTAAAGAAAGATTGTTGGTTGGTAAAAAATCAGCATGAAAGAAATAAAGAAGCAAATGATGTAGGTATTGTTGCACAGGATGCTCTTATATTTTCCTTGGATAAAGTAGAATCTTGGGTTTTAGATTCTGGTGCCTCTTTCCATGTAACCCCAAATAGAGAATTTTTCAATGATTATGTCCATGGAGACTTTGGAAAAGTTTATTTAGGGGATGGTAAGCCTTGTCAAATTGTTGGCAAAGGAAAAGTGTAGCTGAAATTGCAGACTGGCAACACATGGGTGTTGAAGGATGTCATGCATGTTCCCATCCTGAAGAGGAGTCTAATTACTGCAAGAAAGTTGGGTGATGAGGGTTGCACAATAACTCTCACAACAAAATCTTGGAAAGTTTCCAAGGGTGCACTTATATTAGCAAGAGGTAAGAAAGTAAGTACACTTTATCTATCTACTTGTATTACTGATTCTCCTTCTATTTTATCTACTTTAGATGTAGATGCAAAGATGTGGCACTGTAGGCTTGGTCACATGAGTGAGAAGGGAATGGATGTTCTTAAGTCAAAAGGTAAGCTTTCAGATTTGATAGATCTAGATTTTTGTGAGCATTATATGTTTGGGAAATAGGAGAAAGTGAGGTTTCTCAAGACTGGGTCAACAAAGAAGAAGCACAAGTTAGAGCTTATTCACGCAAATATGTGGGGACCAGCTCAAGGAGCTTCTATTGGAGGATCATAGTATTATGTTTCTTTCATTGATGATGTTACAAGAAAGGTATGGGTTTATTGCATAAAGAAGAAATTTGATGTTTTTGACATGTTTAAGAATTGGAAAGCCTTGGTTTTCAAGGAGAAGATGATGGACAGAGATCAGCTCAAGAGGCTGAATAATTTTGAGTAGGGAAATGTTGATTTAGACAAGGTTATGATCCAAAATGAGCTCACTGATAAAAATCATCACTCACAAGAAAACACAGACACCAATGTCAGTCAGGCAGAGACCGACATCGATCAGGTAGGAACTGACGTCAGTCTAGTGGAGACCAAAGTCAGTGATGTTGGGTAGGTGGAAACTGACTTAGTTAGGGATGTCAGGTGGAATTGACATTGGTCAGGTGTAGACTGAGGTCGATCAGAGATGACTGGGATTGGTCACTATTAGAACAAAATTTGGGTAGACAACAAGTTGTTAAGGAGTCTCAAATGCCCATAAGGAGGTCTGAAAGGGTAAGTAAGCCTCAAATTCATTATTACCCTTCTTTATAATACTTGTTGCTCACTGATGGTGGAAAACTAGGAAGTTTTGAAGAGGCAATGCAGGTAGAATCCAAGAAATAATGAGAGCATGGCATGAATGAGGGAATTGATTCCTTGGAAGAGAACCAAACATGGGATTTGGTAGAGTTGCCAGCTGGAAAGAAAGCACTAAAAAACAAATGGATTTACAGGTTAACGAAAGGAGAGAATGGACAAGTGAGACATAAGGCCAGGTTATATGGTCTTGAGCAAGCTCCAAGATAGTGGTATTTGAGGTTTGACAGGTTTATGACAAAGCATGGCTTTAGTCAATGTCAATGTGACCATTATGTTTATTTTACCAGGTTGGATAATAGTAGCTACATTATCCTGTTACTGTATGTAGTGTATATGCTTGTTGCAGGGTCACACATGCAGGGAATTACTGAGCTAAAGGTAAAATTAGCTCAGACATTTGCCATGAAGGATTTAAGAGCAAAAATCCTTGGCATGAGTATTTCTAGAGATAGGGAAAATCACAGGTTGATTTTGTCTCAAGAGGATTATGTGAATAAGGTAGTGGAGAGGTTCAATTTGCAGGATGCAAAACCGGTAATCACACTTATGGTTAGATAGTTCAAGCTGAGCAAATAATAGTGTCCTAAATCACATGATGAGGTTGAGTACATGGTATGTACTAGACCTGATATTTCCCAAGTAGTGGGAGTTGTCAGCAAGTTTAGGGCCAATCTAGGAAAGAAGCACTGGAAAGTAGTTCAGTGGATTCTTAGATATCTGAGAGGGACTAGTAGTAGGTATTTATGCTATGCAGGGTTAAACACTTCTCTACATGGGTATGTAGATTCAGATATGGCAGGTGACTTGGATGGCAGGAGAAGCACTACAAGATATGTGTTCACTATTAGTGGAACAACGGTTACCTAGATTTTAGAGTTGCATAAGGTTGTTGTAGTCACAGTGGCTAGCAAGGATAAGAACCCTGATGATATGTTAACAAAACCAGTAACAAAGGAGAAGTTGAATCTTCATTAAAATTTTGTTGGTCTTTAAGATTGAACATGAAAATGAAGATACAAGCCAAAAATAGATTAGAGGATGTCTCTATATAGGTACAGGTGTAGCTATTTATCTCCAAGTGGGAGATTGTTAAGTTATGGAGCTAAAAGCTTCACAGGTATGCAAATGTGGAGGTTGCTGAGTTACACAATAACCAACATCGGTCAGAACCAGTTAGGGGTCAATCGACATTGGTTATCCTCAGCTACATAATAACTAGCATCGGTTATGGTCAGCTGGCATCGGTCAGACAGGAATTGACATCGTTCACCTATGTGTTTATAGAACTATTGTTCTAATTTTAGATGAATAGTTAGTTTGCATGTAAAGGCTAATTTTAGTCTTGAGTCTACGTTTCTAATTATTGTTTGGTTTGGGATCTATTTAAGAGACCCATGAGGCTGTATTGTAATCAAGTAAGTAGGCAACAATAATTGGGTTGATTGTCACTGAAAGTGTAGGCAACAACAACCATTGGGTTGATTGTCACATGTAAGCAAGGTCAGTTGATTTACAAGGTGTGTAAGATCAAGGAGATCTGCTGGAGGAGGGAACAACTCAGTGTTGAGTTGGTTGTAATTTATTGAGAGAGATAACTCTTGAGGGAGAATTACTGTACTCCTATGAGGTGTGGGAAGAATGAGATTTCTTCATTGTATTTCCTTCTAGAAGAGTGTTAATACAGATTGTATTGTTTCTTGTATCTCCTATTCTTTGATATTTCTGATTTCTAGTTACTTATTAATTTTGGTTTAATTCCATGTTTAGTTGCTTATACAAAGGTAATCAATTGTACTCTAAGGAGGATCCTGACACTTAATCTATTCATAACATTCATTATCAGTTAACAAGTTTACTATACTAATAATGAACAAGTATAATCTATATCACTAATACATGCTAATAATAAATCAAATCATGAAATACATTTGTTACCATCTCCCATTGAAGCATGGAGTCAAACACAAACCAAATTATTAGGAAAAACCTACCCCACCAACCTTATGAGCCCTCTATTAGTGGCCCTTACCACCCCAACCATCATTAGGATGGTGGATATGGTAACTAGGAACATGTAATAAATTCTGAGCACATCAATTTTCTAATAAAAGACACAACAAACACAAGACACATACAACATAATCAATTCATTACAAGGTGAGATGAGAATAATTAAACCATCTAAGCATAGATTAAAAGTGAGGATGGTTAACTTAGATCATCTAATGACATAGAATGGATTAATTATAATCTATTATATATCTTTTAAGTTCATCCTACTTGGAAACCCATCCAATTTCTTGATTGATCTTTAATCATATGCACCCACAATATATACTCATAAATATTCATGTCTAGTCCAAGAATGAAAATACACACATTCCAAAAATGTAATGAAATCAATTTAAATAATGCCATAATCAGATTTAATTAATTAATAATATCAATCCAATCATAGCAGAACAATCAATCATGTCACTCAATATAATAGGTACAAACTTGACCCAACAACCTTAAAAATACTAAGTTAAATATAATTTTAAATAATAAAATCATATTATTATCATAACCCATAGGCACCATCCTAAACATATAGAAAATCCTAAAAATTAAAACTCAACACAGTTAATAAAATGATAAGGTCATGATTAACAAACAACATCATTAGACCAAGCAAATGCTAGCATAATCAAAAAGTTTAATAAAAGTCAATATCCAGATCCCAAGTCAAAATGAGAAATTATGATGATCCACATATGGCTCAGTCCAAAAATCCAATCATAAAAGAAAACATAGTCACCTAATTATACAATTTATATAAACATATATACACACACACATACAAACACATATCTGTATTAAATAAACAAAACCCTAATTGGACCAGTTTAATAAAGAAAACTCAAAGACATAATTATCATTAAAAGAATTCCAAATATCTATTCAAAATGATCCAAGAGCATAAAAGAGATCATGCTTGAAACATCCACCATACATAGTTCATAATCAAATAACCCAAAATCCACAAAATTGAAGTCTTGACTTACACATATAAATGAATAAACCACATCTTATTCCAATGGAATGATCAATTTAAATAATACAACGATTTAATATTAAACAAGTTGACATAACCCATAATAAATATGTACTGATCAAGATACCAATATATACAACTCAAGTAAAATAAAATTATAGTCAGAATAAAAAAACAAACAATCATGCCCAGAATTCCAATATACCCATAAGTTAAACCAAATGAAAACATAATGACCAAGATACTAGAATAACAAAGGTGTAATAAAAACCTAGTAATCAAAAGTCAAGATAATAATTCCCATTCTAGTTACGTTCATAACCTTTTAAGGTTATTGGGATGTAAAAGTCATAGAAAGATTCAACAACACAATCCATGAAACTCTTAAGTCACAAAAAATAATAATGGTTCACACCAATAGAAGATATCAACCAATGAGTTTTAGGAATAAAACAACCCACACCCCTTCCCAAAGAACACAATCACCATGTATTAAAGAAGACACCATTGATGCAATAAAACAAAATCATATTTATATAACATGGAGACAACACCCTCAAAATGTTCCTTCTTGAACCCATGAAAACACCATTAGTATTTACAACTCATTTTCATACATTCATAACCAAGGAAGCCTCACATAAGCTTCTCTATAAGACACAATTGATTAAATAAGATGAAACCATCAAAACACATAGTCATTATTCCAAAAACACCAAACTTATCACTTTTCATAATATTTTGTCATTAAAATAAAACAAAGACATTAAAATGATTGCATAGGTATTATATCGAAAGACACCAAGCTTTCCAACCCTTAAAACATTCATCTATTACAAAGGAAACTTAGTCATCAAATACTCATACAACACACAACATTTCAATACAATCCACAACCCATTCAACTGCATAATGATAATGATTCATTCTCATCATTATGTATCTATTATGTATACATTTATTACAAGTTTATATGTAATGAACATATCACTATATTGATATAATGGGTTTGCATATACACCCAGAAGTTCAAGGACTTCTAACTACATGCACAACCTCTAGACTTTTCCATTAATTAACACAATCACAAAAACAACCTAGGCAAAGCCCTTGTAGATGTAGAAGATTCCAAAAAAGGATGAAAAGCTCTCAGACTCACCATAAGTCACTATGTTTTTCAAACTCACTAGTTCACCATTAAAACCAGATGAACTGTTTACTATTTACACTCAAAATTCTCCATCTTCCTAACATTTTGTCTGTCATCCACCTTCACCATTATTTCTATTCATTCCCCCATAACCCCAAATAATTTTCATTGAATTTTAGGAGGAGAGAGAAACCTACCAGATCCTAAGGCATTCTCACAAACCTTACCATTAATGGTGAGTCTATAAGGCTCGATGACAAAACATCCCTCATCCAATAGAAAAGAGGATTAGTGTTAATCAAACTAAATTAAGCATAAACCAAGCAGACAACATTAAGAACTCCACCATAATGTGACTACCTCATTAAATGAGGTTAATGCATTTCTCATGCAAACCATCAACCTAAGTTGATATGGTTTTAACAATATTAAACCAAAGTTTAAACCAAGCCATGACTTAGTTTAAACTTTGGTTTAATATTGGTTTAAACGTTATATCCACAACCTTAGTAATTAGGTGTTATATCGAAGGGGTTAGGGTTGCATGGGGGTGATAAGGGTTCTCAAGGGGGGTTTAGGTCTAGGTACCAAATTAAATAGGTCAATAGGGTAATAGAGAATAAGAGAAAGATTTGAAGACCCATGGAAGAAATGAAGCTATGTATGAGAAGACTTCAACCAATAAACACACAACATAAAATATAATGAACCATAACAATAATTCATGACTCATAACAGAATTGGTAAAGTATAATGGAAATTAAAAACACAAGGACCAAAATCAACAAAGATGATAATCAAATCAAATTATTTGAAGGACAATCAAATAATAGTATACTTGTCATACATACTAACATGCTCAAAAATCATTGTTCTAGGATTATGGCCTCCATTACCTGCCTAGCTCATAGACAAAACATAAACCACCAAAATGTTAGAGGTAAAATCACTAACAGGGGGGTTGAATCAGTGAGCCCAAATAATCTAACTTTAATTTTGATCTTTATAAGCATTCATGAAGCATACCCATCATTTATAACAAAGAGTAAGAGATATAATACAAGATCAATCTCATAACACATGACATATGTGGGAAACCCTCTTGGGGAGAAAACCCACTAAAATGTAAAATTGGACTACCATCCTATAACAATAAGAACCAATTTAGACCAACTACAACTGATCAAGGAACTAAAATTCCTATTTAGCGAGACTACAATCCCACAAGGTGCTACAACTCTTATCTAGCTAAGCTAAAATAATAACTAGAATTTCAGCAAGTTTCACCTTGAAAGGAGGATGCAACCATCATAGATACTAAGCTACCACAATAATACCTATGAACACATCCACCTTTGAACTGATGTCTTCAACACCTGATATGGACTTTTGATTATCACTCTTCACCTTCACTCATACTCAATCTGCAAGATCACTAGTTTGCTAATAGAATTATGACCTATTGGTCATAAAAATAGTCTTCAATCTATTATACTATTTAACTCATCTATATGGAACTCTACCCATCCTTTTCTCCATAATTCACACACATAAGCCTCTTTAAAATCTCTCCCAAGTCTCTTTCAACAAGTCTAGAAACTAACACATTTGGTTTCACTATTTATATAGAAATCATGATCATCACCATATTAGTCATCCATTAGGCATGACTTAACCATTAAGACATCTATCATATGAATACATATCTCAATACAATATTCATAGGCCATCCATAGAATCTATGGGTCACCCTTAAGCAACTACACCTTTTAATAAGGCCCTTAAAGCTCTTATAGGTCTCATGGAGACCCATTCACTCTTTTAGCACTTTATCAAACAAAATAAGAACACAAAACCACTACCAAAAACATGTATCCATTCCATATGATCTATATGTCCCCCTTAAGTGCAAATAACCAACATAGTACCCTTATGCTTAAGCATAATTCACTCAAACAACATTCTATGCATTTATTAATTATAAACAAACACATAGTCACCATCTTAAGCTTTGTTCATACTATATACAAATGGTCAAACCTTCATAATGAACAAAAATGGTCCTCATGGAGTCCAAAACACTCCCCAATAGCTAATTCATCATGAAACATTGAAACAACATCTTCATAAGCTCAATTACTTTTCTTGGGTCACTTACAAAACAAATACAAACACAGTCAAATTTGAACATTAATATATTTGACTGTAAAAACTTCCATATAATTAAATTAGGTTCACTAGATGTGCTTTGGAGTCCTCTACCACTTTACTTTTTATACCATGAGTAAATTCATGTTGGATCAAAAGATATGATCCAAAAACCATAGAATGGTTTTCCCTTTGTTAAATTCAAATATTCAAAAATAAATGATCACAATTAAACCTTGAACACTATGCTTGCATCTTGTGTCCTCTTAGCTTTAGATCAATCTCGCACCATCGATCTTCTTCGAACTTTAATGCATAGGCACCAATTCTCAAATGTTAAATCTTAGTCACTTTGAACTCATCTTATGCAATCTAGAAACTTTGACTCAACACACTCCATCGATATCTTGTCCATATATCAGTCTTTAACAATGCTAAATAGCTATCACTTTGCCCTCTTGAATTTAATATGCACCATTGATATATAATCACCCACTCATTTTTGATCCTTGGAAGAAGATTGATCTTTATCTCTGCTTAGTGTTAAACATCATGCACTTGTCCTCATCTTGTTTTTTCCTAACATCTTGGAGCAAATGTGCTCCATTGATCTTTCTTGAAATTTAACTTGTGCAAAAATGACTATGGGAACCTTAATTTTATGCTTAGAAGGTCAACTTTGCACTCCATATCTTTTGCTTCACTCAAGTGCATGTTCTAAAAATTGGACCATATGATCTCTTCACATAAGAGAATCCAAACAAGTGTCAATTTACTATTAGAACCCTCACACATGTGAGATATATCACCATTAAAATTCCTTCTCAAAATCTTTTGTCACAGAGTCAACTATGCTCAGAACTTGTCTGGGAGGCCAACTTTGAACATGCATATCTTTTGCTACACTTTAGTGTTTGACCCAAAATTTTTCAAATAAACTAGGCATAAAAATTAACAAACCCATATGATCATCTTATCCTATAATATACACGTGCAATATATGCTACCATCAAAATATTACTCAGCTATTTCTTTTCACATTGCAAATTTGGCTATGTATGGGAAAACACTATCAAAATGATTGGGAGCCTAACTTTATACTTTCATATATTTTGATGCGCTTGTGCATGACCTAATATTTAACACATAATAACTCGACACAATACTGAACAAACCCATGTGACCATTTCATCTTGAAACCTCAATACGTGCAAATTTTTACATCATCAACATGCTTACTTGACTCTATTTGAACATAGAAAACACTATCAAAATACCTAAGAGCCTAACTTTGCACCCACATATCTTTAACTAAATTTAGGTGTATGACCTAAAATTTATTACATAGTAACTAAGGACTATTATGATCACAACCATATGACCAACTCCCCCTGACTTATCCACACATGGTAATGGTGATGTCATCAAACTGCCTACTTAGATTTTCTGCCACTGGACCCAAAGTATCTAGATGAAAACTATGGACTACCAGATGAATTAAACTTATACTCATAAGCACTAAAATATTATAAAATATATTAGGTCCATTTTTCACATGCTCAAAACTCTATAATCATCCTTGAACATATCTAACCATGCCAAAATAGAAGATCAACCAAGCATAGTTCAAGTATACTAGGACAAACACATTGCACACTTTATCATTATCACATAGACTATCAAGGCACTTCATCCACTCACTTAGACACCTTCATGACATCAAAATTACATC
Source organism: Torreya grandis (assembly GCA_037957365.1). Taxonomy (NCBI): domain Eukaryota; kingdom Viridiplantae; phylum Streptophyta; class Pinopsida; order Cupressales; family Taxaceae; genus Torreya; species Torreya grandis. The sequence continues at coordinate 25,616 of JARHVA010000495.1, forward strand.
ATTTACAATGCTCCAACAATCTTGTCCTTTATCATTGATGTCAACAACCATCATATAACAATATACATCTCATCTCCCTTCTCTCTTTTCAAGTACTCTCACAATAGAAACTTTATCCCCCTTTGACACAATGACAAAGTGGGCACAATATGATCATGAGGAACAAGAAACATCTAAGAGGAACCTCCCCTAAGATCCCTAAACCATTCCATCACATGATCATCTTCAGATCTCCATACACTATGAAGAGCCACCACACATGCTCACTAGACTTATCTCTCAAGATACCTCAAGAATCACCATAAGAACTTTATGCCACTCACTAAATATGAAAAATGTACTAAACCAACTTGATAAATCTCCTTGAAAGAAACATAACTTGCTCTTTTGGAGAAACTGAGTAAAAAGCACCTTTTCTTCAAACTAGGCCTGTCTAGCCTCCTTGTAGACCTACTTGGAACTTGTAGAGCCCACAATTTTTAGTAGACACATATATAATACCTAAAAATTCAAGTCTAGAGAAATATCATATGCCCCTTAAATCACACCAAAATTAATCACCAAGCTTATCCTCTGCAATATACTTCCTTCACAAATCTACTAGCCAATTAGCCCTCCAAATTAATAAAAACTTGAATAACTTGAGAACCACAAAACATAAAATCTATATGAAGCATGATTTTACAAACCATTTTTCTCATTCAAACTATTAATAATATTCAAACCTCAACTCATAAGGCAAACTACTTTTTTAGCATAACCCAAAATCGTAAAATCTTAAAACAAACAAAATCAACAAATCTTCTTCTAGTCAACGCACACCTATAAAGATTCTTGCACTCCTAAAGATAGTAATAACACACTTATGGAAAAAAATTGAGCCACCATACATTTGGGAACATATAATTCCTATAACCCATTTTAGGTTTACTTGCCCTTGAGCTAAAAATTGAGAAAATTGAGAGTACTCAAAAATATTCAAATGGCACAAACATAGCTTCAAACCACAAAAAAATCTAGAGCACATCAAAAAGAAGTGTATAGACCTTTATAAGCACCAAAATATAATTAAAATTTCATCAAACTCATTATTCCATTTGGAAACACCCATTTTGACCCTACACAATAGCTCCTTCACAAATCTCTAAAGTAAACTCATGAACTTGTTGCTCCCCTTTAACCAAAGACCTTCTCTAATTAGAATTATCATCTTGAGAACACAAAATTTATTCTCCATTTAATGGAGTCAATTAATAAGCATAGACAAATACCTCCTCTATACCACAATGGTCTACCATGGTGTGAAACTAGGAGTTTCCCAAAACTCTTCATATTCCTTCTCCTCTTTGGTCATCTGATACTTATAGTTATTCTTATTCGTAGGATTAAGAGAAGAAACATACTCAATCACTACAACATTGTCCTTTTCTTATAGAATTGGATTGACAATACATGGAAAAAATAAAGATTCATGACACCTTTTCATCTGAAGAATCCATCTTATAGTTTGGAACCTCATCACTAGGCATAAATAATTGATGTTTTTTACATGATACTTGCTCATCAATAACAAGATGTTCACTTAGATCCATACACACTTCATAACTAGCCTCAACCAGTATCTTGGTCTTTTCCTTGAGCTTGATCGTTGTATTCTCAACATGAGTAGATAATGAGACCTCTTGGCACTCTTTAAACTTTGCATATTTATCCACCATATCAAATAGATTACTTAGACCTATAGACTCATCATGACTTACATTTGTCACCTTTGGCTTCCATGTGTTAACATGCCTTCTTTATTTCACTCTAAGAGCCTTGTTGAATTTATTTTGACTTGATAGCCTTTGCTTGTATAATCTAGTAATGTGACCTCTCTGTTCACAATTATAGCACACCATACTCATGATGCAAACATAATTAGTCTTACCATGTTTGAACATAAACTTGTAATATGTCCTTTGTCATGATAAACAAAACAACCTCCCTTTTTGAAAGAGGACTCACCTTTTTTAATATTATGTGGACAATAGTTTTCAAAGTGTCCCACATTAAGACAATTGAAGCATTTAATTTTTCTCACTCCTTTTGACTGATGACCCCCATCATAGTCCCATTCAAATTCATTTATAACAGGTCTCTTGCATTCTCTAGCTTTATAACCAAATTAATTACATGTTAAATATTAATCATTGACTCTTGCATACCTCATGGAATTTTTATGTCTGATCTGATTTGTATTCATTCTTCTAGTACCTTCATTCCTTATCTGATGATTTATCTTCAAAGACTGATCCACCTTGATCTTATTGATATTCATGTCAACTTGAGTAGCAACTTTGGGATATTCATTAAAGCCCAATCTAGATCTATCACTAGATATTTTTTGACTCTTTAGGAGATCATCCAAATCATCATATCTATTATCAAGCTTGACAAATGATTTCACCTTGATTGTAGATTTATCTAACTCATATTTCAAAACTAGAATCTCAAAAGCATATCTTGAGCATTCTTCTTCTTTGGATCTTATACTTTCAAACATATATTCCAACTTAGAATTAAGAAACATGATATCACCTTCATGCTCCCTAGAGTCTTCAACCAATCTTGCCTCAAACACATTGAATTGATCCTCATAGTCCTTGAGTTTAGATTTCATCTTCTTATTGGTATTCTTCTCAATCTTCAATTCCTCAAGAGCATTCATCAATATAGTTTCACAGTCCACCTTATCTTCATCATCATCTAAATCACTCCAAGTATATTCCTTATGATGTGAGAAAATTCCTTCCTCATGCATGAAAAAGCTTCATATTCAGTAGGACCATCATATTAATGATCATATTTTGAGTCACTATCTTCACTCTCATCTGATGAGATGCAATCTTCTTTGTTGTAGAGATTCATCTTGTTCTTGAAGGACTTCTTTTTATTTTTATACTTTCTAAATCCTTTCTTCCTATAAGTCTTCTTGTCTTTATCTTGGCCTTCACCATGCTCTTCATCAATATTCCTCTCATTTTTATGAGGTCACTTACGAGCAAAATATCCTATCTCTCCATAGTTGAAAAAATTGAAGGGTAGTTTACCCTTATACTTCCCTAAGCATGTGTTTAATTTCTTAGTAATCAAAGCAATTAGTTCATCCTCATTAATATCAGATATGTCACCCTCTTTGGGTTTATTACCTTGGAATTTCTTCTTAGGCTTCATATCAGTCTTGAATGCTACTTACTTCTTTGGTGGTATATCATCATTTACTCTCATCTCATAGGTAGTAAAGGTGCCATGTATTTAATCCAACTTTAACTAAGTATGATCATGGCTTTCTTATATAATAAATACTTATGGATCAAACTTGAGAGATAGAGACCTTAATACCTTTTAAACTATAGTAGCCTATTCAATATTCTCTCCAAGACCTCTGATGATGTTCATAGACTCATCAACTCTCTGTAGAAATAATGGCACATAATCTTCTTCCTTCATCTTGAGACTTTAAAATTTCCTTCTGTGAGTCTACAAATTAGAAATCTTGACCTTTGAATCTCCTCAATAAATTATTTTGATTTCATCCCATATATTTTTAGCATATTTATGATTGATTAGTTTAGTGAACTCAATCTCTATAAGCCCAAAAGTGATGGCATTCATTGCCTTAGAATTATTCTCAAACAAATTCTTGTTTGTGGCATTAGATAGAAGAGTAGTAGAAGCAACATAACCATATAGAATAGATTTCCACATATCAAACCCTAGGGACATAATGTATGTACTCATCCTTACACTCTAAGAATCATAATTAGATCCATTGAACATCGGTGATTGCTTAGTAGAGAAACCTCATTGATGACTACCCATATAGTACCTTAGATGACCTTCAAGCTGTCAAGCCTTTACCAAAGGAACTAATTTGATACCAATTGTTAGAGGTATAATCACTAAGAGGGGGGTGTGAATCAGTGAGCCCAAATAATACAACTTCAATTCTAATCTTTAAAAGCATTCATGAAGCACACACATCATTCATAGCAAATAAAAAGAGAGACAATGCAAGATCAATCTTATAACACATGACATATCTGGGAAACCCTCTTGGGGGAGAAAACCAACTAGAACCTATAATTGGACTACTATATTATAATAACAAGAACCAATTTAGACCATCTATAATTGATCAAGGAACTACAATCCCTATTTAGTAAGACTATAATCCCATAAGGTGCTACAACACCTGTCTAGCTAAGCTGTAATAATAACTAGAATTTTAAAAAAATTTACCTTGCAAGGAGGTTGAAACCACATTAGATGCTGATCTACCACAAAAAAACTTGTGAACACATCCACATTTGAACTAATGTCTTTAATACTTGATGCTGGACCTTTGATTATCACTCTTCACTTTCGCTCATAGTCAATCTGTAAGAGCACTATTTTACAAACATAATTATGACCTATAAGTCATATAAATAGTCCTCAATCTATTTTTATCTTCAAATAATTCATAGGAAACTCTACCCCTAATTCACTCCACAATTCACACACACAAGCCTCTCTCAAATATCTCTCAAGTCTCTCTCAACAAGTCTAGAAACCAACACATTTGGTTTCACTATTTATAGAGTAATCATGATCATCACCATATTGGTTAGCCATTAGGTATGACTTAATCCTTAAGGTATCTATCATACATAGACATAAATCAATAAAATATTCATAGGTCAACCATAGCATCTATGGGTCACCCTTAAGCAACTACACCTTTTAAAAAGGCCCTTGTAGCTCTTATAGGTCTCATAGAGACCCATTCACTCCTTTAGCACTTCATCAAACAAAATAAGAACATAGAAACATTACCAAAAGTATAGACCCATTCCATATGATCTATAAGTGACCCTTAAGTGCCAATAACCAACATATTACCCTTATGCTTAAGCTTAATTTGCTCAAACAACATTTTATGAATATAGTAATTATGAATGAACACATAGTCACCATCTTAATCTTTATTCATACTGTATATGAATGGTCAAAGATTCATAACGAACATAGATTATCCTCATGGAGTCTAAAACACTCCCCAATAGCTAATTCAACATGAAACATCGAAACAATATCTTCATAAGCTCAATTACTATTCTTGGGTCACTTTCAAAGCAAGCATGAACATATAGTCAACTTTGAACCTTAATAACTTTGACTGTACACACTTATATATCTTAAAATTAAGTTCATTAGATGTGTCTTGGAGTCTTATACCACTTTTATTTTTACACCATGAGAAAATTTGTCCTATCTCAAAGGATATGGTCTAAAAACCACATACTATTTTTTCCTTTTATTAAATTCAAATATTCAAAAGCAAATGATCATAGTTAAACCTTGAAAACTATGCTCACATCTCATGTCCTCTCAGCTTTAGATCAATCTCACATCATTGATCTTATCTAAACTTTAACACATAGGCACCAATGCTCAAACATTAAACCTCAATCACTTTGACCTCATCTTGTACAATCTAGAAACTTTGACTCAACGTACTTCATTGATATCTTGTCCATAGCTCAGTCTTTAACAATGATATATAGCTGTCACTTTGACCTCTTAACTTTAATATGAACTATTAATCTCTATATATATGATCACTCACTCACTATTGATCCTTGGAAGAAGCTTGATCTTTATCTTTGCTCAACATTAAACATTATACACTTGTCCTCATCTTACTACTTCCTAACATCTTGGAGCAAACACACTCCATCGATCTTGCTTAAACTTTAAATTTTATATAAATGACTATGGGAACCTTGCTTTTCTACCTAGAAGGTCAAATTTTCACCTCCATAGCTTTTACTTCGCTTAAGTGCATGTTATAAAAATTAGACCATATGATCTCTTCTCATAGGAAAATCCAACCATGTGTTAATATGCTCCTAGAATTATCACATGTGTGAGATATATTACCATTAAAATTCCTTCTCAAAATATTTTGTCACATAGCTAACTATGCTTAGAACTTGTTTGGGAGGCCAACTTTGAACATGCATATCTTTTGTTGCGCTTTGGTGCTTGACCTAAAAATTAGTAAAAATTAACTAGGCACAAAACTAAATAAACCCATATGATCACCTTCTCTTGAAATGTACACACATGTTATATATGAGACCATACAAATGTTTACTTAGCTATTTCTTGCCACCTTGTAAATTTGGCTAAGTATGGGAAAACACTATCAAAATGCCTGGGAGCCCAAATTTGCACTTGCATATATTTTTATATGCTTAGGTGCATGACCTAAGATTTGGTGCATAAGAAATAAGAAAATACTGAACAAACCCATGTGACCATTTCCTCTTGAAACCTTGATGTGTGTGAATGCTGACATCATCAACATGCTTACTTAGCTCTATTTAAACATAGAAAACACTATCAAAATGCTTGAGATCCCAAATTTACACCCACATATTTAAATATGTTTAGGTGTATGACCTAAGATTTAACATATAACAACTAGGGACTAATGTGATCAAAACCATGTGACTAACTCCCCTAACTCATCCACACATGGCAATGGTGATGTCATGAAACTGCCTACTCAGATTTTTTTCCACTAAACCCAAAGTGTCTAGATGAAAACTATGGACTACTAGGTGAATTCCAATTATGCACACAAGCAATCAAAGCTTAGAAAACATCTTAGGGACATTTTTCACATGATAAAATCTCCATACTCATTCCTAAACATCTATAACCAAGCATACTTCAAGTATACTAGGACAAGCACATTATACACTTTCCCATTATCACATAGACTATCAAGGAACTTCATCCACTCACCTGGATACCTTCATGACATTAACATGACATCATTGACAATGCTCCAATATGAAATGGCATAATTTCATTATGTCATAATCAACAATCAATATATATTATAAAATCATCATCAACAGTAATAAATAGTTCATAGCATAATTAATCATAGAAATAAGTACATAACGAACAATGCTATAGCAAGTACCATAGATAATCCATCTAAACAATAACTAAAACTAGTATAATATCATAATTTAATAATAATAGAATATATGTAATGAAAATATGGAATCGAACATCCTCCCTATTTTGGAAGGGAGCCATCCTAATGACTTAATAAAAAAGCCATGTATAATATTGTTTGAAAACATGAGCATCTTCCTAAGTGACACTTCTTTCACTGATAGGGTCCCATTCTACCAAAACTTATTATATGCCCCTATTATGTAGCTTAATGCTATGATGGTCTAGGATTTTCACTAGTTCTAACTAGATATTTTCCTCTTCCATGACCTATAAATGAGTCCAATCCAAAACATGAGATTGATTAGGTATATACTGCCTCAATAATGCAACATGGAAAACATCATGAATCTTAAAAGGTAAGGAGGAAGTATCAGTCAGTAAAAAACACGGCTAATATTTTTCACTGTGTCAAAAATCTTGATAAAACATGGTGCTAAATTGGAAGCCTTGCCAAATTTAATAGAACTTTTCTATGGTCTAATACGCATAATTGTTTTATCCCCCACACTAAATTCCCATAGATTTTTTTATGGTCTACATAACGTTTCTACCTATCCGAAGCTATTTTTAAATTATACCATATTATTTCTATCTACCTACCATATTCTAATAGAAAATAAGGCCCATTAACTAACCTATTTTTTAAGTTGTCCCAACCAATAGGTGTTCTACACTTACATCCATATAGGGCTTCAAATAGAGCCATCTTGATAGTTGAATGGTAGGAATTATTATATGCAAATTCAACCAAATGAAGAGAATCCTCCCATTTTTTTAATCCATTACATATATACATATCATGTCTTCAACCATTTGGTTGAGTCATTATATTTTCCCATCTATTTCTAGATGATATGAAGAGCTAAAATTTAACTTTGTTCCAGAGGCTATAGTTAAAATATGCCAAAACATTGAAGTAAATAGTCCTAATCTGATATGATCACCTCAGATATATCATGGAGTCTTAATAATTCTTTCACAAAGCATTCTAAAAATACAGATGCATCATCTATTATATTTCCAATAATAAAGTGGCCAAATTTAGTTGCTTTACCAATCACTACCAAGATTGTACCATGCTTGCTAAATGATTTTGGCAACCCTACAATAAAATCAAGTGAGACTACAACCCACTTATCTTTTGGAATAATATGAGGGTACAACAGACCTCTTGGATGGCAATGTTTAACATTAACTCACTGGCATTCCAAGTATTTCACTACAAATTTAGCGATATCATGCTTTATCCCAAGCCAAAAATAGAGCTTTTTCAACTCATGCATCATTTTTTTAACACCTGGATGAGCATAGTAAGGTAATGTATGCACTTTTAAACTTCATTAAGCACAAAATTTCTCAATTCACCCATCTTAGGGACATAAATTCTATCTTTATGCCTAATCAATCCATCTATTGCAACACAAAATTTAGTAAATATTTTTGCTATAGGATCTTTATCCATACCTAATCTTACTTCATGGTAGAACACATTAGCAAGCTATTATTCTAAAATAAAACTTTTAAAATTTCTTTGTAGCACTGATAAGGTAGTAAGGTATGTGTATCTACTGAGTGCATCAGCTACATGGTTCTCCTTACCTTTGACATATGATATATTCATGTCAAAATTTTTGGCCACCTATGCTAACATGCATTTAGATATTCTTGAGAGGTTAAATAATCAAGACTTATATGATAAGATTTTACTTGCAAAGGATTTTCCAATAGGAAATGTTTCCATTGCTTAAGTACATGAACAATGGTAGCAAGCTCCATGTCATGCATAGGATAATTATTTTCATGTTTTTTTAATTTATGTGACTCATCAGCCACAAATTTTCCATCTTGAGTCAAGATATCTTCATAGCCCTCTTTGGAAGCATCATCCCAAACTTCAAAGTTACCATTTAGGTTTGGTATGATCAAAATAGAAGCTATAGTAAGCAACCCATTAAAATTAATAAAAGATTACTCACACTGAGGAGTCCTTACAAACTTCTTTCCTTTACGCTACAAATAAGTGATAGGAAATAACACACTGTAAAAATTTTCAACAAAGCACAAGTAATAACAAACCAACCCTATCAAGATTTGTACTTGATACACCTTAAAAGGAGTAGGAAAATATTGGATAATTTTGATCTTGGTGGGGTCAAAGAAAATGCCTTCTTTAGAAATAATGTGTTCTAAATAATGAATTTGATATTCATAAAATGTACATTTGGATAATTTTTCATAAATCTTATGCTATCTTAGTCTTTTCAAGACTAGATGGAGGTGCTGATCATGTTCAACCTCATCCTTGGAGTAAATTATAATATCATAAACAAACCAGCACAAACTTATCCAAGTAATATCTAAATATGCTATTCATAAGGTTCATGAAGGTTGCATGTGCATTGGTTAAGATGAGAGGTAGAACTATAAATTCATAGTGTCCATATCAAGTTCTAAAGGTAGTTTTATGAATGTCCTCTTCCTTGATGTGTAGCTGATGATAACCATACCTAAAGTCAATTTTAGAAAATATTGCATCACCTTTCATTTGGTCAAACAAATTATTGATTCTTGGAAAAGGGTAGAGTTTTTTATTGTTACTTTATTCAACATGAAATAATAAATGCAAAGCATTAAAGTACCATCCTTATTTTTCACAAAGACTATAGGAGCACACCAAAGCGACACACTTGTCCATATGCTTCCACTATCTAAAATTTATTGAAACTAAACTTTTAATTCTTGTAGATTAGCCACATTCATGTGGTAAGGGTCCTTAGATGTATGGGTAGATCTAAGTATGATGTCAATAAAAAAATCAAATTCTCATTTGGGTGGTAACCTAGATAGCCTTTTAGGAAAGACATCTATAAACTACCGTAGTATAGGGAAATCTACATGTTCCAACTCTTTTTCATTAGATATTTCTTAAAGTTGAACTATATAGAGCTTACAAACCTGTCTAAAAACTCTTTTTAGCTTTAGGTATGAAAGTGTTTTACATCTTATGGACCCTTGCATGCCTTAAAATTCTATAATTTGGCCAAGGTCATTAGTGCATCACACTCTTTTACCCACATAATCAAGTGTGGTTTGATGTTCATGCAACCAATTCATCTCAAGCATGAGATCATAAGACCCTAGAGGAATAATAAATAGATTTACCTTGGTCTTAAAAACACTAAGATCCAACTCTATTTGTTCTAAGAATTCAAGAATGGGCACTTTTTTCTCAGTACTAAACTCCACTTCCCAACCTTCTCTTATCAAGACTGGTTAACTATTACATTACTTAATAGCAAAAGGAGAAATAAAATAATGTGTTGCACTAGAATCAATAAATATTGTTAAAAGAAAACCATTAATTATACATTGGGTCTCAATTAGAGTGGCTTGCAAGTTAGCATTGTAGTTATTAATAATAACATATACTCTATGGTTCATTATTTATCCTGATTATAGTTTAGGACAATCTTTTTTATAGTGATTATCACGACATCCCAGCACACAATTGGTCTAGAAGATGCTATCAGAATAGTATTAAAACCTATAATAGGTCCATATGAGTTATTTTGATGCTGTTCCTTCTTATAAGAACAAGATTTGGAAGGTCCATAGGACTTAAAATTCCTATTCTGATTGGAAAATTTACTAAAATTCTTATTACCTCCTAAAAATCTAAGGTTAGAGTCAAATTTTTTTAAGTTCTTGTTAATGGGAAAAAGGTTATTTGAAGAATGCTACCTATTAGACTTGAATTCTTATCTTGCCTTTTTGGAGAGACTTTTCTTTCTTCTCAACCCTGTATGCTGATTTTATGGCTACAACCAAAGTTTTTGGATTTGTCATGTTAACATCATGCATCAGAATCTACTTAAGCCTAAGTTTGAACTTAGTAATCTTAGTTTCCTCATCATGCATATAGTTCACATGATGTATCAAGTTTAATAATTTATTCTCATATTCAACAATAGAGATGTTGTCTTAATTTAAGAGCTAAAAATAAGTGATTTTCTACTCATAATTTGCATTTAGGTACCTATTGTAAAATTAAGTCTCAAAAATAGACCAAGACAAATTTAAAGGTTGATACATTTCAATAGCATAAAGTTAGCTCCACCATAATGCTACAGGTCCTACTAGCTAATAGGTTAGTACTCTGGCTTTCACATTAGAAGGCATATTATGCAAATTAAAGTACTTTTAAAAGTGTACCAATCAATCATCAGTTGAATCACCTGATTATTCACCTAAAAATGTAGGTGGTGGAATCTTTTTCATTTCCTTGATGATTGGGTCAATGGTGGTCAAAGGTGGTTCTTGAATTATGGGTCCTTCCACTTATCCCATTACTAGTCTGGGTACTTCCTTTTGGGATACCCCTTCAAGATTTTTCAATATTTGTTCCTGATTATCAATCTTCTCTTGCAAGGTGTTAAGGGCTATCAAGATACCACTGAGAATTTACTCATAATTATCATTTAGAATCTCAAAAACTACTTTAGCATGGGGTACCTTGGTATTACTATCAACATTATTCACAGGTAATTCATCTAGGTTATGAATGGGGATGTAGCCTTAATAACCCCTTCCACATCTTCAACCTCTGCCCCTAGTTGTATTGACATTCAAAGGATTTTCATGGATGTTTTATTTGCTTGATCATGTTCTAACCATCCTAAGAAATCATAAGTGACAATTTAGAAGATTACAATTGTTAGAAGGAAAGTACTTGTTCCCAGAGTTCCTTAGAGTAGAACACTGCTCTGATACTAGATGAAACAACTCCAATTTTTTTTGGAATCGTCTATTAGAGTAAACTTTGGACACATGTTAGGCCCACTTAAATGACTTTATAATGCAATAAAATCATTCAACATACTATATGCATACATGACTAGAACCGAAAGAGGGTAACTGAGGAAATTCGTTAGAGGTAAACATATATATATATATATATATATATATATATATATATATATATATATATATATATATATATATATATATATATATATATATATATAAGGTACTATGGGGAATCTAGTTATTGTTTATAAGGATTATGTAAATTGGGGTATATTAGTGTACACATACACTGATAAGTCTTGAGCATCATCAGTGTCACTCATACTTCCTTATAGGATCATTTATAGGTCCTTAACCCTAAGTAAATACCTCATTATCCTAAGTGGGTTTCAGTATTATTTGAAGATGGTTAAGTTAAAGGTTTGATTTAATTGATAATGATAGCTTTGTTATTATTAAGTTATCTTTTAGGTTAATTAGGACTTTAGATCAACATATAAGCCAAAGAAGTACTTAAAATCAATAAACAAAATTTATTCACACTTGAAAATTTTGTTTCATTCATGCAACAATTTATATTAAAGTATAAGATAAAATTAGATTGGATATAATATTATTTTAGTGCTACCGACTGGGTTATAACACCCTTTAACCTTTAAGATCATTGTACCATTTATAGCAATATAGATGTTCATAATAGTTTATGACATAGTAATAAATTTATCATTGCCACTTTATAGTCTATGCAACTATTTAAATTGGCATAGCCAATGCTATAAAATAATTTTAAGGCATACACGCAAATAGATCTAAGTTTTCTATATAAAAAGCTATCTTGTACAACCAGTAATAATGAGTTTAAGTATCTATTCATTCAATAAATAACTCTTTTTAATTCATAAGTGAATGCTTTAAAAACATAATTATGTTACAAATTAATTACAATTCAACTAGGCAAACTGAAACCAACAAGCATACAATGGAAGAATTCAAACAACATAAGTAATGAAATTCAAGTTTCAAGATGAGTGGAACCCAAATAAAAGGGTCCACTTAAGGAAATATTATAAAACTTTCTATTGGTAGCCGAGGCAACCAACTAAGCAAGTTTGCCTCATGGGAAGGAAACTAATGAAACAACATGAGTCTAGCCTTTGCATAGATTAGATGATATGATAACCATTTATCATTTTTGGACTACATTATAGTTTTCATAAAATGTGTTCCTCCAATCAAGTAAATACTACAATAAAAGTGTTGTACATGATTATTCATTATAAGAATTATTTAAACATTAGTTCCTTTTCCAATTGATATAAATATTTAGTAATTACTTTTAGATTTCATAATCCAACATAATTTTGAGAATGATATTTTATAATTGTAAATGGAAAGCATAACTTGGACGCAACTAATAGGTCTAAATTTCATGATAAAAGAAGTATTTATTTTATTTTTCACATAGTCCAGCTATCAGACTTATGTATTGCTACAAGGGTTAGATGTTCCAAATACAACTATTTACTTATGAATGGGAGAAATTTTTTATCCAATTAATAATTTAGATAATTCAAGTTGTTATGCCACTTCCATCTTCTTTCATTCTAAATTTAAACAACTAATATGAAGTCTCCATGTATATTTATTCCATGAAATGACAAAACTTAAAAAAATTATTAATTTCTATCTTGTTCCCATCAAACCTATTCATTTTAAATTGTACAACTATAGATCTAATGTAAAACATCTACATATTTAAATTTACATGGAGTGACAAACTAAAATAAATATTAACCACTATAATAATGTAATTCATAACTATTTTAATTTCTTCTAATTGGAATAGATTTCTGAAAATAGATCAAACATAAAAAAATCTAAGTAATTCTCATTAAAATTTAATAATAAATATTCTTAAAGATGTTTACATCTACCAAATAACAAAATAGGATAAAATCATTCTTATACAAACATGTTAGATCAATGAAGAAATAATATAATGATGAACACACATCTAGGAATTGATCACATCTAAATCCACTTATGGATTATTATAATGTATAAAGCTAGTAGCCTATTTAATCAATTTCTATTAAATATGATCATAAGGAATAAAGGTTAAACTTAAATAAAAATATAATACTAAGTACTTGCATAATAACTTCAACCAATATCTAATTTATCCCTTCAATAATTAATTTTTAGGATCTATTCATAACATCCGTTAGAAGTCAACAAGTTTACTATACTAATAATGAACAACTATAATCTATATCATCAATACATTCTAATAATCAATCAAATTATGAAATACATTTGTTACCATCTTCCATACAGAATCATTGAATCATGGAGTTGAACATGAACTAGATGACCAGGATAAACCCATCCCACCAGCTCTATGAGCCCTCCATCGGTGGCCCTTACCACCCCAACCATCAACATAATGGTGGTTACAGTAATCAAGAATAGGTAATGAATTCTGAGCATATCAATTTTTGAACAAAAGACACATATAACATAATCAATTCATTCCAAAATAAGATGGGAATAATTAAATCGTCTAAATATAGATTAAGAGTGAAGATGGTTAACTTAGACTATTGAAAGACATAAAATGAATTCATATTAATCCATTATATATATTTCAAGTTCATCCTACTTGGAACCCTATCCAATTTCTTGATCGGTCTTTAATAATATACACCCACAATATATACTCATAAATATTTAGGTCTAGTCTAGGAATGGAAATACACATATTCAAATAATGTAATGAAATTAATCTGAATAATGATATAATAAAATTTAATTAATTAGTAATATCAGTCCAATCATAGTAGAATAATAAATCATGCCTCTCAATATAACAGGTACAAACTTGACCCAACAACCTTAAATAGACTAAGTCAAATATAATTCTAAATAACAAAATCATATTATTATCATAACCCACATGCACCATCCTAAACATATAGAAAATCCTAAAACTTTTATCTTGACATAGTTAATAAAATGACAAGGTCATGATTAACAAATAACATCATCAGATTGAGTAGATGATAACATAATCAAAAAGTTTAATGAAAGTCAAGATCTAGATCCGAAGTCAAAATGGGAAAATATGGTGATTTGCATATAGCTCAGTCAAACAATACAATCACAAAAGAAAACATAGTCACCTAATTATACAATGTATATAAACATTTATATATATATATGTATATATAATAAACAAAACCCTAACCTGTTTGATAAAGAAAACCCAAAGACACAGTTACCATAAATAGAATTCTAATATATCGATTCAAAATGTTCAAAGATCATAAAAGAGATCATGATTAAAACATCCACCATACACAATTCATAATAAAATAACTCGAAATCCACAAAATCAAAGTCATGACTTAGATAGATGAATATACCACATCTTATGCCAATGGAATGATCTATTTAAACAGTACAATGATTTAATGTTAAACATGTTGACACAACCCTTAATAAAAATGTATTGATCGAGATACCAATATATACAACTCGATTGAAATAAAAATTTAATTATAACCCAAAACAAATAATCATGCCCAGAAGTCTAATATACCCATAAGTTTAATAAAATTAAAACATAATGACCAAGATACCAGAATATCATGAGTTTGATAAAAACCCAATAATCAAAAGTCAAGATAATAACATCTAGTCTAACTCTATTCATAACCTTTAAAGGTTATCATGATGTAAAAGTCATAAAAAGATTCAATAACACAATCCATAAAAATCTTAAGTCATAGAACATAATAATGGTTTATACCAACAAAAGATATCAACCAATGAGGTTTAGGAACAAAATGAACCACGTCCCTTCTCAAAGAATGCAGTCACCATTTATTGATGAAGACATTGTTGATATAATAAAACATTATTGTATTTTTATAACACGTAGATAACACCCTCAAAATGTTCTTGCTTGAACTATGAGAAAACCATTAGTATTTAAAACTCATTTGTATACATACATAACTAAGAAAAACTCATAGAAGCTTCTCTATAAGACAGTTGATTAAATAAGATGCAGTGATCAAAACACAGTCATTATTTCCAAAAAGATTGAATTTATCACTTTTTATAATAGTCTACCATTAAAATAAAACACAAAAATTAAAATGATTGAACATGTATTATATCAAAAGACACAAAGCTTTCCAAACCTAAAAACATTCAACCATTATAAAGGAAACCCAGTCATCAAATACTCAGATAACACACAACATTTTAACATAGTCCATAACCCATTCGACTGCATAATGACAAGGATTCATTCTCATTATTATATATCTATTATGTATATGTTTATTGCAATTTTAAATGTAATGAATGTATCATTATATCAATATAATGGGTCTACATATGCACCTGGAATTTTGAGGACTTCTAGCTGCATGCACAACCTTTAGAATTTTTTATTAATTAACACAGTCACAAAAACAACCTAGGGGCAAAACCAAAAAGACTAACTCATAGATATAGAAGATTATATAAAAGGATGAAAATATCTCAAACTCTCCATAAATTGCTATGTTTTCCAAACCCACCAGCTTTCCATTAAAACTAGATAAACCATTTACTATTTGCATTTAAAATTTTCCATCTTCCTAACATTCTGTCTGCCATCCACCTTCCCCATTCTTTCTGTTCATTTCCCCATACCCCCAATTAATTCATATTAAATTATAGGATGATAGAGAAACTAAAAATATCTCAAGGTAATCCTACCAACCTTACCATTAATGTTGAGTCTAGAAGGCTCGATGATAAAGCATCCCTCATCTAATAGAAAAGGGGATTAGTGTTAATCAAACCAAATTAAGCATAAACCGAGTGGATAACATTAAAACCTGCAATGTAATTCCACCTATCTCATTAAATAAGGATAATTAATTCCCACATAAACCATCAAACTAATTTGATATGGTTTTAACAATATTAAAAAAATAATAAACTAAGCCATGACTTCATAGTCATTAAAATGTTATGTCCACCACTTTAGGAATTAGGTGTTATATCAAAGGGGTTAGGGTAAAATGGAGGTGACAAGGGTTCTCAAGGGGGGTTTAGGTCTAGGTACTAAATTAAATAGGTTTATAGGGTAATAGATAAAAAGAGAAATATTTGAATACCTATCAAAGAAATATAGTTGTGTGTATGAGAATACTATGACCAACAAACACATAACAAAAAAATATAACAAACCATAACAATAATTAATGAATCATAATGGAACCAATAAAGTAAAATTAAAATTTTAAACACAAGGACCACAATTGAAAAATAAAACAATCAAATCAAATTATCTGAAGGACAATCAAATAATAGTATACTTGTCAGACCTGCCGACGTGCTTAGAAATCATTGTTTCAGGATTACAACCTCCATCACCTATCTATCTCATAGACAAAACCTACTACCACCAAAATGGTATAATTGTATTATGTCATAATCAATAATAAATATATATTATAAAATCATCATCAAAAATTATACACAATTCATAGCATAATTAATCATAGAAATAAGTACGTAGCCAACACTGTTGCAACAAGTACCATAAATAATCCATCTAAACAATAACTAAAACTAGTCTAGCATCATAATGTAATAAAAACATAATATAAGTAATGAGAATATGGAATCATAACAAAATAAAATAGAAATTATATAAATTTGATGTAGAATGTATGACATATTATCAAGAAAAAGGGGAGACAATCAAGACTTAAGAGTCTATTGCAACCTCTATCTATTCCTATCTAGAGGTGGGAGGAGGTTTCTATGGATTCCATTAAAAGGTTGAAAAAATTGGAAGAGACAAATGTCTTCATGGTTTTTTAGATAGATTCATTTAATATGCCCATTTTTTTACATTATCACATCTATTTGTAGTAAATACAATATCAACATTTATGGATACAATTTAGAAGATCCATAGAACCCCAAAGGTCATAGTAAGTGATCACAAATTTATTTTTACCAATTTTTTTAGATTGAATTATTCTCATGTTTTGGTACTAAGTAGATATTAGTTTTTATTATCATTACTAAATCTATATGAAAATTGAGGTGGTCAACAAGTGCTTTGAAGGTTACCTTCATTATTTTTATTTAGATAAATAATATAAATATGTCTAATGGATGACACTAGAAAATGGTGGTATAATGCTTATTTCCATACCTCATCAAAAATTCCTCTATTTTTTGAATTCTATGGTACCATTCATCATACATCACATCACATTTGAGGGTCCAACCACATGTTTTATCATTTGAAAAACACATTCTACACTAGAAGGAGGTGCTCTCTAATCTCAGAGATAAATTGTCAAAGGCACAAAATTGTATGCAAAATAAAACTAACCAACATCACAATAAAAGTCATTTTTAAATTGGAGATTGGGTTTTTGTGTGTTTATAACTATATAAAAAAATTTCCTTGAAAATAATAAGGATAAAAATATTTCATCTAATTATCATGACCCTTATCAAGACTTGTAGAATATTGGAAGTATAACATTAAAATTAGAGTTACCTCACTCCAAAAAAAAAACATCAAATATTGCATTTTTATTGATTGAAAAGGTCATTGGACAAAGATTTTTGGCCTAAATAAATTTACCTAAGATTGATGAGAAGGGAATAACGATTTTTGAAGCCAAGGGAATAATTTAGACACAAACTAAGAGGTTGAGGATGAGGGTAATTATAAAGTTTTTGATCAAGTGAAAGAATATATCTAGTGACGATTCAACATGAGAACATGAATCATTGTTGTATAAGCATTCAATGATCATCAAAATTGAGGATAATGTTGGTTTGAAGGGGAGGGGAATGATATGCCCTTAAACTATAACATGTATTAGGATATGTGTGGTTGAATTGTGCCTAAACTTTAATTAAGTCATATTATCATTTAAATAGCCTCATAATGTTAATAGGGTTGGCCTAGGGTGTTTCCATAGGATAATTAGGGTATATATTTGAGTTATTGGTTAGTATGTAATCATCATATTGTGATTTTATTCTTATTGTAAGGTTGTGGAGGTCGCACATCAAAGTGGATTAGTTGTATTATTCATCATTATTATTTTATTTAAATAATATTTTGATTTATTATTGTGATTATAATTTAGTGGTGTAGTATTTTATATTCATCTAGCTAAAACCACCAATGTAATTTTTGTTACAATTGCTATCAAATACAAGGATGATATGAGACTAGAGAGGTTGGATTCTATGTCAACTGCATAGTAAGAGTAAGCATGTTATATCGTGAGACAACTAGGGATAGGACTCTTGTTTGTTATAATATTTGTGCCTACATGTTTGAGTGATATATGTAATTTCATGCTTTTTAATATATTTGATAGTGTTCATAAGTTCTAGAATTTGTGGTATTATTACTTACTTGGGCTTGATCATGTGTCTTATTTCACTTGTTTTCATTTTTAATATGTGGTTGATATTTTTGTTGTGAATTTTATTTCTTTATATTATTTATTTCATGAGTTGACGGGGGATTAAGAAGCCCCACCATACTACTAGGACTAAAGTTTTAGCATAAAATGGTATTTATTTAGAATTGTCTATGTCACAAAGCTAACCTGGAGTATGAAGGTTAGGTATGAGATAATAAGGGTGTTTAAAGGAATGGATGATTGTTTAAAATTTTTATGAATTAAATTTTAAAATTTAGATTAAAGCTTGTTAATAGGGCATGAAGGAATTAAAATAATTATGCTAGTTCTGATTTTATATTTAATTCACCCTTTTGTATTAGAGAGGAAGGGGAATTATTCTAAATTAACAAAAATCAAATTTAGAAGCTTATATATTTTTATAGAACATGAGCCATGGGTTATATAGTATACAATTTGTGAATTTGATCATGGCAAAGACATGGTTTAAAATTGTCATGATGTTTTAAAGAGATATGCTAATTTTTTGTTGAATATGAGTCTAGTAGACATGGTCTGTACCAACCATGGCATAAGGCTTTGGCTTAAACTGACATAATTTTATTATGTAGTTTTAAATATGGTTATAATAGTAATGGGTTGGGAATAAGATTGACTAGGGAAAAAATTATATGGTTAATTTATGCCCTTTGTTGATTGTGTAACAACCTATGAGGAAGAAGAAAAAATGATGCAAGAGAAGAGGAAATGGAGTTTTTGAACCACTATTTAATGTGTCAATTTTAAAATAAAAAATATGCTAGTATTCATGGAAAATAATGATAGTAGTTTAATTTTTATCTCTATTAAGATTGTGTGAGAGAAATATGGGTAGTTAGGAATTTTTATTGGTCTTAAATCTAGAAAAATGAGGAATTTCAAAGGCATGTGTACTATTTAACCATTTTTTAATGTGGAAAGGGTTAGGGGAGAATAACCTAATCAAACAAATGGATAATATATTTTAAAATTAGGCCAATTATATAATTTAGATTCACAATATTATGATATAATGCTGAATTATGAAAATATGCTAAATATATGAAATAACATGCAAAACAATAATTTGAATGTAACAACATGAAGAATAAATAATACTGAGCTTATTTATTGAAGTTCAAGTGGATCAATAAAATTTAGGTACAAGAGAATATATGATTATTCTCTACAGTGATTCATCATATTCTTAATATTCAATTTTTGTTAACTTAGACACTCCATCAGGATCTTGACACTACTATCAACACTTCTATCCTAATTTAGTTGCTTCTATCTAAAATGAAATAAATATCATTTTATGGAATGAATAAATATGTATATTAGGGTTCACTGTCACCTTATAGATTATTAATTTATGTCATAAACATGGGTTCTAGATATCAATATTTTACTCAAAATCTTAGGTCCTCCAACTTGGGCATGCCACCTTTTAAAATGGGGGTTAATGGGATCAAGTGAAGTTGAGCTACACTAAAATATCCATATATTAATGAGTGCTTCATATAGATCCATATAATATTAATATGGCTTCAGTTTGATGTAGTTCTTCCCTTATGTGGGCTTATGCATGAAAAATTATTCAATATGCTATATGTGAGTGCATGTAGTGATTTATCTTGTAAATTGACAAATAATTCTCATGTGTTGTTTGAGTGATTCATAACTATAATAACATTGTTCCTATGACTAATTTGTAAATAATAAATAATAGGGTAGTATAACTCAGTTGTGTAAATGATTAAGTGAGATTGATAGTTGTTTTCTTGGTATTTACTAGATATTACTTTATTAATAGTGAATGACCTTTGGTTTTGTATATATACAACACATTTTAGAATAATATCATAGGAGGGTTAATTTATACGAATAGGCTGACCCATACACATTGAAATATTTTCAATTTTTACCATTTTTTAAGGTTCAAACACTAACGTCATATCTTGGACACTAGCATCAACACTAGTATCCTAGTCTAGATGGTAGTATTTGGGAGGATATAAAGTTGTTGAAGATTTATAACTACTTGAGCAGGATATAAATAATTTTTTATGAAAACTATGGGTTAAGGTGATTTGGGTGATTAGAATATTAGGATCAGACTATAGGATACATATTTAGGCATAATGAGATGGTGAACATGAGCCTTTGGGCATAGATAAGGTCATGAACTGAAGGGTTGATCTATGAGTGATATATTTCAAGTGTATATGATTATATCATGTAAAATTAGATTTTAGTATCTACATTTTCCTCCCATTTAATATAGTAATGCATAAGGATGAAATTAATATATTTAAAGGAAAGAAATATGTATCTTGGTCTATAAAACACATCTTGATTTTACTTGAGCCATGTTTGAATTTGGTGTTTGAATATTACCTACGACCAAGAGCATGTTACAATGTAATTAGTGCATATAATTTGAAAATGAATAATCTAAATACTTGAAATAAAAGAGAGTAAGGAAGGTTTATACATGTGTGCCAATGCAACCATGTTGTCTCCTTGGTATATTACTTAATAAGGATGATTATTTTTTGAATCATTGGAGAAAGAGGTTCAAAACTAAAAATTGTAAGTGTAAATAGGATAATTTAAGGGTGATAATTCCCCCAATTTCATGCAAGGGTGAGTTATTCCAAGGTCATCGAGATCATTGAATATTAATCACAAAACACAAGTATATAAATAGTCTAGACAATCTAGCCAATCTTGCCTAGGTCAAATGGTGTAACCATATCAACTTGAAAAAAAAGGTAGTGCCAAGGCCATTAATGGTATTGACACTTAACCACAATACTCAAAGTATTCAACTACTACATAGAGATAAAGCTCAATCAGTGCATCTTGGTAAGGTTATTATGTAAATGTACATATAATTTGAATATGTATCTATGATTTGGTGTATTTTAATGGCATATGTAACTATGATGTGTGTAAAGCTAAAGTATATATCAAAATGTAACCTCTAATCTATAATATATATATATATATATATATATATATATATATATATATATATATATATATATATATATATATTTGTCATAAATTTGATTTTTTAAAATCTCAAATATGTAAATTAATTGCCAAATGCATAATATTTTGACCCAAGTGTATATTTAAATCAAGTATATTGTATCATATTCTGCCAGTTTTTCCAATAGTCATGTCTCTATGACATGCCCCCACTGATATTTCCCCTTTTGAGGTGAGGGGAATGTAACATGGTAGTCACCTTATCTCAAAATGATATGATAACCATGTTATATATGTATCAATCATGTAATAAATAAACATATAGTTGGTATCATGCCTAACTATATATCAATGAATCTTGTAGTATCCAATGACAACGAGCCCTGATATGCATGATATGGATCATGGAATTTATATAAGTAATAATAAAAAGCTAAAAAAAATCAAGCACACACATAATATCACTTAATGTGATGGAAAAAAGGTATAAGGAGACCATAAAAAAGGGACATATTCAAATGCCACACACTCAAAAGAGAGGAAATGTTCAAATGTCCACACACCAAAGAAATAAAATTAAGGGGCACTATGTCCAAAAAGCAATAAACATGTTCAAATGTTCCACAATTGAGACAAGGTAAAAAATAAGAAGTATACTCAAGTAAGCCATGTGATAAGGTGAATAGGTGAAATATAAACAACTAACATAAGCATAACATACTAGTCCCTGCATACATGTGTTAAAAAAAAATTCTACAATATAACATATCTAACACATTGGGAAAGATGCAAGCATAAATATATAAGTGTAAAAATTAATAATCTCAACATAATAATTTAAAGTTATCATAAAATAATAACACCTTTAGCAATCATGATTTATAGAAGCAAATGTCCCCAACATAGTGTGTCATGCAGGTAGAGGAAAGGTCCAACATTTATAGGATCATGTATAATGGATTTAGTGTATTCCTATGTTACACTCAAGTACCAATGAAACATGTGTGTTTATAGGAAAAAATTATATGCTATATAATAATATAATGTAAACAACATATGCAAAATCTAGTAAACATGTAAATGCTAAACATTTTTATATTTTTGATTTATTTTTCTATTTTTCCATTTTTTAATTTAGAGTGTTTGAAAATGCACAAGCTATATAATGAGCTCAAGATGAGTAAAAAAATATGTGAGGAGTGGTAATTGAATAATAATTATTGAATAAAATGTACTATGTGTGCATAGAATAATAATAAAGTGTATCATGTTCTTTTGCCAAGATTGTACTTATTATCTTTGCTTGAGAGATATTTTCCTCTGTGTGGTCTTGTTCTAAAGATGTTACTTCATTGGAAAAGGATGTAATCTTGTCTTCACGATCAAATTATATGTAACATTTTATTTTATAAATCATTGCTTTTATTGAGTACAACCATGATTGTCCAAGTATAATATTGCACATACTTAGATTATAATAACATGAAAAGTAAGAGAAAATTATTTTGAAGCAAATGAAATCTTAAATGAATTGATCCCACACTTTTGTGATTGCATTAGTTCTATTTAGTTGTTGATACTTAATTCTAAGAGAGCTAAGAAATGACATAGAACAAAAAATTGTATTTTGATAGTGCATAACCTTGATATATTTATATTGATTGCCATATATGTGAGTAGTGATAGTGAAAGGGTCCTGATATGAGGAAATTATTATAATTTGCCCCTTTGTAAACACATTTGAAACATTAGCATTTGTAGATATCTATTTATTTTGAATTCTTTGATTATAAATCTTATTTTAAGCATGCTTATTTTCTTACCTTAAGTCTGATTTGCCAATTGCTCTTTTTGTAACAATAGCTTTATAATATGTTGCTTTTATAATTTTTCATTTTCATGTAGTGCCTTTTTTAGTTTTGAATTTTCATATTGATCTTTTTGTAACATTAATTGATGTAGTTTCTCTTTTTGAATATATTTTTCTCTATATTTTCCTTTTGAATCTTTCCTCACTCTAAGTTTTACATTTGCAACTTATTTTGCTCTGAATTATCCTTTGGTAGCCATATTTTTTGTTTTTGTTCTTTTTGCACTTGTTTCTTAGGTGATTTATATGACTATATTATTTTAATGATTTATATATTATAGGATGACCACTATCAATGACACTTTATATTTAAATGTAAAACAACAATATATATGATGCCCACACATTCTATGATATGCATAATAGTATTTTGATCTTCTAAAAGGATGTATATGAGGTAACTTGATTACTTTATTTTGAATAATTTATCTTAGAATTTAAATTAGGCTTGTAGTATCCTTTTGTTTAATTTTTAACCACTAGTATTATATTTTAGATTATAATCTTGATGTGAAGTCTTATTAGTCATAAAATTTCTAGGTGAAAATGCAAACACATGATTAACACTACCATATTTTGGACTCTTTATATGTGTGACCTAATTTTCCAATGGTGTGATCTTTGAATTTAAATACTAATTTTTATTTTATAACTCTTTTATTTAATTGATCATAATGATAATTTGATCTTTTAGGGATTCACAAACACAAACCCTAGGTACTTCAAATTGAATATGCATACACACACTATGTAGAAGAGATGTGGGAGGTGGAGGGGGTTGAGGAAGGATATGTTGTTTACCTTAATTTATTACTATAGGATGGGATATATTACCCATTTAAGTGGTTATATCATGTATTTTTGGAATCAAAGATAAGTCATGGGTATATAATAGGAGTGGGATGATAGCTATCACCCTCTTTAGGGTTAGGAGAAGGAATATGTTCCTTTTTAACCACTTAATATTTTTAAAAGACTAAGATGAAAATATAAAAATATAGACAAATGAATGTTAAAAAAATTTCAACATGATAAGGAAATCATAATTAAATTTGAAACACTAGAAGACTAAAATCCTAGAGCAATCTAGGGTTATGCAACAAGACTCAAAGGTCAGGTTCACCAAATTTTTAATTATTTTTGGATGTGGTAAGGGTTTATGGGAGGATATCCTAATAAAATAAATAGATAAGCTATCCTAAAATTAAGATAATTAAATAATTTAGATTCATAATATTATGATATAATATTGAATTATGAAAATGTGCTAAATATAGAAAGTACAATGCAAAATAATAATTTGATTGTATCAATAAGAAGAAGAAATAATACTTAGATTATTTTCTAATGAAAAAGAAAATATATAATATGTAGGTACATGGTAAGACATGATGATTATATACAGTGATTTTTCATATTCTAATATTTGGTTTCTATCAGCTTGAACACTACTATCAGGATCTAGACACTACCATTGATGTTTCTATCTTAATCTGATATTTTTTTCTAAAATAAAAAAAACCCATCATTTTTTATAATGACCAAATATACCCATTAGGGTTTGATTTTTCCTTGTATATTATCAATTCAGGTCATGTGCACATGTTATGGATATTAGTCTTTTACTCAAAACCCTAGGTCTTCCAACTTGGGCATGTCACCTTATAAAATGGTGGTTATTGGGATAAAGTGAAGTTGAGTTGACTTAAATGACCCAAATTAAATTAGAATGAATAAATATTTGTATAATATGAAGAGGGCCTCATACTGATGTAGTTATCTGCTTATGTGTGCTTACATGTGAAAAATTATGTAATATACTATATACAAGTGCATGCAGTGATCTAAATTGTAACTTGAAAAATACTAATCATGGGCTGATATTTAAATGATTTAGAACTGTATGAAGACTATTACTATTATTAATTTCTAAATAAGAAATAATAGGGAGATAGAACTCAGTTTTTAAAATGATTAAGTAAGCTTGATAGGGTTTTCTTGGTATTTGTTAGATATTGCCTGATTGATAGTGAATGACTTTTCATTTTTTATTTATACCACACATTTTGAAATTATATCATAATAGGGTTAATTTATATAAATAGGCTGACCCATACATGTTTAATTATTTGCAAATTTGATCATTTTTAAGGTTTAGACACTAGTGTTAGATTTGAGACACTAACGTCGATACTAGTGTCCATGTTTGGATGGTAGTGTCTAGGAGAATAGAATTTTATTAAAGATTTATAACTACAAGAGTAGGATATAAAATAGGTTTTATGTAGACTATGGGTTAAATTTTATCTAGGTAATTAGGATATCAAGTTTGGACTATAGGATAATCATTTATGCATAGTGAGATGGTGAATGTGAGCCTTTTGGTAGCAAGAAGGTCATGAACTGAAGGGTTGAGCCATGGAAGATATTTGTCAAGCATAAAATACTAACATATCAAATAAAATTAGAATTTAGTATCTACATGTTCAAGGCATGGAGAGTTAAAAATGAAAAAATAAGGAAACAAAAGTAGAGATTTAGTGTATTTTTGTAGTTAGAATTTCAAGCACTGCAAGGATTTTTAACATATAAGTGATTTGGAATGTGTGAGGAAAAGTATATTTTTAATTTTTAAAAGGAAATATATTATATTGGTTATCTAAAAACACATACTAAGGGTTGAAATAAAATGATGAAGATGAGCGAGGATTTTTTTATTAAATCTATTTAGAGGTTTCTATTTCTTTTTATTCTACATGTAAGGCATTTTGTTTTATTGAATTGGTTTTTGTTATTACCTAAGTTAGATTGGGTTGATTTGAGTATGAAAAAATGATGAAAGTTATAAAAATACCATGAATACAAAGTGGAAATAATCATGAGCCTTTGTGAATCTTGGAGATAAGTATGATGTTCGATAACATATTCTATAGTTTTCCATCATGTTATTACACTGTTGGATATGATTTATTAGATTATAAACGATATCTAAGGTAAAATGTTTTACCTCTATAGTTAGGGTAAAATAATTAATATAAGTTATATTCTTTCTACAAGAAAGACACAATTGGATTGTTAAATTTCTTAAGGTTGAAATACCTATATCTGGTCTAATTATGGTCTAGTATAATGTAAAATATGAAATTAATATAAGATATGTACAAGCAACATGAAAATGAACAATGTACAAGGAGAAAGAGAGAAGGAAAATATGAACAATAAATGATGAACAATACTAATTTATGAGTCTCATGGGAGACTCACTATCAATATGGCCTATTTTAAATAAAGGTATTGTGATCATGCATGCTATATGAAATGGAAACTATGGTACCATAATCTATTGTATTGAGTGATCTCTATTTATCCCTACCTATGTAGTGATGCCAGGAATCTGTGACACTAATGTGGTTTCCTATGAGCTATAGGGGTCTTAGGGACCCATCTAGTATAAGACATTGTAGCTGGCATAGTTTCTCTATGTAGAGAACCCTGAGAACTAAATAATATTGATCTCAATATAAAATGAGTAGAGGGAGGCCCTATATAATATGCAACATATATCTAATGCATGAGTATCTTTAATAATGGTATCTATGAGAGAGTGTACATACATGGAAATAATGTAAGAGTAGACCTCACATGATTGAGTGGTTTTACTGAACTCTGTGGTGTGATAATAGGAACTATGTTCAGAGCTATAACTAATTGCTATGCTATAAAAAATAACTATGCTAGAACTAGTAACTATGGTATAACTGGTAATTGTGATACAACTATTTATGGGATAGGTATGTGATACTCATATAGAAGACCCTCAACTATGACCACTTGATTTACATGTATATATTTTAGGCATTTGTACACTATAGATGGGATGAATTGTAGGTGATGTATCCATGGCCTACCCAATAACATGTCAAATACCCTTGCACTAGGTACTACTAATAATCTAGTGGTCACATGTGTTGGTCAAATTTATAGTAGAAGTATAATCTCCTTGATGGAGCTCTGAACATGGCCACTGAAACCACTGTTAATTATGTTTATAGGGGATATATTCTAATTTTAATGACCTAAATGTTATAAAAGTGTGATGGTGCACATTATAATAATTGACCTATTGTTAACCATAACACTCTAGATATGATGATGATCTATGTAGGCTTGTATAAAGAGTGCATATAAATATGTATCATCATCAACAATCTCCTACTCTAAAAAAGTGATGAGTGTTCTAGATATAACTATAGTATGGTACACACCAATGATATTGTGCAGTGGGTGTGCCTCCTCTATAGTAGTGTGATATGATGCTAGTGGTGGATGTGTTTGATATGTGTAGTGAACACTTGAAGTGCTCCCTACCTTATTTTTTGTGTGCTTTAGAAACAAATCTAAGAATATTTTCAATGCCTTAGCTTTAATTTTATGTACTTTGGGTGATGTTATACCTATTTTTCACACCACCTTTTTTTTCTTAAACTAATACTTATTTCCATATAGATGATTTTGTCATGAAATTTAAAACTATGTCAGGGATCTGGTCAATTAGTAGTATATTTGAATGCATATTTTTTATTATGAATTAATGATGATTGGTTGATAAATGCATGCTTATATTTTGAGTGGTTTATAAAAGTATAAGGGATTAATGAATAAAATGTGTATCTATATATCATTGTGTATGTATGTGACCAGTCATTTTGCTTCTCATAATAATTTTTTAGATTATAACTCAATAGTTTTAGTTTGACATGTTTTCACTTTATGTATTTTTGATAATGGAAGCATATATATTGCTATAACATTTTTAGATAGCTTTATTTATTTTAGTGAATATGGGTTATCATGATAAATTTAAGAATGGACTTTCAGTTTTGACAACTTGAATAGTATAACAATGGTTGGCATGGTTTTCATTGGCAATATGAAGTTGGATTTATAATAGATCCAAATGATTTTTGAATCAATTATAATAATTTTTTTCTCTCAATTTATTTCAAATAAATTTTTAGTATTCAAATGCATTGGATTTAATTATCACAAGGGGAAATAATGCATTTTATCATTGATTTTAATATGAATTCATTTTAAAAAATTGGACATGGTTATTATTATGAATTCATTATTTTAAGGATTATGTTCATACATAATTCAATTTGAAAGAAAATGGCATGATGTATTTTATTTTGAATCCTCATCATGAATCCCAAACATAATGATAAAAATAAAAAGCATATTCTTTATTATAAATTAGTTTTATGAATATTTCCTTTGAAATGGTATAAGTGGTGCATCTTTAAAGCTCAAGTTTTATTCTAAAGCAATTTTAATTTATGAATTCCAAGGATCATAACCTATGAACATCTAACCTAAAAGTATTGAAATAGTAGTGATGATAGCTATTGGACATGGTGGTTTTGAGTGTTGATAAGTTTAAGTCATAAGACTTCATTATCTTCAAAGGGCATAAGGGTTTGTTGCAAGGTATATCAATTTACCTAAGTCTTAAGATGTTGTTTTGAAATGCTATTAGACTATTTTCAAGGCGTATTCAATGATATGTGGCATAGTAATTTGACATTCAATTGGAAACATGTATTTGTGGTATGTTGAGTTAGCATAGGCATTTAATACAAAGCACAATCCTGAAGCATCGAGATCTAGTTGGGATTTGATGGAAATGAAGAGTTAATGTGAAACATGTTTACCTCAAATGGCAAAATTTAGTGATGAGATTAGTAAGAAGGTTAGTCATTGATAATTTTGATCATGCTGATAACTAAGATAGTAGAACTACTAAGTGCACTCTTAATTTTGGTGAGTCAATATGAAATGAGCACCTAGTTGAGTCAGTTATAGTGGAGGGTAGTGAATACAAGTAGGTTCATTTTCTTGGTTTTTGGTCATTTTGGAAGCTTCTCACGGAAGTGGAGCTCTAGTTAGTTATATTTTTGAATTTATAGAGAGGAATTCCAAAGGATTTCAAGGAGAATAGATATAAAAGAATGAAATTAGGTATTCCTTGAATAATTTAAGTGAGTTTTGAAAAGAATTCATGATTATCTTGAATAGTTTCTGGTTATAAGGAAGAGTTATGTTGTTTGTGTTGCATGAGAAAAATTTAGTGAAATAAGTTTATACATGGGACTTTTGAAAGGTCATATGGAACTTACAGTTTTAGTTGTTTGAATCCATCACTTATTTGCTTCATTTTGATGAAAATTGGTTTAGTTTTGGATATATTTTGGTGTTGATGTGAATATATGAGAATATTCAATCATTTTGATTGTTTATGGAGTTATAAAAGGGTTATGGAATTTTAGTATGCTATTTTCAGTTTTAGTTTTGTTCAAAATATGTACAGTTGAAAGATTTTATTATTTTGGCGTTTTGTAAGCTACAAATTGCATGCATACACCATAAGTTTTTGAAGGGTTTTTAAGGAAGTAGTTTCAAAGTTTTTCGAGCATATAATATAATGTCTGACTGTAGCTTGTTTTAGTTTCCAAGGGATTTCTATCCATATAGTTTGCATGATTATATGATTTGTCAAGTGTTGAAATGTGACAATTCTACCAAATGACATTATTTCATAGGTCTTAAAAGTCTAAAGCATGATAAGATTTAGTTTCATGCATACTATGGAAATAAACCAATGATTGAAAGGACAAATTTTAGATGCAAGATTTGTTTCAAAATTAATTTGATATATCTTAGAATATATAGATTGATATTTTAGAAAATTGGTGAACTATGTTAGGGTTTTGAAAGTCTTTGTTTCCTCAAAATATTGATTGCTGTTAGAATTTATGAACCTTGGCTTTCTGTAGAAGCAAATTTGGTTTGTTGTTTTGTTGTTTCTTGATGTTTTTAAGATGGTCATATATAGAAAAGATTTAATGAATATAGTCGATCACAATGTAGAAAGATATGTCAAGAAGTTGTCAAAATATATAAATGAAAGGTATTTAATCATAAGTTTCATCTACCATTTTCAATTGTAAGTATTGGTTTTAAAAGGGTTAGATAAAATATGAAGTTTCTATTGAATCTACATCTCAGTATTGAAGTATTGGGTTCTATTTTAAAATTAGATATTGAAGTGATAATACCTTGATGAACTTAGTTGTTTCTCAGTGGAAATTTTGATGAAGATTATATGTTGAGCAAGTAATTTTTGTTTCAGCTTATTATTTGGTGATTTCATTTTAGAAAATATTTGGCTAATGTTCATGTTGCTTTAATTCTTGGATTGATTCAGTTTATAGTTGATTTGACAAAGATCAAAACTTCATTGAGATATATCAGAATATTTTGAAATAAAATTATGATATTATAATTTTATTTGAAGACTCAGTTGGTTTTAAAGATACAATTGAAGTATTTGAATTTGTCTTTTATAATTAAATACATGGATTTGATAATAATATTGGAGACACTAAATGCATAATTCAGTTTAGAAATTGGTTGAGATATGATTGTGTTTTTAAGAGTTTAGAAATTGGTTGAGATATGACTGTGTTGATATATGTTGATTCTTCAACCATCAATTTATTTTTAAATTATTTTAAAAATGTATGGATAGGATCAGCCTGGATCAAGTAGGAGCAATGCTGATAGAGGTTGGGGTCATAATTTTGAAAGTAATGTTAATCAATAGATTCCTAATATAAACATTTAGAGAGGTGAATAAGGCTAGGAGGTTTGGACCTAGGTTTTATAGGGGTGCTAAGATGTCTATTCATTTTGATGCAACAAAACCTAAATTTTGGAATATCTTCAATAATCTACCTTTTAATCCAACCAATAATAGAGGCAATAAGATAAAAATGAGATTTTATGGGTGTAGGTTTGGTGTCAAGACCCCTTAAAATAGTATCTCCTTACATTATTCTCAAAATAACCCATAACATTTACCAATTCAGCCTACCAACCCTGAAATAGTCGAGCATATTGTTGAACCTCTTCCTATCAATCAAGCTACTCAACTTCAAATTGAAACAACTTATGCTAATTTTTTTTCAATCTTTCCATTCCCTCAGTTTCAAATGAGCCTTTATCTCCTCATAGAGAGCCTATTTTGAGAAGTATGACAAACATGTGTGTGTGTGTGTGCGCGTGCGTGCGCACTTAAGTTAAGTTTAGAATATGCATCATGGTTTGATATAATATTTTTATATTAAACTTTATATTATCTATTTAATAATTGATATAAGTATTCTATTTTATTATTAATTGATGAGGGTCCCCACTTGTTAAGATAAGTACCTGGTCTATATTTAAAAAAAATTGATCTATCAAAACTCTTAAGTCTTAATTAAACATATCTTTAACTAATAATTGTTTATAATTAATTGACTTTTAAAATTAATTAGTTAACATAAAATAATAACTAAAGTTAGTTATAAATTATTTTTTAACTAAGTTTAGAGTATAAAAGAAAATCAAGGATTCATTTTGAAAAGGGGAAGAACAATACAGGAATTGAAGACTCATACATTTGTGAAGTCAATCATTCATTTCTCTTCTTTTTATGCAACTTCTTTGAAATTGCATGAATTTTGTAGATAAACCCAATGGTACTTTATTTGATGGTTGATTAATTGCTTAGGAAACACATATATATCTTGTATTTATTATCATTTATGATAGATTCTCTAAAGTTTGATAAATTTAACATCTTTTGATGATTGCTATTTGCAGTCCTATATATAAATTTCAAGTATTTAACCTGAATAATAATGAATACTTTGATATTTTATGACATTTCATTGATCTATTCCAACTGTAAAAGTTGTCTCTCAAGTTATTGTAAATAAGGATATTGGTTTTCTCGATAAAATCTACTTTTTTGTTAAGATGAATCTCTTCTGAGATTCACATATTTTATTATATTTATAGTATTTTTTATTTAATATAGTTTTATCTTTTATCTAGCTCCTATTTCTATATCTTAGTTTATATCTTTATCTTTTATCTTTTTTAGTTTAATATCTTATTTCTGTTGTCTTTAGTTAGTTTCTTAGATTATTTACTTTCTTTCTTATAGTTTAGATATAATTTCAAAGTTTTTTATTAAATTGGTTTGTTAGTTGCTTTATAGTTTACTCTTAGTTTAGTTTATATATAGTTTTATTTTTTTAGATTATAGTTTTGTTTCTATTTTAGTTTAGATTAGAAATTAGACTTAGACAGGTTGAGATTAAGTATTCTAGGATTTTATAATTTGGTTTTTAACTTAGATTTTTTTGATCTTGTTACTTTATTATTAACATTATTTAGTTTTATTAGCTTATTAGTTCTTAGTTTTAGATCTTATCTTGTCTTTTATTAATCATTTAACTCTTTTCTTAGTCATTAGAATTTATGGTTTAGTGGTTTGTTACCTTTTCTTAGCTTAGTTATTTTCTATTTTCTTTTTTTTAGTTAGTTTGTTAACTACTATTTATTGTTTCTTGTGTGGTAATTTTTATTTTGATTGAAAATGTATTTATCTAGGTTGATCTTAAATCAATTTACTTTATATTTCTGCTTTATCTTTTAGAATTATTTGGAAACATTATAGTAGAGATAAGATATTACTTGAAACATATTATTGTATTGAATCATATTTCTTTTTTTCAAGAGATTATCTAATTCATAGGTTTTCTCTATCAATTAAGATAGATTACATATTTATATCTAAATTGATTCATGATTTGATAAAGTAGATTTATGATGTTATAATAGAATATTTTATATTTGATGACTTATTTATTATTTCTAAGAACATTTAAAAAATCCTCGCATCTTTAGGATCATAGTTGAACCTTTAGAACCCCAAGATTAGACTAGTATGATTCCACCTTAACCTTCATAATAGGCAAAAGGGTTGATATGTTGACAGTATAATTTTCATCATCAACAAATTTGGTGACTTCACTAGGGAACCTGTTCAAAAATCTAATTTATTTTAAGTCTTATTTTCTTCTTAGTCATGATACTTAAAGGACAACAACCTCCTATTATGTAACCTATAATAAATATTGCTAATGATCAAGTTGATGTTGCTTTTAATCTAATGCATTATGCATGGTATAATCATCTCAAAAATCTTCAACAAGTCATTTAGGTCATAAACTAAGAAGAATAGATTACATAATTTGAGATTAACTGGTATTATAATCTCACATGTGAGAATCAATGAAACATTCTTAATTTGAATATAAGAATTCAAAAAGATAAAACTAGAGTTTTAGTTGCTAATCCTAAGCTTAGGACTTATTTTATTTCCAATTCTTTTTCTTTTGATGATTTTGTTTTACTTTATGAACTTGTTATAAATCTATAATAATATCAATTAGATCAAGTTTTAAATAATCAATCTACTCAACTAAAAACTGCTAAAACTTTTAATGGGAGAACAACTAAAAGTAGAACAGAGGATACAAGATATCATTCATGGATTGAAAAATAATAGAAAACAAGATGATCTCACTGAAATTGAAAATGAAAAAGAAGTTCAAGTAGAAAAATAGATAGTTTTAACTCCATGGATCTATATAAATCTAATTAATGTTAGAAACCATCCTAATAAATTACCTTCTCTTAAAGGATTGAATATACTAAAGTTTTTTGGTGTTCCTAGAGAATCTTGGGAAGATCATTTATAAGCTTTTAGATTAGTTTATGCTACTCTTAGAATAATAAGTGAAATAATTTGATTAAGAGTTTTTATCCAAACACTTGAAGAAAAATCTTACCTAGCATTTATTAGTCTGTCTACCAAGGTTATTGATACATGTCAAGATATCAAAGATTGACTAGAGTTATACTTTGGGAAAGCTAAAAAAGATTTTGATCTAGTCAATGACCTTATCAATTTTTTTCTTGATCCAAGTGAGAGCATTTATAATTTCATTTCTAGGTTCACTAAGCTACTTCAAAATATCCCATGTAATATTAGACCTTTGAAGATGTTATATAGACTTTATCTTTGTAATGCTTTACCTTTAAAATATAAAATGACTCTAGAAGATAGAGATATTATAGAATATAATGAAACTATAACATTCTGTACTGAATATGAAAATAAGCTTAAATGCATTGGATTTAAAAAAAGGTCTTCTAAAAGTTTAAATTTAGATAATTCAAAATTTCTAAAGGCTATTCAAAGTCTAAAAAATGAGCTGGTCATTGTTAAAAGATAGCTTAATGATAAACCTTTTTCATCAAATAGAAATAATAATGAAAATAAAAATCTAGACATTGATTATTACTATAATATATGTGAATTGGATCATGATCCAGATTTATTTGTTGCTATTCATAAGTTCAAACATTTTATTCAAGGGAAAGATCTTATATCTAAAGATCTAGTAGACAATATAAAAACTCTTGATGATTCATCTAAAAATAAGAATGCTTATATTATGAATACTAAAAATAAAGATTATGATTCTTCTCAAAATAATAAAATAATAAATAATTATTCTTCTTCTAATGATAAAGGAAAAATAGTTTAGAATAATGCTAATAGTTTAACTAATAATGTTGCTCAAAATATTTGTCTATCAACTGGTTATAATAATAGTCAATATCAACATTATAAACCTAAAAGTTTCAGATAGACTGATGTTAAAACTTATAACATAATTGATGATTTGTCATAATTAAATATAGATTCTCTTTATTATAGGTTGCTAGTCTTTCAGGGTAACTTGATAAGATTAATGAAGCTGTTAAGAATCCTAAAACTGATGTAAGTTTACAAAAAGAAGATAGTAACAAGAAATCAACTATTTTTACATAAAATTATGATCCTCCTACTAATTACACTCCTTTTTATGTTACAATTAAATTTTTTAATAAGATAATTCATAATTATATTTTATATATAGGTGCTTTGAAAAATATTATGCCTAAATACATAGCAGATCATTTAGGCATATCTTATAAAATGGATAATAAGAAACTCACTAATTTTGATTCTAGACAAACTAAGAGTTGTAAGTTTTGTGATATAGTCATTAAAATTGCACAAGATGAGAGAATTAGATACATGACTAATGTTCAAATTTTAGATATCCCTAATAATTATGTTATATTATTGGGAAGAGATTAGTCTAAAAAATTGGTGCTTTTATTGGGAAAGATATCACATGGATTCTTGTAAGTAATGAGATTGCTTTCATTAAAAGAGAGGATTACTATGGTACACCTATTAAATCATCTACTTCTTCATCTATTTCATATGTTGAGATTAGAATTGGGACTTATGAATTGCTAAATCTAGATGAACAAAAAAATCAACATGAAGAATATTTTGAAAAGATTAATTTATGGTCACTTTACTTTGATAGAGCTTATTCTCAATAAGGTAATGGTGCTATAATTTATTTAATTTTTCCTATTGGTAAAATTTTCCATTATGCCTTCAAATTATCTTTTAAAAATATTAACAATAAAATAAAATTTAAAGCATTATGTTTAAGATTGGAAAAATTTATAGAACTTAACATTAAGCATTTAAAAGTTTTTGGAGATTCCAAATTGATTGTTAGGTAAGTTCATAAAATTTACAAAACTAATCAAACTCATCTATTGTTACACACAAAAAGTTTGGTCATTATTTGAAAAATTTGAGGCCTTTAAAATCACACATATTCTTAGAGAATATAATATTAGAAATGATAAACTTGATATTTTTGCCTCTAATCCAACCTTAAGTGAGGTTGAATCTACTACAAACTTCTCTTATGCTGAAAAATTTAATCTTAAAATTCCCAATTTAAATGATAGTTGGCTTGTATTCAGTTGTGATGAACATATAGATTCTTTTATTAAAAGTAATTATTTTGATCATGATGATTATTTATTTAATTTTAGAGATTATTTATAATTAAGTAATAACAAATTACCTTCTAGTTTAGTGAGTTTGGAATCAATGTTCATGCCTAACGATCAACGAAAAAACTCTATAATGAAAGAGCTTTCTAGAAGAATCATAGGTGAGACTATTTCTATCAATTTAGGTACTGAAAAGGATCTAAAGTATATTTATTTAAGAATTTAGGTTACTTCAAGTGAGAAAGTTAAATTCATTAAGTTATTTAAAGAGTTCATTGATGTTGTTGCCTGGTCATATAAAGATATTAATGGTTATGATACTAAACTTATTAAACATGACATACCTATTAAGTTTGATATCAAATTTGTAATGCAAAAAATATGAAGAATTGTCTTTTTGTTAGAAGACACCATTAACAAAGAACTAGATAAGATGATTGATGCTGGTGTCATTTTCTCTATAAAATATTTAGAGTGGCTAGATAATCTAGTACTAGTTAGGAAGAAAAATGGTGACATTAGATTATGTGTTGATTTTAGAGATCTAAATAAAGCTAGTGTTAAGGATAATTTTTCTCTACCAAGTATAGATCAGATTTTGTAGTAAGTTGTAGGATCAAAAATGATATCTTTATTGGATGAATTTTTTAGTTATAATCAGATTTTTATAAATTTTGAAGATAGACATAACACTAATTTTATTACTTGTAGAAGTACTTTTACTTATAATAGAATGCCTTTTAGATTGATAAATGCAGGAACTATGTTTTAGAGAGCTGTGCATATTTTTTTTGAAAATTTGATTGGCATTGTTATTCAAGTTTATTTATATGATCTTATCATGCATTCAAAAATAAGGAAAAAATATTTAGACAATTTTCATGAAGTTTTCACAAGATGCAAAAAGTATGATATTTATTTAAATCCAAAGAAATCAGTTTTTGGTGTTACCAAAGGTAAGTTATTAGGACACATTATTTCAAAATATGATATTTCTATAGATCTTAAACGTGTTAAAGTAATTAAATAATTACTTCCTCCTAAAGATCAATCTATCTTGAGGTCTTTTTTGGCAAGATAAACTTTATTAGTAAATTTATTTCAGATTTTGCTGATAAATTTAATCCTTTTCAATTATTACTTAAGAAAGATAAAATATATAATTGGGATGAAGGTACTAATTCAGCTTTTAATTGTATTAAATATGTCATTACAAGTGCTCCAGTTCTTGCTAAACTCAATTTAAATAAAACATTCATATTTTATGTTAATGCTATTGAAAAAGATATTAGAGTTGTAATAACTCAAGAATTTAAAAACAATGAAAAAAAACCAATTGGATATATGAGCCAAGTTTTAAAAGATGCATAAAATAGGTACCCCCTTATTGAGAAATTTATTTTCTCATTAGTTTCCTCTTTGATTAAGTTTCATTATTTGTTGATGAGAAACAAAGTTTTTATGTAATCTAACATACATATTTTGTTATATCTTTTAAAATAACCAACCATTCAAGGAAGGCTTACTAAGTGGATTTTACACATTCAAGAGTTTGATCTTGAATTTGAAACTTTCAAAATAATCAAAGGCAATGAATTGTCAAAACACTTAGCTAAAAATGCTTAATTAGATATTAATGTTTTCCTTTTGTTAGTTGACAATAAGTTAAATGTAAAGCCACATTTATATACCATGAAGATTGTTAATTTTTTTAAGAATTTTAAGTTTGGTCTTGAAATGAATGATTGAGACTATTTATTGGTTGAAGATGATTGATACCATGACTTAGTATATTATTTTCAAAATCAAACTTGTCCTAATAATTTAGATAAAAGGCAAAGATGTTCTCTAAGATTAAAATCTTTAAATTTCTATTTGTTAGAAAATTTTCTATTTTATCAAAATAAAGGAGTTTTATTGAGGTGTCTCACACATAATCAAACACAAAAAGTTCTTAGAGACTATCAAGAAGGAAGCTATGGTGGACATTATGATAGGAAAATAATCATTTCTAATATTTTGACAGTAGGTTATTATTGACCTACTCTATTTCAAGATGCTTATAAGCTAGTTCATTCTTGCATGTTATGTTAATTATTTGTTGGAAGAGACCAGTTGCTTGTAATGCCTTTAAACCCTGATAGTCTTGAAAAACCTTTTATAAAATAGGGCATTAAATTTCTTTCAGATATTCACCCACCTTCATCTATAGGCCATAGGTAGTTTTTAATATCCATAGATTATTTCACTAAGTGGCTTGAGGCCAAAAAATTTAAAATATTGGTAACAGATGAAGTAATCCAATTTTTAGAAAATTAAAATTTTTCTAGATTTGGAGTTCTTTACAAAATTATTTTTGATAATGGACCTTAATTTGTTTCTAATGAATTTATAGAGTTTTTAGGAAAATACTTAATTATATCTAGTTATTCATTTAAATATGACCCTCAAGATAATGGTCAAGTTGAGTCAACAAATAAAAATCTGATTTCAATTATGAATAAATTAGTTTGTGATAATAAAAGAAATTGACATCTCAAAATTTTTGAAGCTTTATGGGCTAATAGGACTATTGTTGAGATAGAAACTGGTTATTCACCTTACAATGTTTTGAGGATACTTTACCAATATAACTTCAAATTTCTTCAGCTAGAACTGCTTTATAATGTGTTGCTAAAGATATAAATTTAATTGAATAAATATTGCATGATTTAAAAGTTCTTGCGAGTCCAAAGCAATAACATTACAAAAATTAGAAAGAGTTAAGAAAAAATTAAAGAAGTTTTTTGATAAAAAAGTTTTTAACAAGAAGTTTAATGTCAGAGATTTAGTCTTATATTGGGACAA
The DNA here is from genome assembly GCA_037957365.1 of Torreya grandis. Classification (NCBI taxonomy): domain Eukaryota; kingdom Viridiplantae; phylum Streptophyta; class Pinopsida; order Cupressales; family Taxaceae; genus Torreya; species Torreya grandis. The sequence continues at coordinate 65,525 of JARHVA010000495.1, forward strand.
AGCAAGTGAAGATCCTGATAAACATCATAAATTTGATTCATTATGACTTGGTCCTTATAGAAATGCTACTATTCTTAGAAATAATGATTCTCATTTAAAATATCTTGAAAAAAATTAGCTACATTACTCAATTAATGATCATCATTTGAAGCTATTTCATGATTAGTTACTTTTCAATTATTCTTTTCTTTGTTTCTATTTTCTTTTTGGTTTGATGTTTGTTTTGTTGTTTCTATTTTTGTGTTGTTTGTTATTTTATCTTGCTATGATTTTACTTTTGAAAGAATCATGAGGGTTAAAAGTGGATAAGTTTCACATATAAAGAAATAATATGAGTATACTGTAAATTTTACTGTAAGTATCAATTTTTCTGAGGTATCACTCTTTTTAAATTTAGTTTTCATAAATGAATAATATATGTTGAATTATATCAAGTTATTAAAGTTTTACTAAATTTTTATATTTTTTACTTAAGACATTTGTATTAGATTGTGCATCTAGCCTGAACTTCTCTATTATATCATTTTATTTCTTCATGCCCTGCTATATGAACAATCCATCACTTGCTAAAATTCACTATTAAAGGGGTTCATGTATAACTACTTGAGAAATCATTTTCTTGAATCACTCTCAAGAATATGTTTATATTAATAGGTAATTATTTGATCTTAATTTCATTACACAAAACTAACTAGCAAGGTCACTAGTGTTATGCCTATTTTTCACACCAAATTATTTTTTCCCTAAACTAATACTTACTACCATAGAGATGATTTTGTCATGTGTCGGGGACCTGATCAATTAGTAGTATATTTGAATGCATATTTTTGACTATGAATTGATGATGATTGGTTGATGAGTTCATGTTTATATTTTGAGTGGTTTCAAAAATCATAATGGACTAATGAATAAAATATGCATCTATATATCACTGTGTATCTATGTGATCAGTCATTTTGCTTCTCAAAATATTTTTTTAGATTACAATTCAACATTTTTAGTTTGACATGTTTTTGATTTATGTATTTTTGACTATAAAAGCATGTATATTTCTATAACATTTTTAGATAGCTTTATTGATTTCAGTGAATATGGATTATCATGACAAATTTAGGAATGGACTTTTAGTTTTGACAACTTGAACAGTTATAGCAATGATTGGCATGGTTTTCATTGGCAATATGAAAATGAATTTAGAATAGATCTGAATGATTTTTGAATCAATTATAACAATTTTTTTCTCTTAATATATTTCAATTTTTTTTGGAGTATTTAGATAGATTAGATATAATTATTACAAGGGGAAATAATGCATTTTATCATTGATTTTAATATGAATTCATTTTGAAAAATTGAACATGGTTACTATTATGAATTTACTATTTTAGGGATTACATTCATACACAATTCAATTTGAAATAAAATGGCATGACGTATTTTGGTTTGAATCCTCATCATGAACCCCAAATATAGTGATCAAAAGAAGGAGCTTATTATTTATTATAAATTAGTTGTATGAATATTTACTTTGAAATGGTAGAAGTGGTGCATCTTTAAGACTCAAGTTTTATTCTAAAGCAATTTTAATTTATAAATTCATAGGATCCTAACCTAGGAACATCTAACCTAAAGGTCTTGAAATATTAGTGATGATAGCTATTGGGCATGGTGGTTTTGAGTGTTGATAAGTTTAAGTCCTAAGACTTCATTATCTTCAAAGGGCATAAGGGTTCGTTACAAGGTATATCAATTAACTAAGTCTTAAGATATTGTTTTGAAAGGTTATTAGATTATTTTTAAGGCATATTTAATGATACGTGGAATAGTGATTTGGCATTCAGTTGGCAACATGTATTCATGGTATGTTGAGTTGGCATATGTATTTAATGCAAAGCACAATCCCAAAATTAGTGATGAGATTAGTAAGAAGGTTAGTCATTGATAATTTTAATCATGTCAATAATTAAGATAGTAGAACTACTAAATACACTCTTAGTTTTAGTGAGATAATAGGAAATGAGTACATAGCAGAGTTAGTTATAGTGGAGGGTAGAGAATACAAGTAGGTTGATTTTCTTGGTTTTTGGTCATTTTGAAAAGCTTCTCACGGAAGTGGAGCTCTAGTTAGTTGGATTTTTGAAATTATAGAGAGGAATTTTAAAGGATTTAAAGGAGAAAAGATACAAAGGAATGCAATTAGGTATACCTTGAATAATTTAAGTGATTTTTGAAAAGATTTCATGATTATCCTGAATAGTTTCTGGTTATAAGAAAGAGTTATGTTGTTTGTGATGTATGAGAAAAATTTAGTGAGATAATTTTATGCATGGGTTGTTTGAAAGGTTGTATTGCACTTACAGTTTTAGTTGTTCAAATCCATCACTTCTTTGCTTCATTTTGATGAAAGATGGTTTAGTTTTGGACATATTCTAGTGTTGATGTGGATAAATGAGATTATTCAATCATTTTGATTGTCTATGAAGTTATAAAAGGGTTATGACATTTTAGTATGCTATTTTTAGTTTTAGTGTTGTTTGAAATATGTAAAATTGAAAGATTTTGTTATTTTGGGGTTTTATAAGCTACAACTTGCATGCATACTCCATAAGTTTTTGAAGGGCTTTCAAGGAAGCGATTTCAATTTTTTTTAGCATATAATATAATGTTTGGTTGTAACTTGTTTCAATTTTCAAGGGATTTATATTTGTATAGTTTGCATGATTATATGATTGGTCAAGTGTTGAAATGTGATAGTTGTAACAGATGATGTTTTTTTTAGGTTTGAAAAGTTTGAAGCATGATAAGATTTAGTTTCATGCATACTATGGAAATAAACCAATGATTAAAAGGACAAATTTTAGATGCAGGGTTTGTTTCAAAATTGAATTGATATATTTTGGAAACTTGGTGAGTGTGTTAGGGTTTCAAAAGTATTTATTTCCTCAAAAGCTTATTGTTAAAATGTCTAGATGGGATCAGCTCAGGTCAAGTAGGAGCAATGATGATAGAGTTTGGGGGAATACTTATGGTAGCAATGTTAATCAATAGATTCCTAATAGAAACATTTAGAGAGGTGGATTTAGGTCTATAAGGTTTGGTCCTAGGTTTCATAGGGGTGCTAGGATGTCTATTCATTTTTATGTAGTAGACCCTAAATTTTAGAATATCTTCAATAATCTACCTTTTAATCTAGCCAATAATAGAGGCAATAGGGGGAACAATGCATTTTATGGGTATAGTTTTGGTGCCATGACCCCTTCACATACTAGCTCCTTACATCATTTGCAAAATAACCTGCAACCAATTTAACTTCCCAATCCTGAAATAGTTGAGCATGTTGTTGAACCTCTTCCTATTAATCAAGCTACTCAGCTTCATATTGAAATAACTCCTGCTAAATTTTTTGTCAATCTTGCCATTCCGTCAGTTTAAAATGAACCTTCATTTCCTCATACAGAGATTATTTTAGAAAGTATAACAGACTTAATTTTTGATATATATGCCTAATTTAATTTTAGAAAATGCATCATGGTTTGATATAAATAGAATTTTACTAAACTTTGACTTATCTATTTAATAATTGATATAAGTATTCTATTTTATTATTAATTGATGAGGGTCCCCACCTGTTAAGATAAGTACCTGGTCTATATTTTTTAAAAAAATTTTGATCTATTAAGACTCTTAAGTCTTAATTAAACATATTCTTAACCAATAACTATTTATAATTAATTGACTTTTAAAGTTAATTTGTTAACATAAACTAATAACTAACTAAGGTTGGTTATAACTTAGTTTTCAACTAAGTTTGGAGCATAAAATAAGATCAAGGATTTATTTTGAAAAGGGGAAGAACAACACAGGTATTGAAGACTCATATATTTATGAAGTCAATCATTCATCTCTCTTCTTTCTATACAAATTCTCTGAGATTGCATGACTTTTGTCGATAGACCCAATGGTAATTTATCTAAAGGTTGAGTAATTACTTAGGAAACATAGGTTTATCCATTTTTTTATTATCATTTATGATAGATTATCTAAAGTTTTCCAAGTTTAACATCTTTTGTTAATTTCTATTTGCAGTCCTATGTGTAGATTCTAAGTATTCAACCTGAATAATGATAAACACTTCACTATTTTGTGACATTTCATTGATCTATTTTAATTGTAAAATTTGCCTTTCAAGTTATTGTAAAAGGATGTTGGTTTTCAATAAAATATAGCTTATTTGTTAAGATGACTCTCTTCTGAGACTCACAGACTTTATTATATTTTATACTATTTTTGATTTAATATGGTTTTATCTTTTATCTAGCTCCTATTTTTTGTATTTTAGTTTATACCTTTATCTTTTATTTTTTTTAGTTTAATATCTTATTTATGTTGTCTTTAGTTAGTTTCTTAGATTATTTAATTTGTTTCATATAGTTTAGATATAGTTTCAAAGTTCTTTATTAAATTTGTTTGTTAATTACTTTGTAGGTTACTCTTAGTTTAGTTTATATAGAGTTTTATTTTTTTTATATTATAGTTTTGTTTATATTTAAGTTTAGATTATAAATTAGACTTAGATAGGTTTAGATTAAGTATTCTAATAGTTTATAATTTGGTTTTTATCTTAGATTTTTTTTGATCTTGTTACTTTATTATTAAAATTATGTAGTTTTATTAGCTTATTAGTTCTTAGTTTTAGATATTATCTTATCTTTTGTTAATCATTTAGGTCTTTTCTTAGTCATTAGACTTTATGGTTTAGTGGTTTGTTACCTTTTATTGGCTTAGTTATTTTGTTTTTGCTTTTTTTTAGTTAGTTTCTTAACTATAGTTTATTATTTCTTATGTGGTAATTTCTGTTTTGATTGAAAATCTATTTATCTAGGTTGATCTTAAATCTATTTACTTTATATTTCTAGTTTATCTTTTGGAATTACTTGGAAACATTGTATCAAAGACAAGATATTACTTGAAACATATTATTGTATTGAATCAAATTTCTTTCCTTCAAGATATTATCTAATTCATAAGTTTTCTCTATCAGATAGGACATATTACAAATTTATATCTAAACTAATTCATGATTTGATAAAGTGGATTTATGATGTTATAATATAATATGTTACATTTGATGACTTATTTATTATTTTATAGAATATTTAAAAACCCCTCACAACTTTAGGATCATACTTGAACCTTTAAAACACCACAATTTCATTGGTATGATTCCACCTTGACCTTCATGATAGGCAAAAGGGTTGATTCATTGATAGTATAATTTTTATAATCAACAGATGCTTTTATGGGTATTTCCACATCAATAATGTTAGCCTGAATCAAATCTTAGATCTTATGTTTCAGGATTATGCATCTATTTGTTATATGGCTTGGTGCCTTGTGATACTCATAGAATGCATTAGAATCATAATTACTTGGAAAATGCCATGTCATATCAACCTCTTTAATGGGAGGCAGAGATATGAGATTGTATTCCAAGAAATAATGTAAAACACATGTTGGTGATTTTAGAAGGTCGGTGCAAACTCTACATGGAGGAGTTGGTAAAACCATGTGAGGAGATGGATCTAAAGCTACATTAACTATGGCCTTTGGATCACTCTTTTTTTCATGACCCTTACCTTATATGAAGGCTTACTAAAAGTATTAGTAGTTGATTCTGATCCAATTATATATTTTAGTTTTCTCACAAAGATAAGTTTGACATCTCTTTCTTTCATTATGTGGCATAAATATATAAAGGTTGGAAATTTTTTAAATAATATAACTTCATGTAATGCTGGTAGAAGACTCTATTTGAAGATGTCTTGAAGCTCTTTATCTACCATGGGGGCTAGTCAATTTATCTAATATAGTCTTGTATCTTAAGATGTATTATGTAATAAGATCATTTGATTTTTGTTTTAACTATGCAAATTAGGTATAAGATATCTTATATTTGATGTTTATGAAGAAGTATGATAAAAATATGTCTACCAAAGTATTGAATGTGATGATAGACTGATTTGATAGATCTTAAAACCACTATAAGGAATAATCATTTAAACTGCATGGGAACAACTTAGTAAAAAACTAATCATTAGAAACATAGTCCAAACATGCTACATGAAAAGATTAGAGATAGTGCTATGGGTCACCCTTAACATCCTACAATGTAATCTTAAGTACAAAAAATATAGATGACAAAGGAGTTGCCACTATGTGATGTGCCAAAGGTTTATGTAAGAGAACATTAGAATCCAAGGCATGTGATGGCCTAGTGGATCCCTAATCAAGATTTAACACCTTAGTCTTTACAGTAAAAAAAAATTATACATAAGAGATTGTACATCATGAGTGGAGTAACTAGCCATAGGAGGGGTAGTTATCACTAAGATTTATTGAGTTACAAGTGGTTTTTGTGTTAGCTGAGTTGGCCCCAATGTAGGTGTAACAATGTTATTAGTTGGGAGAGTTGAATATTAACCATTATTTGATTTATTATTTATTTCCATTATGGATTTTAAAATATATACATGATCAAGGGGATATTCCTAAAGTCTATCTTTGAAGCTCTGTAAGATCTCATCCTTATTGATAATTAGGTATTGTTAAGTAGAGGGAATGTGTCCTAATTTTAGACTTATGTATCATATTGATCTTGATTATATTTCTCATCTTCAGATGCATTATCATTGAAATGCATATAATGGTGTGGATGATAAATAATAAGATTTAAAATAGGGCCCTTATCGATGGTATAAGCTCAAATAATAGGAATCTGAATATGCTTAATAAGATTACCACCTAGCCTAACACTTCTTCATAATAGAAGAGAGAATAATTTTTTAGATGGAATATAGTAAACAAATTAAAATAGGGATGATAAAATAAAATATATGAAACATTAAAAACTTAAATAAACTAATGAAAATAGTAAAAATAAGGATACAAACCCTAGGAAAATTTAGGGTTAGGGTTTGAGCAATGTTTGAAGTCAGTCAGGTTCACCAATTGTTTTAACCTTTTAGGACTTAACAAGTGTAAATATTATGTTTATTAAATAACTAAGTTGACTAAAATAAGGCAATAATATGAAATAAATATATCAATTAATTTTTTATATAATTTAATAAATTTGACTTTTCTAATAAATAGTATAAGTAAGAACTTAGCTAAAAAATCATTGAGATGGATGATATAGGTGATGAAAACTGAGGTGGAAGTTGGTATGAGTGTCAAAAACTAGAACCCAATGTAATAAAACCTCATAAATAATAATGAAATAATTGTATAGTAGTGACATTATTGGAAATGTGGTGGTAGTGTCTTGATATTGATAGTAGTGTCCTCTATGTAGGATTATCTTACGCTTTTGGATGAACCTATGTCTAGATCTCTGAGGTCTATTCCTATGTGTACGAGTTATGAAACCTTGTATATTTTATATTTTGATTGAATTTGTGAGAAAACCCTAATCCTCTATGTAGTTAAATCATCTAGTTTATATGAGATGAAAAGTGTGTTTGTTAGTAGGGTAGGCTGGACATCCTTAACACCCAATTATGATGAGAGTTGCCTACATACCAATACACTAAGGAGGGATCAATCCTAATGTATTTAATCCCACCTAAGTATTGGTGAAAGTGTAAGTGAAGATAGTATGATAGTGGATTTGAGTGCCTTGAATGTATTTGAGATTGAAAATTTGGGTAATCTGAGATTAAGACTACTATAGATGGTAGTATGCATAAGTAGGGAAGAATAAGGATTGATGACCTTAATTGTGCATAAATTGTTCTAAGTTTGAATGTGTATTTTTCATATAATTTATATCTCATGGTTAGAGGAATAAAATTTATGTATATATACTATTCTTATTCTTGTGCAGGTGTCAAAATATGTCTAAGCTAACTCTAGGATGTTATAGTTTTTAAAAGATATATATTTGGGAAAAAGAGAGGTAAAAGACATTAACACCATTTTTGGGACACTAGCATGGTAAAGTCATGTATATTTATAAGGAATATGAAAATGAACTATGTATAAGGAGCAAGAGAGAAGGAAAATATGTACAAAAAAGGAGGAACAATACTAATCAATGAGTCTCATGGGAGACTCACTATCAATGTGGTCTATGCCAAATAAAGGAACTATGATTGTGCAAGTTGTATGAAAGGGATACTATGGTCCCAAATTCTATTTTACTAAGTGATCTATATCTATCCCTACCTATGTAATGATGCTATGAATCTATGACATTGAATGTGGTATCCTATGAGCTATAGGGGTCTTAGGGACCCATCTAGTATAAGATGTTGTAGGCAACATAGTTGCCTAATGTGGAAAACCCCAAAAACTCAATAATACTAATTTTGGTATAAAATGAGTAGATGAAGGCTCTATATAATTTGCAACATATATCTGATGCATGAGTCTCTCTAATAATGGTCTCATGGGATAGTGTATGTACATGGCAATACTATAGGAGTAGGCTTCACGTGGTCTAGTGGCTCTACTAAACTATGTGGTATACTGATAGGAAATATGTTCATATCTATAATTGATAACTATGTTATAACTGGTAACTATGTTAGAACTAGTAACTATGTTGGAACTGGTAATTGTGATACAAATGCCTATGGGATAGGTATAGAATACTCATATAGAAGACCCTAAACTATGACCACCTAATTTTCATTTATATATTTAGGCATATTTTTACTATGGATGGGATGTCTCATAGTTATTGTATCCATGGTCTACCCAATAACATGTTAAATATGTCTGCACTAGGTACTACTAAGAATCTAGTGGGTACATGTGTTGGTCCAACATTTAATAAAAGTACAATATCCATGATGAATCTCTAAACATGGCCACTAAAACCAAAAATAGTTGTGTCTTTAAGGCATATATCCTACTCTGAATACCTAAAATGTTGTAGAAACATGATATTGCACATTCTAATACTTGACCTGTTGTCACCATAACAATCTAGATATGATGATGATCTATGTAGGCTCATACAAAGAGTGCATATAAATCTATCTCATCATCAACAATATCCTACTATGAGAAAGTGATGAGTGGTCTAGATAGAACTATAATATGGTACACACCAATGATATTGTGTAGTGGGTGTGCCTGATGTATAGTGGTGTGATATAATGCTAGTGATGGATGTGTTTGATATGTGTAGTGAACACTTGAAGTGTTCCCTACCTCATTTGATATGTGCTTTGGAAATGGATTTGAGAATATTTTCAATGCCTTAGCTTCCATTTTCTATACTTTGGGTGCTTTTGGGGGTGTTCCCACATCAATAATGTTAGCCTCAATCAAATATTGTATTTTATGTTTCAAGCTAATACATCTATTTGTTGTATGGATTGGTTCCCTCTGATACTCATAGAATGTATTAGAAACATATTTATTTAGAAGAGGCAATTTCATATCAACCTCTTTAATGGGAGGGAGAGATATGAGATTGCATTCCAAGAGTTATTATTAAACATGTGCTAGCAATTCTATAGGGTTGGTGAAAAATCTACATGGAGGAGATGATAAAACCAGGCAAGGAGATGGTTTTGAATCTACATTAACTGTGACTTTTGGATCACTCTTATTTTAAGTGGTCCTTAAATTGTATGGAGGTTTACTAGAACTCTTAGCATTTGATTCTGATCTAGTTTTATATTTTAGTTTGCCCATAGAGAGAAGCTTGACTTCTCTTTCTTTCATTGTTTGGAATAAATATGTGAAGGTTGGAAACTTCTTAAACAAGATATATTCATGCAATGCTAGTAGAATAATCTATTTGAATATGTCCTAAAGTTATTTAATTGCCATGGGGATAGTTAATTTAGCTAATATAGTCTTATATTGTAAGGTGTATTCTATAATAGGCTCATTTTATTTTTGTTTCAATTGTGTAAATTGAGCATATGAGATATTATCATTGATGTTTATGGATAAGTGTATTAAAAACATATATTCCAAAGGATTGAATACAGTGATATATGATTTGGTAGATCATAAAACCACTTTAAGTCATAATCCTTTAAACTATATGGGAACAACTAAGTGAGAAGCTAATCATTAGACATGTATTACAAATATGTCATGTGAAAAGCTCAGAGATGGTGATTTGGATAACCCTTACCATCCTACAATGTAATTTTATGTGCCAAAAATCTAGATGGCAAAGGAGTGCCACTATGTGATGTGCCAAAGGTGTATGCAAGATAACATTAGAATCCAAGGCATGTGATGGCCTAATAGATCCTTACTCAAGATGTGACACCTTAGCCTATAGAGTATTAACCTTGTGAATAAGGGATTGTACATTTAAAGTGGAAGAAATAACCATAGGAGGTGTAGCTATCACTACATTTTTTGAGTTTTAAGTGGTTTTTATGCTAGCTAAGTTAGCTACAATGTAGGTGTAACAATGTTATTAGCTGGGAGAGTTGAAGATTGACCATTGATTTATTTATTCTTTATTTCCATTATTTATTGTAAATTTTTTGCATGATCAAGGGGATGTTCATGAGTCAATATATGAAGCTTTGTATAATCTCATCATTATTGATAATTAGGTTTTCATTGTTAAATGGAGGGAGAGTGTCTCAAATTTCCAACTCATGTATCATCTTGATATTGATTATATTACTCATATTTGGATTCATTATCATTAAAATCCACATAATTAGGGTGTGAAGGATCAACAATGTGAGTTACAATAGGTCCCTTATCCATGGTATAAGCTTAAATAATAGGAATCTAAATATGCTCAATAAGATTACCACCTAGCCTAACACTTATTCGCAATGGAAGAGATACATTTTTTAGATGGAATATAATAAACAAATTAAAATAGGGATGATAAAATAGAATATATGAAATCTAAAAAACTTAAAGCAACTAATGAAAATAGGGAAAAGAAAGATACAAACCCTAGGAACATCTAGGGTTAAGGTTTGAGCAATGTTCAATGTAAGTTGAGTTCACCAAATGTTTTAACCTTTTAGGACTTAACAAGTGTAAATATTATGTTTTTTATAGAGCTAAGTAGACTAATTTAGGGAAATACTATGAAGTAAATACAACCATTGATTTTTACAAAATTGACTACCCTTGACTTTTTTAAAAATAGTAATAAATAGTGCAAATAAGAACTTATTTGGAAAACAAATGAAAGGGATGATCTAGGTGATAAAAATTGAAGTCAAAGCTAGTTTGAGTGTCATAAATTAGATCTTAGAGTTAAAATCCATCCTAGATAATAGTGCCACAATTGGAAAGTAACATCATTATTGGAAATGTGGTGTTAGTGTCTTGATATTAGTGGTAGTGTCCTTTATGTATGACTATCGTGAACTTCTATATACACCTATGTCTAGATCTTAGAGGTATATTATTGTGTGCATGATTTTTAAAAACTTATATATTTCCTATTTTGATTTAATTAATGAGAAAACCCTAATCCTTTATGTATCTAAGATATCTGATTGATATGATTTGAAAGTGTGTTTGTTAGTAGGGTAGTCTACACATCCTCAACACACCACTGTGATGAGAGTTGCCTACATACCAATACTTTGAGGAGGTATCAAGCCAATTTTAGTTCTCCCCATGTAAGTGCTGGTACAAATGCAAGTGAATATAGTATGATAGTGGCCTTAAGTGCCTTGAATGTGTTGAAGACTATAAATCTAGGTAATTTGAGCTTAGGACTACTGTAGATGGTAGTATGCAGAAGTAAGGCAAAATAGGGATTTATAACCTTAATTATGTATAATTTTTTCTAGGTTTGAATGTGTATTTTGCATCTGATTTCTATCTTATGTTTAAATTTTTATATGCCTGTAAATATTGGCTTGATTAAACTAAATTGACAATTTTAATTGGTACTAATTTCTATTCTATGTTTCTATGCCAGAATTAAATATATATATATATATATATATATATATATATATATATTACTTATATTTATATTTTATTTATTTATTTATTCATGTATTGGGATTTTGGCCTATAGAAGATGGTTCAAGAATATGAAGAGTCTAACATGGAAATAGGTGTTAGGACTCACCATGACATGTGAAACACATGTCATGTGATGGATAAGAATAAGAGGAATAGGTGGAAATCTATTTCTTTTGGTGCCCATATCATCATTCCCTAGGGGTTTCCCATAATGATTATGTTTCAACACATGTTTATTTTAAAGGAGTAGGTAGTTCAATGTTCATTATTGTGAAGAGGACTTTATTTCATTTATTTTCATTTTATATGGTACATGAATTTAACACTTTCATGTAAACAAAGAATATAGGGATTAATATAAAAACATCAGATTAATCAATCAAAACATTATCCTTGAAACCTTACATTCTTCCACTATATCTATATATAAAATAGCATACTTATTTTAGATAATTCTATGTAAATATGCTGAGAGATATCATTCTCAAGCAACCTATATTATGTTGAAGTTGTGACATAAGTGAAATACGTTCCTCGATAATGATTTATGTCAACATATTTTACATAGATTTATCTAAGATATGTATGCTTGTTTATATCTATTGATAACATAAGTGGATGATCAAACATACATGTCACCTATTCCATATGCTTCTATTTAAATTGACTAAATTTAAGATGGTTGAATTTAAAATATAATGACACTTCTAAGTATTATTTTTTTTGTTTTTTTGATTAACTAAGGTGGCAAACTAGGGGCCGAACCCTATATAGTCAAAAAAGATAGGAAGGCTGGCAAACAAAAGATGCCAGCACCGAACCAACGATACAGCCGAGAAATAAAGTCAGAAGCAAAACAAAACACTGGAAAGACCAGAGTCAAGAAGGATGAAACTACATAACTATAGAATTAACAAGATCCTTAAGATTCTAAGTATTATTAATCTTGATAATAACAAGTGGTTTTAGTATTGTATATTTTAGCCCATGATTTACATATACAAATTAATTTTTGTTGAAGCAAATATAGATAATGATAAAACAATTGTATGATGTTTTTAACCCTTTCTAAGGGTTAAAAAAGTAATTTTATAATTTAAAATGCTTGTTGTACATCACTATGGTTTTTCAGAACCTATAGAATTATAACAATAAAATTATATATAAGAGAATGAATTATATCATATGTATAAGATTAAAACAAATGTAGGAAGTTAAGGAAACAACTTGGGTTTCAAATAAATTTAATTTGATAATAAAAGCATCCCCAATCCATGTTTATACAATAGTTTCCATTGCAAGGAACTATTTTATACTTTTTAATTTAAAAGTGTTGATATTGTGAATCTAACTGCTATTTCAATAGATTTTGGATGCCACATTGAATTTTATGCATTATTATAAATATTATCTAAATAAGAAGATAATGTTTATATTACATAGATAAATTGCATCATATAACTCTTTAGAGAAGACACCTATAATATTAAGTAGTACAATGAGGTTTATTATTCATAATACTATTGAGACTTCATAAAATTATGTTTTTATTAAATATGTAATTTTGATATTAGAAATATTGTTACCAATTAGGAATCAGAGCTCAATTATTTGTGATGTTTTCATATGGAAAATGGGTTATGATACTTTAGGAAAATATCATTATATAAATGGGAAATTTAACTTGTGAAATATGGTTCAAATTGTGTTTAAATGAAAAAATACATTGATATAATTATTTAACATTTTATAAATATAAAAAATGATGTATATGCATTTTATTAGGCAACACTATACTAAAATAATAAAATGAAGAATTAATATTTGATGTGATTGCATAATTATATCACTCTACTTATAAATTGTGTCAAGTTGATTGTTAATTGATTGATTCATAAAGAGAAAGAATTCCATAATTGACTAAAACAAGTAAATATAATATGAGCATAAAAACTATGATTAGACCTTTTCTTACAAGTTGGATATATAATTTAAGGGTAATCATATTTCAAATTTGGATATTCAATCTAGAATGAAAGTTTAATCATATGAACATATAATGATCACGGTGTAAAAAGTTTTTTTTTAATTATATACTATTTATAATAGGAAGTATGTGTTTTCAAAAGAAAGTTTTAGTTAGGTTTTAAGGGTTTTTTAATTTGGTATCAGAACTCTAGGTTTTACTCTATAAAGGCATGGGTAAAATTATGTTGACCTAAATCACTTGATTTATTTTATAAGATGGCTCACAAAAAGGAATATAAAAGGGAAGAAGGTGATACTAAAATTATAAAACCTTATAATGATCAATGGACAATAAATCAAATTGTATCTAAATCCTCCACTTTTCCAAGTATAATATAACCTTCAATTGTAGAGTTATCTTCATATCCTCCCTCTAGAAAGTGGGTGACATTATCTCTATAGATGTTGACATATAACAAATCACCATAAATATGTTAAGGATATAAAATAAGATTTAAGAGTTTTTTTTTTCATCCTCAAAACATTTGGCTCTACAAAATTTTAATTTAGGATTTGGATATAAAGCTCCACCTCCAAATTTTATATCAATATAAACTATTCTTTTTAAAGTGGTAGACAATAACCAAGAATAATATAAAGAAAATAATAAAAGGGATTGATTTTTATTAAGAATAAATCCTTATTGTTGTAATTTTTTCTCTCAATAACTTACTTGAGAAGGATCATGATAATTTGTTCCAATCTCATATGATTAATAAATAACCAAATTTTTTCTTAAGTATTAATAAGCCCAATCAATTTTATTTTCCATATTTAGGAAAAAGGTCATAGAACAAGAAATAAATGTTAATATAATTAAATAATGAGACATCAAAACATCATTCATATATAATATAATGTATAATTCATTAAAAATGTTATGTTGTACTAGTTTTTAATGATTTTATCATCATGAAGCTTAATAATATTATGTTATTAAGTGATGCAATGTAGGAAAGGGGTCCAATGAATGATGAAATTAGTCCTAATAGCCTAAAAAAATTTCCCACATTTATTTATCCATTATTCTGGTGTCCCCATCCTCTTGGTGGCTATTTATGAGAGATTTGCAAATCCTATCATTTAATATGTATTTTAACTAGTAAACAAAGTAAATTTATTAAAACTCAAAATTGATTTAAAATAAAAAGGTACCATGGGGTATGATTGATCAAAATGAATATCAAAACCTATTCCAACACATTAAAATTCCAATATATACCTAACACAAAACCAAGATTATTATTTTGATTGAAATTTTGTTTTTATGTTTCCCAAGTCACACACACTTATACAAATTATATGATGGGAAAGCATAGTCATCAATATACATATCCTCTACTATAGGAAGAGACAATACCATAATAGGACCAAATACATATAGAAATATTTCACCACTAAGCAAAACATGGCTATAAGTAAGAGCTATTTGTAAGAGGGGTATCAAGGATATAATGAGGGATCACATGTAAGGAAATTATGAACAAAGGAGGCCTAGATATAAGATGATAAGAAGCTAAGATAATAAGATATAAAATGAAAAATAGATATAAGGGTTTGCAAATACATGCAAATATATTTAAAGTTAACATAACCATGGATAAAGGAATCTAAATATGTTTGTATTTATAGGCATAGATAACATACACTAATATAAACATATAAAGATAGTTTAGGTAAGGAGAGAAGTGAAAAATACATATTAATTTGAAATTATGATAAATCTATTTATCTAATAAAGTGAATAAAATATCAAGATTTGGGATAAGTATACTTACCTTGAGTTTAATTGTCAGTGCATAAATTTCCCCTTGGATCTAGTGGAAATTTTTAAGAGATGTTGTAAGTGAAGGCATAAAATGGAAAGGATAAAGACCTAAGTGTCCTTATTTGGGGACTCTAAAGACAAAGGGGCACATCCTTGGTTTAAATTACTTATATTGAATTTCAAGAACCTTGAGCAAGACTAGACCTCCATAGGAATAAACTCTTATCTCCAAATTCATTTTATATACTTAGAGAATTTTTTTTGTTCATGAGTAGAGAAAATGCGTGTTTTTATTCTATATAAATGGCATTTAGGACCCCTATAAATATTATTAAAAGTCCTAAAAGTAACCTAGATAAAATTTTGATAAAATTAATCTATATTGATTTAGTATATTGAATTGGGAGTAACATAAAACTAGGTTGACCATGTCAATATAGTAAAAGAAAAAAAAATGTATTGGGATAAATTTAATAGTATAACGTCATAGGTATGAAATAAACTAAATAGACCAGGATACATTTAGTAGCAAATATAAGGGGACATACAAAACTAGATTGATTAAGATCAATAGAGTAGGAAAAATTAAAAATATTAAGAAAACCAAGAGGAATTAATGTAAATGATCAATGAAAGAGGTTATATAGATATAAAGGTAATATGATGATGATAATAAGGTATATTGAGATATCATGGACATCTCTTGTAAAGCACCATAAACTAACCTCACCCATTTTATTGTACACTCCTTAAGATGTGCACTTTAGGAGATCGATGCTGTTTCTACTCGTTTTTGCTTTTTACATTCAGAGGAAATAAGAAACTAAAGATTAATGGTCAAGGGTTAGATGATACCCAGATTAAGTTACACACCATATCCAGATGTTGTAGGGACTCCTCTTTGGTTGTGGAGGAAGACACCTGTAGAGAGAAAGAGACTCAAACAAAGAAAATTTTAGATAGATACATGGTAGACTGCCAAGCAAAGCTCGGTCCCAGAAGTGCAAAGACTTCCTTGAGGGATGATAGTCCACTTATTTGACAAAAGAGTGTTGCTAGAAAGAGAAATAATGAAAGGCTAAAGAAGAGAAATAGATAATACGTACCTGATTCCTGCAGTCTGCCTCTCATAGTCATCGACACCGGTTAGTCTGTCGTCATCGGTTGGTAAATGTTACCGACATTGGTTAGGCTGCCGACGTCGGTAGGGGAAATGGGCCTTGATGCTGATGTCGATAGGGGAAATGGGCCTCGGATAGGTTTCAGGGAAAGTCTATGGTTGACAGAGGAGTCTAGAAGGAGTATGAGAGTTTAATGGTTTGTGCAGGATTATAGGGCAGTGAATATGGTCTAGAAAAGGGCTAAGGTAGAGGATAGGGGTGGAAAGAGAATAAGAATGAGAGGAAGGCTTTTCAGCGTCTTCGAGAAGAAAGTCAGGTTGTTTATCAATAGTACTCAAGAATATTCAATAGACTAATCACCAATGAATTCTAAAAATATTAAAATATAAACCAGAATAATACTTAGCTCTTGGTGGAGAACCAGAAGTGTAGAAGACTTGTTCTCATTATGGCTGATGTAGGAGACCTCATGCAACATTTCAATCTAGTGTGGAGTGAATTCTGTAGAGTTTCTTAGCTTGGAGAGTGATGATAGAATGCTAATGCCTCATCCTAAAGCTTGCCTTTGATATGTAAGGAGTTGAGGAGCAAGAGAATTTGGATCTTGAGAGTAAGAGAATTCGCATTCAGGAGCCAGAGAATTCACATTCTGAGGTGCAGCCAAGGTTAGAATTTAGTTTTAAGTAACTGACGTCAGTGATACCATCAGCGTCAGTCAACTATTGATCAATGTCAGCGGCCAAAGAATGGGTAAAAAGGCTATTTTTAGCCTTTTGCCTATTCCTCCATCTGCCAAGTTTGGTTGTCATTGTTGAACAGTCCAAAGGTGGGTTTAATAGGTGTGAGAATTAGTGGGGGAGTTAAAATAGGTCTTAGGTAATGATGATTAGTCATAGGGTGATAAATGGTCTAAGAGCTAGGAATCCAAGGTGAGGTGTCTAGGGGGATGATTAATTTAAAATAAGTATTTTAAATTAATAAAGTATAGGTTAGGCATGTTGAAGTTAGAAAGGGACCAAGGGGGGTTGACACTATTTTGGTGTCTACATTTGCCCTTTTTTGTCTTGTTGGTTGTTCTTGACAAATTGCAAGAAAAAAATAGGAGTAAGTTACCCCAGGTATGGGATAAGGTATAGGTTGCCCCAAGTATGGGATGAGGTATTCCCCCTCAAAGCAAGAGTTGAGGGAAGGTAACCTGATATCAGGTGCTGATTTGATAGGTGGTGGATGGGTATGGTGAAGTTGGAGTGTGAACACTACAATAGTTGGGATTGTGCGTATACCACTTCACATGATAGATAGGTCAAATTGTTACAGTCAAAGGTTGAGGAGTGCTAAAATCAAAATAACTGGGCCCCAGCATTTAGTCATGGCTGATTGGGTTAAATGATCAAAGCTGTAGCTCCAATGGTCGTCATGTTCCAAGTATCTCAGGCTCAGGAAGTGCTCTTGGAAAACACAAAAATGTCACAAATATTGAGGATCAACTGGAACGCAATCTGACAACACGTGTGAGGGTCATAATGTGAGTTGAGTATAATTTGTTAACTATTCATGAGGTAGCATATATGCAATCAAAACAACCAAGGCAAAGTTGTCTCAAAAGTGGTCGTGGTCTGAGGAGATAGTCGTGATCTCTAAGGTCATTGGTTGAGTCGGGTTGAGTCATGGTATGATTTCAAGTGGCATGTGTTGTGGTCAGGGAGATGTATATGATCTTCAATGTACCCCATGAGAAGTTTAGGTAACTCATTTAGTGTCAGGGCTGATTGTTTGGTCATGATTTTGGGTTGGTATAAATAGTTGGTCCATTAGATGGATGGATGAAGGAATGGCCAAGCTAACCTTAGAAGACCCCATGTCGACTGAGTGCTACCTACATAGCCCCTGTTTGAAGGGCCTCAGGCCAATGTAGTTCTCCCATAAGGGAGGAAGGGTCAAAGATGTTGATAGATTATTTTGGTTAGGTTAGTGTCTGTTAGCATGTCCCATATGTGTGATGGGACATGCTTGAAATGATGAGGATGATGATGATGTTATATCCTTTTCCATATTATGTGATGGTGTATTCTGTAACATTAGTTATATGGTTTTTCATCCCTAGCAATTTCCATATTGGTGATGGTGTATGCTAAAAATGAAATGAGTTTATTTATGCTTCAGCACTGTTTGTATTGGTGATGATATATGCTTGACATAAATTGAGTTTGGTCGATAGTTTTTATGTGTATTATTTTCTATAAAAACTAGTATGAATGGGCTATGATGAGTTATGATGTCATGATGTCATGTTATTGGTTTGGTTTGGTTGGGTTTGGTTGTATGTGACAAAGATATGTAAGGAGTGAAAGGCGTGTTGCTCTTTCATTGACAAGGATCATAATAATAGCATAGATAGGAGTTTTTGCAAACAAAATCCCCATTCATGCATTGCATCATTGACCATTGGTTTGTGTTAAAGAAGTATTCAAATCACTTGACGTTAAGTGAGCTCAAAATCCCCTGGGTATGTTGGGGTTATAGGTTTGATTATGTGAGATGCGAGGATAGCGTAACCCTTTTTAGCAAGGATAACTTTTCCCCTTTTATAGGTGACCCTGAGAACAACTAAAGGCAAGTCCATGACTTAATAGTTTGTCAGTCAATTTCTTTTTTTCTCTTTTTTTTTTGGTAGACTGATTAATGCGAGAAGTCTACGTGGGGATGTTGTTTTGTTTTGTGGTCATATGTGAAGCTGATCGATGCGGGAAGCTTTTGAGAGAGTGTTGTTTGTAACAAAATTTGGGCATAGCCATCCTTCGAGGGATTGGTCTATATTCTACTTTGTATGGTTGAATGTCTTTGAATAGTTGTCCTTTAAGGGAGCATTCTATTAATTATAGCAATGATGCAACTATCCTTCGAGGGAGAAATCTACATTTATAATTTATGACCTTTGTATAGGCATCCCAGTTTTATATGTTTTGTGGACTAAAGTTTTAGTCATGGACTAGCCTATAGAGGTTTAAGGGTTTCCCTTTTTAGTAGGACAAAGCATTAATGAAAAAAGGATTAACTAATGTTTGTAGGAAAAGAAGGGACTATGAATGAGGATGACAGGGGTTGCTCAAGGGACGAGCTCAAGTTAAATATCAAGTGAATGAGTACTTGATTAATAATAGAATGGTCATAGATGCAAGGCATTAAGGGGTTTAGGTTTAGGTCGGCCTTCAAGAGAAGACAGACAATAAGTCCTTGATCCATATTTGTGTGTTATGATATAAGGTCTGAGCCAATTAGGAGAAAACTTGCCTCATTTACTTCTTTCCATATTGGTCACGTGCTGGTTTTCTTTGAGGACAAGATCTCTGATTTTCAAATCTCATTCTCTCAGACTTTTGTTATAGGCATGTTGGATGCGATTTTGGTAGATATGGAGATGGTTGAGGGCAGCAAGGCAATATTTGTCAAGTAACTCAAGTTGAGCTAACCGATCTTGATGAAAGTCATCGTTAGAAAGTATGTCATGCAAAGAGATGCATAAAGAAGGTATTTGTATTTCAAGAGGTAGGACAACCTCTATTCCATACACTAAAGAGAAAGGTGTAGCACCTGTAGGGGTTCAGATGCTAGTGTGGTAGGCCCACAAAGTGAAGGGAATGTGAATGTGCCAATCCCTTCTAGTATCGTTGACCACCTTCATTAGAATTTTGGTTAAGATTTTGTTGGAAGCCTCGGCCTACCCATTTGCTTGTGGGTAGTAAGGCGATGAGGAGCTGAGCTTGATGCCAAATGAGTCACAAAGTTTCTAGATAGTTTTATTTTTGAATGATTTGCCATTATCGGTGATGATCTTGTGGGTTACACCAAAATGACAGATGATATGGGTGTTGATGAAGTTGATGATTTTTTTGACTTTAGTGGAGATGAGAGGAACAACTTCTACCCATTTAGTGAAGTATTTGGTTGTGGTGATAATGGACTAATGTCGAAGAGATGAATGAGGGTTAATCTCACCGATTAGATCTAAGCCCCATTGTAAAAAAGGCCAAAAATCCTTAGTGACTTGTAGAGCGTGGCTAGGGACATGAAGTAAGCGTATTGTTGGCATTTGATATAACACCGAACATAGTCACTATAGTCTTGGTGAAGAGTGGGCCAATAATATCCCAGGCAAAGGATGCGCTTTGCAACTGAGTTACCACTAAAATGCCCTCCACAAATCCCATAATTGACTTGTTCGATAGTGTGAGATGTTTCAGTGGAGGTTAGACAGTGTGGGTGATGACATAAGTTTTGTGATTGAGAAGATAATGATAGAGTTTGGTAGCAGCAAAGACTAATGCCAAACAGAGTTTTTCGATATGAGTATACCGAGTTTCATAATCAATGAGTGTTTGGCTTATATAATAAACTGCTTGCTCACGATGTGTTCATCTCGGTGCATGATCATGGCACCTAAAGAATGATTTATTGCTAAAATGTAAAGATAGAAAGGTTGGTCATCTTTAGGTGGAATAAAGACTGGTGGAGAGACAAGATAACATTTAAGATCCTCAAAAGCCTCTTGGAAATCTTTATCCCAATTAAAGGAGACGTCCTTCTTGAGGAGGTGATGAAAGTGTTGACATCGGTCAGAAAGCTGCGAGATGAAGTGATGAATAGATTGAAGCTTCCCTTGTAGGCTGCGAAGTTGCTTTAGATTGGTAGGTGGCGGCATCTCGAGTATAGCTCTTATCTTAGCGGGATCAATCTCAATGCCACAAAGGGAAATGATGAAGCCTAAAAGCTTCCCAGAGAGAACCCCAAAGTTGCATTTCTTGGGGTTGAGTCAAACGTCGTATTGGAAGAGGTGAGTGAATATGATTTTGAGAATAGTTAAATGGTCACGACAAAGTTTGGATTTGCCTAGTAGGTCATCCACATAGTCCTCCATGATTTTGTGGAGGAGATCATGAAAGATGTAGGTCATGGCACGTTGATAT
The DNA here is from genome assembly GCA_037957365.1 of Torreya grandis. Lineage (NCBI taxonomy): Eukaryota > Viridiplantae > Streptophyta > Pinopsida > Cupressales > Taxaceae > Torreya > Torreya grandis. The sequence continues at coordinate 87,394 of JARHVA010000495.1, forward strand.
GTGGCACATATATTTTTTAAGCCAAAAGGCATGACCCTATAGCAAAAAGTCCCCCATGGGGTGATGAAGGTGGTCTTGTGTTGATCTTTTGGTGCAATCAAGATTTGGTTATATCCTGAAAACTCATCCATGAGTGATAGCATCTCATGACCGGCCGTAAGATCAAAAAGTTGGTCGATATTGGGTAGAGGAAAATCATCCTTTGGGCAAGCTAGGTTAAGGTCATGATAGTCAGTACAAATTTGAATTCCCCCAGTCACTTTTGTGATAGGAACGATCTTTGACACCCATTGCAGATAATCAAGGGGTTGGATGAAGGATACAAAAAGAAGATGTTGAAGCTCCTCTTTAATAAGGAGTGCAACGTGAGGATGCATTTTGTGAAGCTTTTTCCTAATAGGCTTAGCTTTTGGATTTGTGACAATGTTATGGATGATGATATTAGGGTCGATGCTAGGCATATCACTGTAGGTCCAAGCAAAAGCTTTGCTATGATCTGAAAGGAATTTGGTATAGTCAATTTGTTCCTGGGCATCCAAAGATTGACCAATCTTTAAAATGTTAGGAGCATCAGAAGATGGAAGGTTAATGTCAATGGTCAATTCATTTAACATAACCTGCATTTTTGCAGGAAGCGATCGTTAAATGAAAGAGTCATTTACACCCATGTAGGTGAGAATGGCGTCATCATCTACACATTAGAAAGTGTTGATGGTAGCAGATTCATCATCTATCATGTTTGGATAAATGAGAGGGAGAGACCTGGATACCCCACCTAGTTGATAGGTTAGGGGTTCCAAGTGAATGGTGTTTATGCAAAAAAAAAAAAAAAAACTAGGAGGGATGGAAACCACCGACTCTGTAGGTGAAAATAGGGGAATAGGCGAGTTTAGAGGTGATTTTTCTATGATAGGTTCGAGGCAAGGGTTTTTAGAAGTTTTATTAGGTTATTCACAACCTAGGCCATGTCATTTCTTGGCATTCTTTATGGCCTCATCATTTGGTGGTTTGACGGGCTAGTGGAAGCCTTGTTCGTAGCGCCCAAAGCCAAAGCCCTTCCATGCACACCTATAAAGATAGGTATGAGAAAAGTTTGGGTTGCCAAGAAAAGAGAAGTGAAACGTAAATAGTTGGGGTGATGAAAGAGGATTCCCATCAGTGCGAGCTTGATCTAGCCCTCCATAGATGAGATTTGTTTGAAGATATGGAGGACCATAAGGGATGACCATTTCGATACGATGGTCATAACTAGGATTGTGATGAAGTTTTCCATACTCTTGAGGAGTCTAGAACATGTCCAAGGTGAGTAAATGATACTCCCCAAGTGAAAGACGTTGGAAGGTATCTTTCATAGGGTCTTTTGTTGTCACTTGAGGAGGTGGTGTAGGTGTAACTGCCATTTGCATACTTGTTGAAGATTCCACGGGTGGAGGTGGTGTTTGGGTCGATGTCTTGAAAGGAATGAGAACATCGTTGGGTTGATAAGTTGTGTTTCATGTCTTGAAAGGGGAGGGGTCTATGGGAATGACATGGACTTGACCGTCGTGTTCAAATTTGACACAATGGTGTAATGTAAAAGGGACACAGGCCATGGCACAGATCCAAGGTCGTCCTAATAACATATTGTATTAGAACTCTCCCTTGATGATGTAGAAGAGCTCTAGGATTGTTCGTGGGCCAACACGAATATGTAAGATGATGGTGCCAATGGTAGTGGTGGTGGAGTCATTAAAAGATTGAAGAATTGCATCAATTTTAGAGATACAAGTCTTTGGGAGGGCTAATTGGTCATAGGCTTGGGTGGAAATGATATTGATGTTGGCACCCCCATCAACCATAACTCACTTAATGCGAGTTCGATCAATGTAGGTTGTGATGAAAAAGGTAGCATCCTGATCTTCCAAGTTGGAGGTAGGAATTTTAGAATCACTAAAGGTAATAGAGGCGACGGTGGGTAATGATTAGATTAAGGCAGTTAGTGGTTGGGGGTCCTCGGGTTGGACCTCCACTGCCTGTAAAGATTTGATTAAAGCTTGGCAATGTTGTGGAGAGCTTTGAATGAGGTCATATAAAGTCATCTTCACGGGAGTTTGGTGAAGGTGTTTCACCATAGAATCATGGATTGCCTCTGAAGAAGTGGGTTGGGATGTACCCAAGATAGAAATCTTGGGTTTGGGTGGTTGAGCAGGTTTGAAAAATGGGTAGGTCCAAGGAATAGCAACTTTCTCTTTTGCTTTATCCTTTAAAGTTTGTGACCTAGTGGCCACATTGATGGTGTTAATCTTGAATAAAGGGGGTGAAGGAGGTAAAGGGACCATAGTCTGATGATGGGATTCTGATGAAGGTGAAGAGGTTTGAGAGACATGAGATGGTGTTGGAGATTTGTTGATAGTATCCTCAACAAGAAGGGTGTCTTTCTCCAAGTATTGGTGAATTTGAGGGCACAACAATTTTTAGTGTCATGCCCAAGTGAATGATGATATAGGTATATTTTAGTGTCATCGAACCAAGAAGGTTTTGGTCTGAGTGGTTGAAATGGTTTAATAGGTGGAAGAGTGATGTTAGAAGTTTGAAAAAGTCGGTGTAGTATCAAAGCATATGAACCCACTAAGGGGTCTATGCTTGTTGATGCACTAGGTGTTGATGACTTTTGTTTGGGAGTTGTTGAGGGAGATTTTCATACCACCTTTTGGGTTGGTGGTGTGGCCACTCAAGTAGACAACACTTTCTTCATGAGGGGTGCTGAATTTTTCAAAGGAGGTATGTTTTTGGTGGGTAAAGGGAGTAATGGAGGCAACTTGTTTTTGTTAGGTGTTGGAGTAGGGAGCACTCCTATTAAGGTAGAAGGATGTGGGCCCAAAATGGAGGGCAATGATGATGGTGGAGGAGGAGTTCTCTGACATGGTTTAGTAGCCTTATTTAATATGGTGTGAGGACTACTATTATGGGGGGAGAGATTTAAATCTACCTTCACTTGTGGGTGAGTGAGGTTAGATATGGGGCAAACACTGAGGGATTTAACCGGTGTTGGTATGGTGGATGTTTGTGAGGGTTTAGGTTCAGATGTGGATGGTTGAGCTTCTAAAGATTTAGAAGTAGAAGCCTAGTCCTCGTTGGAGACTTTGGGAGATTTTGTTGAAGGAGGGTTGTTAGTACGAGATGAAGTGGGATGTGTAAGATAAGGAGCTTTAGGTCACTCCCACAATGCCTCATGCTCTAAGTTACTTGAATGGAGAAATCCTAAGTTCTCAGCCAATCCAGAGAATGGCTTGGAAGATGTTAGATGAGGCTTTATAATTAGTTTTTTAGAAGATTTGGGTGGTTGTGAAAGTGGAAATGTGTTAGATGTGGCAATCTCAGGCCAAAGGCGAGAGAGAGCCATTACTAGATCATCTTCGGTTGAAGTAGGTGAAGAGACAAGTTCTTCTCTCGATGGAGAAGGAATTGGAGAATGGGGTTCTTTGAGAGGAAAGAGCATAGGGATGATCGTGCCTTCTACTTGTGGTTGAAGAGTAGGAAAGGTATGGTCCTCCATTGGTAGTAGGAAGGATGAAGGTGGGGCTAGTGGCATTGGTATGGTTAAAGCATCCTCCAATATAAGAGGGGTAGATGGAGGACTATTAGGAGAAGAAGGCTCTTCTTCTTATGGTGGAGGGATAGGTTGACTAACCTCTTTAGCTTGTGGAAGAGGTTGGTTAGGGATAAAAGGTGAAACCATATCGATCGTGCGTATATTACGCTCTTGAGGGTCTTCGACTATGGTCTGAACATTGTTTTGGCTAGGGGGATGGTTAGGAAAAGGTTGTCTAAAGATGTCTATGTTTTGGTTAGGTGGCATGTTTAGGTTATCCAAGACAAGATCACCTTTGTCTAGCATGTCTTAGACAATGTTCTTGAAGGTTTTACAATTGTCTGTGTCATGGACTTTGACACGGTGATAATTACAGAAGTCATTCTCCCTATACCATGTAGGAATGGCATGCGAGGGATCAAATTGAGGTGGTGGTAAAATTTGGGGGAGGTTGAGGACTTCCTGTTTGACTAGTTTATCCAACATGGATGCGTATGATTCTCCTATTGGAGTATATTGATGCTGTACGTATCATTGTTGGAATTGTCATGTAATGCTTTGAGATGTGGAAAGTTTGGATTGGTTAGTTGTGGTCGATGATGATGATCTAAGTACCATAGCATTTGCTGATCCCTTGGACTTGGGATTGGAAGAAGAAGATTTGGATGAAGGGTCATTTGATTTTACATTAGTATTTTTACTATGCAGTTTGACTTTATTTTCTTCGATAGCATGGAGTTCAAGCTTCCTAGCCATGGTGAAAGCTTCATCAAATGTGTGGAATGTTTGCACCCGCAAAGTAGATGAGATGTGTTTGGCACATGCTTGTGAAAAGAGCTCAATGAGCTCAAGTTGAGGTAAAGAAAAGGAGAGTTGGTTGATTAAACCTCTCCAACGGGCAATGAAATCAACTATTGATTCATCGTCGAATTGTCTGATAGAATATAGGTCCGTGATGGAGACCTTTTTAGTTATGTTAATTGAAAAGTGGTCAAGAAATAGTTGAGCTAGTTGTGTGAAGGTAAATAGAGAGTGACTGGTAATAGAAGTATACCAATCGAGGGCAACACCAAAGAGTGACAGGAAATGTGTGTAGTAATAATGCATCATCATGTGCTATAAAGTAACAAGCGTGTCTAAACACACGTAGATGTTGCTATGGGTCCTCTTTACTCTGAAAGCGAGTAAACTTGGGAAGTTCCCACTGACTAGGATATGGTCAAATTGGGACTGAAGGATGAATAGGTTCGTTATAGATTTGTTCATATGAGAGAACATTTCTTGAACCCAAAACAAATGTCTCAAGATTAGACACCTTATCCATCAACATCTTGATTAGATTAGTTGATGGATTTGCAGGTGGAGTGCCCCCTAGGTTGTAAGACATTTGGAAGGTGTTAGGTGAAGCATATGACATAGTTGGTTGTGCTTGTATAGGTGCAACATATTGGTAACTAGTCATAGGGACTGATGTTGAAGTCAAGGGTGGTTGTGTCATGAAGCTAGAGGGCATAACTTGACTTGATGTTGCCAAATTTGGTTGGATGGTGGCAACACTAGCCGAAGGATAAGTAGTCACTCTTGTATTTATGGGTGTAAGAGTAGGTGGGATGGAGACAATTAAGTTCTAAAATGGTGTAAGACTTTGTTGAATGGTTTGTGGTTGAGGGGGTACAGAAGCCCCAATGGAGGTAGGTCCAAAAATGGAAGGAGAGGCCACACTTTGAATATTGGTCATGGTCGGGTTGTTAGTTGAGGCAATGGCCTGGGTGACCATGGTTAGGTTACAGAGGTTGTTGATATGATTGTCGTTTTAACTAAGGAAGTTGGCATCCCATAAACTGGGTTGCCTGAAGGATCTCACGTTTGGCTTCTCGCGAGATAGTGCTGAAGAGCCTTGACATTGAGGTTAAGGAACCTTTCAAAGTCTTGGTCCCCTTCAAGAATAATAGGGAGTTGAGTTGGGGTTGGTTGGATAGGAGTACGTTCAGTTTTTGAATTATACTCCATTTGGGGACTTGATATAGAAGGCAAAGATGGGAGTGGTCATTGCCTTGCATGGTCAACAAGAGTTTTGGTTTGACTACGTGTCAAAACCATCGAAGGCAAAATAAATTCAAGTTCTAAAAATTGTATATTTCAGCCTCAAAAAACTAGAATTTGTTTTTAACAACAAAAAGGTCAGGTTTTTAGCTTGCTGTTTGAGAAGAATTTTTTTGACAGTGACCAACATCGGTAGAAAAATTGATGTCAATGAAGTAAGTTGCCGATGTTGGTCAGATAACTGATGTCGATGAAGATATCTACCGACGTCGGTGAAAAAACTGATGTCAGTTACTGTGTATTTCCAGAAACTCAAAAAACTAAAAGTTTTTGGAAGAAAGAAGAAAGCTCTGAGTTCTTTTTGGAGCTTAGAATAATGCGTCCTTACCAGCTCAAAAAACCAGATAAAAATAGAAAAGTAGATGAAGGCAAGCAGCCTCTAAACATTAAATTCCTAAGAATAAATTTTTAGAATCGTGGTGGCTTATGCCTTAAAAGAATATGTTTGGGAAGTTAGGCTTTTAGAACGGGTCCTAAAAGAGGCAGTCTAAGGTTGGTTCCAGGTTATATTTTGGTGCTCAAAAGTCTGTGTTAGGTTCCGTACGTGGCTTGGTGCTAGGGGCTTGCTCCCTTCACTTCACAAGCCCAGAGTCAAGCTGGGTCGCTTAGCCAATATATACTTCCCCTATAGTTTATACTCTACCAGAGAATAGAGTGGGTCCTCCCCTTGGTAGTGAAGTCCAAGTAGGATTGCCAGGAAGGGTAAGGTATCCGCTAGGTGATGAAATCCTAGTCGGGCCTTGTCTCAGGTATGTTTAGATGTTTGATTTTGTGAATGTGGTCAGGTTGTGTAACATATGTGCACTATAATTTATTCATAATGCATTTCTAATTACTAGATGAGAAGGCTAAATATGCATTCAAGTAAGAATGAAATGTAATAGATTTTAGCCCAAATTGAAATGTTTTTTTTTGGATGCAAACAATTAGGAAAAGGTTAAGAGCATGAATTTCACTACTCTAAGATGCAGAAAAGAAGTGACAAGAAGAAAAAGTTATTTTTAACTTGTGCTAATGGTGTCCTTTCAAAAGAGAAAGAAAGAAGAAGAATGCAAGAAGATAAATTTTCCTAATGCACCTATATGAAAGTTTGTTTTAGAAGAAATGAACCCAAGGAAAACTCCAGGGTCCCACCGGGCGTGCCAGAATGTTTCTACTCATTTTTGCTTTTTACATTTAGAGGAAATAAGAAACTAAAGATTAATGGTTAGGGATTAGATGATACCTAGATTAAGTTACGCACCATATCTAGACGTTGTAGGGACTCCTCTTTGGTTGTGGAGGAAGACACCTGTAGAGAGAAAGAGACTCAAACAAAGAAAATGTTAGATAGATACATGGTGGACTGCCAAGCAAAGCTCGGTCCCAGAAGTGCAAAGACTTCCTTGAGGGATGACAATCCACTTATTTGATAAAAGAGTGTTTCTAGAAAGAGAAATAATGAAAGGCTAAAGAAGAGAAATAGATAACGCATACCTGATTCCTGTAGTCTGCTTCTCACAGTCACTGACGCTGGTTAGTCTGCCATCATCGATTGGTAAATGTTGACGACGTCGGTTAGGCTACCAATGTCAGTAGGGGAAATGGGCCTTGATGCTAATGTCAGTAGGGGAAATGGGCCTTGGATGGGTTTTAGGGAAAGTCTATGGTCGATAGAGGAGTCTGGAAGGAGTCTGAGAGTTTAATGGTGTGTGCAGGGTTGCAGGGTAGTGAATATGGTCTAGAAAAGGGCTAAGGTAGAGGACAGGGGTGGAAAGAGAATAAGAGTGAGAAGAAGGCTTTTCAGCCTCTCTAAGAATAAATTTAGGTTGTTTATCAACAGTACTCAAGAATATTCAATGGACTAATCACCAATGCATTCTAAAAATACTAAAATATAAACCAGAATAATACTTAGCTCTTGGTGGAGAACCAGAAGTGTAGAAGACTTGTTCCCATTATGGCTGATGTAGGAGACCTCATGCGACATTTCAATCTGGTGTGGAGTGAATTCTACAAAGTTTCTTAGCTTAGAGAGTGATAATAGAATGTTGATGCCTCATCCTAAAGCCTGCCTTTGATATGCAAGGAGTCAAGGAGCAAGAGAATTCGGATCTCGAGAGCAAGAGAATTCACATTTGGGAGCCAGAGAATTCACATTCTGGGGTGCAGCTGAGGTTAGAATTTAGTTTTAAGCAACCGACATCGGAAATACTGACGGCGTGGGTCGACTGTTGACCGACGTCGGCAGCTAGAGAATGGGTAAAAAGGTTATTTTTAGCCTTTTTCCTATTCCTCCATCTGCCAAGTTTGGTTGTCATTGCTAAACAGTCCAAAGGTGGGTTTAATAGGTGTGAGAATTAGTGGGGGAGTTAAAATAGGTCTTAGGTAATGATGATTAGTCATAGGGTGATAAATGGTCTAAGAGCTAGGAATCCAAGGTGAGGTGTCTAGGGGGGATGATTAATTTAAAATAAGTATTTTAAATTAATAAAGTATAGGTTAGGCATGTTGAAGTTAGAAAGGGACCAAGGGGGGTTGACACTATTTTGGTGTCTACAGATGCATTGATTGGTCTTGTAAGAGAGATCATAAATAAAATATATATGTATACATATGTTATGCCTATATAATGTAAAAATAGTGTATTACAATATGGTTTTTTGGGAATGAAACATAGACACATAAAATCATAAAAAAAAGTGATGTTATAAATGTTGATAAAATGAGATAAATGAAGGAACATAAATGAATGTACATATCTTCACTTGATTGAATGGAAAAATGATGATATATGGAGCCAAACAAGTGTTAGGATAGATATAGTAGGCCGGATACATGTAATGTTGATGTAACATGCTAACCTAGGTCTATGACTGGTTTGACAAACATAAAAATGAGAGAAAAATATAAATTTATACAAAAATATTTTGTTATTACCAAAACAATAATTATAACACCAGGGTTCTAGTGCTTATTTCAGTTCATAAAATGGACTTGTGAAAATAAATATATGATCAAAAATATAATATGTAGGTTTTTTTGAAAAGCTCAAAGTTCCAAAATTTCACTATAAATAGGTAAAAAGACAATCATTTGAACATTTATTATTCTAAATTTATGATAGCTTTGTGATACCATTTATGACTTAGAGAGATTATGGCTACATGAAAAAGAGGCATACATTAAAAAAGACACTAGGGACCTAATGCCTAAGTTATTAAGGTAGGTAATGCAATTAATGTTGATTTGGGTATCCAGGTTTGATTTGGGAAAATTAAGCGTCGAGAAAAATATGTGACATAATTTGCACAAAAAAGTGTTGAATCATAGATGAAAATTGTTGGATAATGGGCAGAGGAAATTTTTTATTTTCTAGAATTTATGTAATTTTTAGAGGCCAAGATAAAATCACCACTATAAAGATAGCTAAATTGGCCATGCTAAGTTATTTATATGACAAGAATCACAAAACTAGTTGATTTAGTAGAAAAAGGTGATAACATGGCTGATTTAGTATAAAATCAAAAGGATGTTTGATTTAGTAATAAATAATATGGTTATCTATTTAAAAAATGTGATAACATGCTGATTTAGTATAAAATTAGAAGAATTACTGATTTATTAGGAACTAACATTGCCAATCTAGTTGAAAATTTTGATAACATAGCCAATTTAGTATAAAATCAAAAGAATGACCAATTAAGTAGGAACTGATATGGATTATCTATTTTTTACTTCTATTTTTAGATTTTGTATTTTTACTTGATTTTAATTGATTTTATTAATTTTTGTCTAATGAGAGACTAATTAGGATTTGTTGGTTGTAATTTTGTAGGCATATAAATAGCCATGCTAGTGATAGATAATTTATGCTAACTAGATACCTAGTTCATTAGCCAAAATTTCAACAGAGGACAAAGTTTTAATGGAGAGTCTTGGGTTTATAGGCATCATGGATATGTTTTGAGTGCCTCTACATGTGGATTTATTATTGATGCTTTTATGATAATGGTAGAGGAGTACAAACATGTTCATATGGGAGGTGGATGGGGATATAGTGGAGTTCACCATTACACTAGAGTATGTCCATGCTATATTGGGTCTACCACTAGATAGTGTTCCAATGATATGCAACACACTATAGACTATGGCTGAGAGGTAGGATCTATCCTACTGGGTCATAAGTTCTAATAGATAATAGTCAATATAGATTATATATATTTTTGATGTTTATACTTCACATATTTTTAACATTCATAAAACAATTACAGGGATGGTGGGTAGAAATGCACTTTGTCATAATTATTATGGTGGGTGACCTTTATTTTTTATTTTATATGCTAGGTTACACTAAATTAGGGCACAATACATAGCATGGGATTAAGCTTGTAAGTGTATCTTGTGCATGAATTTAAAAATATTTTTACCAAACAACAACAAATGATGGTCCCATGACACTATTTTATTATAAAATATAGGAAATGTTTCACATGTATTGACCTATAGGATCTCCGAATTTGGTGATAAATCATTTACCTCAAGTTAGATGAAGGGTGTAGTATGTCAAGACAAGATGCATCACTAGGTACCTAGGATTGGATACCATTCACAAGGACTGAATTGATTGGAAACCATACTGGGGGACATTATTTTCATGCCATCATGGTTATGTAATATGTGGGATCAATAAGTGGTTAAGTTTATTGATCACTACATATAGTGGATGGAGCCACATTTTTGTACTAGGGTTCAAGAACAATTTAGGCAACCACAATTAAAAATTCCCCTAGCATTTCCCCCTTATAATTTATGACATGTTATGGAGCTGAGGTGGATATAAGGACTTGATCCACCATCAGAAGTTTTATTTTTTAGACTTTGACTCCTCTGAATTGAGGATAAAGAGTTAATGACATCATATAATAGTGGTAGGTGAGGTGAATGACCAGGGAGTCTAGTTTCATACATCCCATACATACCCATGGAGGATGATTCTTAAGAGAAGCCTCAATCCTAGGTAATATGATGATGGGATATATCATTATGGTCCTACATCTTGGTGGTGTATAGATGTAGTTGGGTGGGAGCCAAGGTAGCCCACCATTAGGAGGATGGAAAAGAGGACACAAGAGTAATCGATGGTTGAGAAGATGTAGAGACTAACATTGAGAAGTGCACACATCCTCATATAAAATATTATTTTAAGTTTTTATCACTTCATATCTACAATTATATATATACATGATAGGTGTTAGTGGTAGATTGATTTGATTTGGATATGCCATGATCTAATGTTGATGTTGGTTTGATTTTATAGATGTTATAGTATAGATGACTTTTTAGGGATTTAGGATCAAGTATATCCACCATGATATACTAGATTCCATGATTCTAGAGATAAAACAACAATTGTGTCTAATCCTTTAGCACCATCTATGGGGGATCATATTGTACAAATCAGATTGGTTGGAGTTTCTACACATAAGTTACTTTGAAAAGGGTAAGATTGTACTACTACTGTGATTGTGATTTTGAAAAGAGGAGATGTAGTAGCATGGAAGTGGGTGAATATGGAATACATGGCCTTATACATAGAGCATGTTTCACACATGGATACCAAAATATCAAGGTTGAAGTGAGAAAGAAAATTTATATATCATGAGTGGGTACTAGATACTCAGATGATAGACTTAGAGATATGGCTAGCCATAGTAGAGGGGGAGGTAGAAAGATTGTAGTAAATATCTCATACTTTAGAGATACCCTTCAAAAAGGCTAGATATGCAATTTATGTGTGAAACATGGTCCATCTATCACCTAGGGGTGAAGGTGATCTACAACTATATATGTATATATGTTATGTATGCGATTGTACATTTAATTTATAAAACTTTTGATACATACAAATATATATCATATGTTTTGATTCTTTGTCTTCTACATGAGTTTTAAGTTTATGTTACAATTTTGGAATGGTAATGTAGTTTGATATCATGTGTGTATATGATGATGTTATATATTTCATTATTTTTATAGAAATTGTGAGCATGTGCATGGTTGAAAATGAGTGATAGACTAAGTGTAAACATATGATCTTAATAAATAAGATAGAAAAATAGACAAATAAAAGATGATAATAATTTATATTAATAACATATAAAACATAAGACATATATAAAATGTCGGGTGAATCATAACATATGTGAAAAAGTGCAACCAAATTCATAAATCACATTAGATGTAAGATGTATGAAAATCTAAATTGAAACCTAAGATGCAAAATATAAATATAAACAAAGTCATAAATCACATCAAATGCAAGATAGATGAAAATATAAATGAAAAACATAAGATGTGAAAAATAACTATATACTATCTTTTAGTGCCCAAAATTGCATTGAAGTAATTGAACCTGAGTCAAGTATAGATGCCTAAGTCCTTGGCCCAATTCTTGCTTTCAATTGTTCATGTCAAAGGTCAAGTTTCATGTTAAATTGAGTAAGCTAAGTTTTGGTCTTTACTTAGTGTATGATGAAGGTCTATTACCTTTGGGCATTTTTACCACACAAAAAGTCTAAGAAAATTTTATGTTTTGGACATTTTATCTATGGCAAAAACCTGAAGGCTTATTTTCAATTGGATAATTTAACTGATACAAAAGGTTTGAGAACCAAATTATTGAAGGAATTTTGTTCACACAAAAAGCCCAATAAAATTTCAATGTTTTAAGAAAAATGTAAAGTCCAAATTGTTATGGTCAAAGTGTTCCATAGAAAAGCTGAAGATTTATTTATTTTGAACTTTTTGTCTATGGCAAAAAGTTTGCAGGGCTATTTGTTTTGAACTTTTTATTTACGGATAAAATTCTAAAGGGTACTTTTCCTTTGAGCATTTTTCCCACGTAGAAAGCTTGACAAAATTCTAATTCCTTTGACAAAAGTGTAAAGTCATTTTCTTTGACAAAAGTGTAAAGTCTGATTTCTTTAGCAAAAGTATAAAGTCATTTTCTTTGGGGAAATTATTTTAGATAAAATGTTTGAAATAATTGTCCAGATGAAGATAAAAATTCCAAAGACCAAATAACTATGGGAGAAGTTTCTGAGAGAGTTCAACACTTTGGGAAAATTGTCTTAGACAAAATGTCCAAAATAATTGTCTTGATAAATAAAGGCTCGGGAGTAGAAGTGCTGAGAATAAAAAATCCCACAACAATTATGGTTGAGAAAAAATGTTGAAGACCAAGTTAATGAAAATAGGAATTTCATGGATAAAATGTTTGAAAAAATTATTTTGAAGATCAAATGCCAAAAACAGAAGTCTTGAAAGACAAAAGGCCCAAGGAACAAAGCTCTGAAGAAATTCACCCAAATTGCATAAGTGTCGAGCATGCTTTTATCAATTAATGATCTATGTTTGATTGTAATTAAGGTTCAATGGCATGAGTGAGATATAAATTGTCAAAGAACTTAGGATAAAAGAGGAGTAACCACATGGTAGAAGGGCATTAGCCTGGAAGAGATTGACTGTGTAATGTGCAAGAAAGCCCATGGATTATCTAAGTGGCATGATTTCAAAGGGTCTTCATGGAGATCCAATGGATTGTAGTAAAATATAATGATAAATAAATGATAAGAACTTTTGGGATAAAATGTATCATGCTCATGTTCATCATACTTACAAAGATATGGCATTGACACATAAGAAGGTGGGAATTTCAATAAAGTTCAAGGTAGATGTGGCAACCTGTGGACCCTCTAAAGATGATCAAGTGTCCTTTGACCATTCTAGAGATAAGTAATGTTGAGGTTATTTTGAAAAAATATATTGGTAAGAAGAGTGACATGGTGATGCCACATAGGTATACTCATCTTATTAAAGGACCCTATGCAAGGTAATTTGCTGAGCTTTCACCATTGGCAACAAGTTGACTTGGCAAGGGAATCCCTAAAAGGATAGATGTGAAAAAGGCAAAATTATAAAAGTGCTAAAATTTGAAAATACAAGTTAGGGCTAAAAGGGTAAAAAGATAAAAATGACTTAAGTCTCTTACATTTTTTCATTGTTGTGATTTTACAAGTTCCTCCATGAGAGAGAAATTATAAGTTTGAAAATACAAAGTGGGATATTTCAAAGAAGATCATTAGAATAATAATGGATCTAGAAAATTCCTAAGAAATCATTGCAAGAGTAGGTTATTCCATGGCATGCATAAATGGAAGGGCAGCTGTCCAAGAGGTTCTAGCTATGCAAGAAAGTGGTCTAAGACATATTAAGGTAGTTCCACATAAATAAAAAGTTTGTTCAGCCCTCTATCATAAATTTGCACCTTCCAGTTCATGTTTGCTATCATCTCTTTCAATGAAATTAAAGAGTTTTTTGCTTATCTCCATCATTATTTGTAAAGGTAGTTGGAACAATCATTTTCCATGTAGTTACATAAAGATTTTAGGTGTAGCAATGGAATATTTTCTAGCTAGTATAAGGGGCATCTCCAGCCAAGAAATCAAATGATGTGATCCAAATCTTCATCATTTCTTGTAAAGGTAATTAGAACACTGATTCTTCTTGAAAAATGATGAAATTTTCATGGCATGGAAAAATGGCATAGTATATCTAGAAGCATCTTGGAAAATTTGAAAGTTTGTTTTATAATTTTGAAAATTGCAACCCATAGTCCCAGATTATAATGTATAAATGGAAGGCTTGTCTTCTATTTTAGGGTTGGTTATTGTTTAGGTGTTAATTTTCTCTAATTCTAGGTGTTCATTGTCTTCAATTGCTATGTAGATCTTGTCTCCCTTACTAAGGTGGTTGCAGTTGTAAAACCATTAGTGAGCTTTGAGAGCATTTTTATATCTCCCTTATCAAAAGAGAAATCTCACCATATTTGTCCCCATGGTAACATTTTAAAATAATTATGTTTGTAATATTTATTTTCAAGTTAATGAAAATGCTTGTGGCTCTTTGCTATTTCCTGTTGATAAAGTGCAACAATCTATTTTGCAAATATTGTTGATTATATATCTGGTTTTGTGTTTATTACTAGTTATCATTTTGAGCATAGATCTAGATTATAAACCCTTTCTACATTATTTTGGGATATATTGTTGAATAACTTGTTAGGGCACCATAGATTTATGGAGTTGATAGGGAAAAGTGTTTTGAAGATTAGTTTTAGTGTATATTCTAATATTTTAGGGGTCATTTGGCATTTGCTTTATCTTGTATTTTGAGTTTTTCCTACATCTTTGCTAAGAATAATGTCATGAATATTGCAAGATACCCCACTATTTGAAAAACTACCAGCACACCACTACACCCTTCCTCTTTATAATTAACAACCTATCTTGCCCTATAAATAATACACCCTTTACATACTATAAGTGTTATTTGCCTATATATACATACATATTGTATACTTAGCATGTGTCTAATTTTTTTGTTTTGAAATATAGTACTTTAGTTTTCCATTTGACCCCTATTGTTGAAGATTTTATAAAATGAAAATTGTAGTATCTTACACATATGTCTTTAGTAGCTTGTATATGACTTAGAGTATTTATGCATTTCATGTGACAACCCTTCATGGGTGAAGTGTACAAACTTGGTTATGCCTTGGTCATATTTATTCTTTATGCCAAGAATCCCCATGGAGATTGAATTGAAGAATATCTCCATGTGGGCAAACTACCCCGTAGGTCCTCTCACCTTGGTTCAGGAAGAGATAGAAGTATTAGGGACCTAACCATACCCTTTGTAGGTGCTTCTTAGTCATTTTTTGCATTTGATTCAGTCTTGATGCTAAACCCTTCCCTAGATACAATGGCATACTAGCAGGTTTCTCATTTTAGTTTGCAATTTTTATTCAAGTGTGCAAAGTCAAGCATAAGGGGTGTACAACTGGGAACTAACACTCAATTGGTGCTATTGCCAGGGAGAAATTAAAAACTTTGTCACTTGTATTGCTGGGGACTCTTGCAGAGAGTTGCTATAAGTATTTCATGTTATGAAGTTCTCTATTGTTACTACACTAATTTTAATATCTTGGTCATTAGTGCCACAATACTCCATTGGGGACATGCTAAGAGATTTTTAAGGCTTGATATTTGACTTCTATTGAGTTTATTTCAAAGAGCTATTATAGTTGCATGTTGGAAGGTGTTTCTTCCCTTTTGAACATTTTTCTAAAGATTTCAGTGTCTTTGTGCTTTTTATCTCATCATTAACTTCAATAAAGTATGTTTTTATCACGTATCATTGTCAGTTTGTTAACTGTTATATTCTATAATTTTGATTTGAGTGGTGACTCTGACTTTATTTTTTGGTTTCAAGGAAGATAAGTGACTAGTTTGAATATCTTTGAATATTCTACTTTGTTTCAGCTTTGATTTTTTTCTTAAATTAAAAGATGGAAGGATTGAGATCATCTTTCAAAGGTGACCCATCTAAGAAACTTGTCTCACCATTAATTTTATGTCAAAGATGAAGGAGACAAGTTTGGAAGCTTATTGAAGGGTAAAGCTCAACTGCTAAGGGTTGTCAAGATTATAATAATCTTGAAATCTTTGTTGACCTTACCATTATTGAAGACTATCATAGCTCTCCTAGCAATTCTAAAACCTATAGTCATATTTATTATCTGACTCCTCAACTAGCTCAATCCACTCCTAAGTTTGATCCACAAAATCCACCTCATTCACCTCCTCATATCCCTTTGCCATTTGTTCTTAACCTCCAATTGAACCAATCATGAGGGCATAAGGACTCAAATGAGAATGAACATCCTAAATTATAAGTTCTTAGATTCAGGCCTATAAATTTTGTTGACATGGAAGGTTATCTTAATGAAGTCCTAAATGAAGTTAGGAAATGCCTCCCAAAATTCCAAGGGAATAATGCAGTGACTGGTGATCAACACTTGAGGGATTTTCAAAATATTATTAAAGATTATGAGGTTGAGAATGAGGATATTTACATTAAGTTATTTGTGCACATGCTAGAGGAAGATGCTCATGAATGGTTTAATTCTCTTCTTAGTGGATGCATTGATTCATGGGAAGAAATGAGGAATGTTTTCAAAATTCAATATGGTAATAGAATTGATCCCAAAATTTTTTTGGTTGAATTTGAAAACATCAATAAAAACCCCAATGAGTGTGTACATGATTTTAATACATGGTTCAACAAAACTATGATGAAGCTGCCCTAGAACATTAGGCCTAGTGATATAATGTGATTGATAAAATACTATGATGCCTTTGATAATAAGGATGCATACTACTTAAGGGATAAGACTCCCATGAACCTATAGTTGGCATTAAATATGGCCATCTCAATTGAAAATAACATAAAGTTATGGCAAAGCCCATGAATAAGTGGGCTGATGTGAAATTAGTCAATCTAGAAAAGACATAATCCACAAAGATAACCAACTTTGAGGATACTATTAAAACTTTGGCCTCTACTATCAAAGAAATGTCATACATGTTAGCTAGAGCTGAGAAAGGGATCCTCATGTGTCTACTAGTCAAGAAAGGGTTCTAAATCCAAATCAAACATAAAGAAGGCCTGATTTCCACCATTGAGATAATGATAGAAGGAAGAGGCTAGGACGTGAAGAAAAATGATGTAGAAAAAATAGGCCAACCTTCTAGAGGCCATAAATTTTGAATCGTAACTCCGTTTGACTCTTCCACATGCCAAAATGACCATATAATTTTTTTTGATTCAGCCCTAAGTAGCTCTATTCAGTTAGATTTGATTTTGATATTTTTAGAGGCCAAATGTGATCATCTGAGGGTCTAAAATTAACTTTTAAATTTTTTTCAAGAATTTTCTATTTTTCAAAATTATATAATTTTAGAACCAAAATTCAACTTTAGTTGATTTTATTCTCATAGGCTAATCTTAACATTTAGGATATTTCAAGAAATTTTTAGGGCCATGTGTACTTTTAGATAAAAGATACCAAAAATGATAGTTTTTTTCTAGATTTTTGTTTTTTCTAAAAATAGGAAGTTTTTTTAGATTTTAGTTTTTATTTTATTTTATTTTTTGCTTGTAAATTCGAAGTATTGAGTTGAGGATGATTTAATCATGGTTCATATTTGTAATTATCATCAAGTTAGTTAATACAAATTATTGTTCTAAAATTTGGCCTATTGGTAATTTTCATTTATCTTGTTAATTTTTGGTTTCATTAAAAAAATAGGTAGAAATCAAAATAGAGGGGATGGAAAATAAGTGCCTTATCCTTTAAATACCAAGGTGAATGTTATAGATTGTGATATTTATATTGATTGGTGTGACAAGTGCTTCCTTCCACATCCTTTATGTGATATAACTAAACCAATTGATGAATATGCAAATGAATTTGATTCTGCATCATCTGATGATGAGATCCTGATGTTTAATTATCAAAGCCCCTAAAGTAAAATGAATACCTCTATAGAATTGTTGAGTGCTTCTACTGTTAATCAATTTTAGAGTGTAGTTGAAAAGGTAAGTGTCCCGACTCCTAAATTTTCTTATGACATTAATATGGCACAAGCATATGAATTGTCCATTCATGATTTAAATTTTTTACGTTCTATGATGATTAAGAAATATGATGGGGGAATTTTTTTAGTTACGGATATGTATCTACTAATTAATTCATCAATTTTTGAAGAGAAATAATATCACTTGAGAAGTGAATATCAAGCTGCTATTCCTTAAGACACTGCCCCTACAAATGCAAAAGTAGGGGATGTAATTAAGAAAGCTAAAAAAACTATAAAAGTCCCAAATGCTTTCAAAATAACACCCATTTCCCAAGTTGATATACCTAGAGGTCCTCCTACTTGGAAGAAATTGCCTATGTTGTGTAGTGTTCCTAAAGGGGTGAATGATGTCAAACAAATTCCACATTTGAAGGCTACTATTAAAAATGCTAATCCATCCCAACCCACTCCACTTATATTTTTGAGTGATTATATCCCAGATAAAGGTGTTGTTACCCTTCTACCAAATACTCCCCTTCCTTAGTATAGCATATGTGATATGGCCCAAGTGTTGAGCCAATTAAAAATCATGGTTCCTTTTGTTGAATTATTAAGAATACCTAAACATAAGAAGAGGGCATTTGAATATTTGGAATTTGGTGAGAAGTCAACTACAAATGAAATTGACTTACCCCAAACACCTGTGGAAAATGATGAAAAATCATAAGAGGTTATTTAACCTACTTTGGAGGTATATTTGGGGACTACATTAGTAGAGAGTCAGCTAAATGTGGATCCATTTTATACAACCCTACTGATCAATGGTCTGATTGTTCACAACTGTATGTTTGATTCTAAAGCTTCTTACAATGTGATGCCCTTGGGTGTCCTAAATAAGATTTGGGTGAAGATTACATCATCCTTTGGAAAATGTTATGCCATATAATAATGAGAGGTTATAGTTGTTGGACAAGTCAAGGGGTTGGTAGTGCAGTTGGTAGTACATCTAGGTAAGTATTTGAATATAGACATGGTAGTTATGGACTACCTGCCTAAGTGGGGGTTGTTGCTGTCACAAAAATGGGTTGTTAGCATGGGTAGAAGTGTATAGACAGACTTATCTTATGCAACTATTCCATTGGAGGGTAAGATGGTCAAAATTTATAGAGAGTCAAAGATGTTGCATGTAATTTAAGATCCAAAATGTGCTTTAAATGAAGTATTGTATGTAGATGTTGAATTGGGAAACTTTATTGGTAATGTTGATACCAATTAATACCCTGCTGTTCTTGATGTTGAACTTGATAAAGAAGGTACAATTTGGAAGATGTGTTTTGATGGGGATTACTCCAATCTTGGAAATGGAGTTGGGGTTATTTTCTATAACCCCAATGGTAAATGTTTTAAGTTTTCTTTTTAGCTATACTTTGAGTGTACTAATAATACTATTGAGTATGAGGTAATATTGCTTGGTTTATGGATTGTCTATGAATATGGAATTAAAAAATTTATTGTCAAGGGTAATTATGAGTTAGTGGTTAAGTATATATGCAATGTTTATGCCACCAAGAATAAAATATTGAAACAATATTATAATGTTGTTTGGGATTTGCTTTAATTTTTTGATTCATTTAATCTATGTTATCATGATAGAAGTTTCAACCAATAAGCTGATAGACTTACAAGGTTAGGTGATTAATTTTTCAAATACGAGCCCTTATTATCAATATCAAGTAGAGGTGATTTTTAGACCTTCAATCCTAGATAATTTTCATCATTAATAGGTGTTTGCAGATGATGATTAGATCAGAAGGTTTCTAAATTGTGAGGTTTAGTTCCATGATCAGCTCATAGACTTGGAATCTATGGTTTAGGTTTGTGATGGAAAGGAAACCTTGTTTGGTAAGGATGTTATCCAACTAAAGACAAACATTCTCCCAAGAGGATCGGTAAGTTTAGAAGCATTTTTTGATGGAGCTGATAGGATCAAGTTGAGAGACTCATTTATCTCAAAATATGTGATTGAGTGCAAATTGGGTTATCATGAGAATCCAAAGAGGGTTTGGTTGGGTACTCACCTAAGTTTAGATGAGAAGTAAGTTTACATGTAACTACTAAGAAAGTACCAAGACTATTTAACATGGTCTTATTCTGAGTTGAAAGTGTATAGGGAGGATTTTTTCTAGTATATCATCCCATTGCAACTTGATAACAAGCCTTTTAGGAATAAACAGAGACCTATTAACCCCATCTTGGCCACCAAGATGAGGGATGAATTGAATAAGCTAAGGGATGGTGTAATCATTCAGCCCATTAGGTATTCATCATGGGTGGAAAACTTAGTCCCTATGAGGAATAATAATGGTGACATCTGCTTGTGTGTGGATTTACAACATTTGAACAAAGCTTCTTTGAAAGATAATTATCCCTTACCCAATATGGAGAACCTATTGTAAAGTGTTAATGGATCAAATATGTTGTCTACTTCAGATAATTTATATGGATACAACCAGGTTGTGGTAAAAGAATTCAAGAGACCCAAGATCATGTTCATAATTTTTTGGGGCACATATGTATGTATGAGGATGACTTTTAGGTGAATAAATGTTGGTCAACATTCTAGTGAGCTATGGATGTTTTTTTGTAAGGATAATTAACCAGTTCATTATTATGTATCATGATGATATTACTATGTACTCTAAGACTAGAGAATAACATTTGGAGCATCTATAAAAAGTGTTGATTAGATGCATGTAGTTTGGAATTTCACTTAATCTTAAGAAGTGCCACTTTGGAATATAAAAGGCCAAGTTTTTGGGACATATAGTGTCTAAGGATGGTGTCATGATTGACCCCAAAAGGGTAGAAGCCATTGACAAAGTGCCTATCCCATAGTGTAAGAAGGGAATTCAGTCCTTTGTTGGATAAATTAATTTTATGAGGAGGTTTATGTCAAATTTTATAGAGATCACTTTGCCTATTACTTCCATGCTAAGGAAGGACTGGATCATCAAGTGGGATGACAAAGCCATTCAAGAATTCAATTACATCAAGGGAGATTTAAAGTCTACCCCTATTTTGGCTAGCCTTGATTACACTAAGCCATTTTAGATATTATCTATTGCAATATATAATACTATTACCACTATCCTATTACAAAAGAATGAAGATGGTCACAAGCAGCCTATATATTTTTTTAGCAAAGCTATGCAAGTCTTGAGATAAATTATACCATTATGGAAAAAATGTCTTTTTCTCTCTTCAAAGTTGTCAAGACGTTCAAGCCTTATATTCTGAGTTCAAATATTATTGCTTATGCCCCACATATCATGGTGAAAGACATATTAACTTAGACTGAAGTATCTAGTAAGAGATGCAGGTGGGTTAATAAGTTACAAGAGTATGACATGGATTTTCAAACCACCACATTAGTGAAAGGGATGGGTCTATCCAAGCTTATGGATGAGACCAATTGTCAAGATGCTCAGGTAAACACTGCTATTTTTAATGTTGATGATTCCTTGAGACAATTTAACACATATCTATGATATAGAGATATTATTTACTACTTTTAAAATTTGAGTTATCCTCTTGACTTGGATAACAATCAAAGGAAGACTCCTAAGCTTGTTTCCTAGAAATACATCTTGTCTAAAGGTGAACTTGCATGGAAGAATCTAGATGGGGTTCTATTGAGACGCATGTCAAAAGAACAAACTACTGACCTGATTAAAGACTTCTATAGTGGATTATGTGGTGGCCATTTTGTGCCTAAGGTTACATCTCATAAAATTATGAGAGCTAGTTATTGGTGGCTATCATTGTTAAAGGATGTTGCTCAGACAGTCAGAAAGTGTGAGAAATGTCAATGCTTTGCTGGGAGGATGAAAGATTCAAGTTATTTTCCCTTAAAACATGTGATGATTGAAGGCCCATTCAGACAATGGGGAATGGATTTCATTGGAGAAATTATTGATTTATCAAGTGCTAGACATAGATGGATACTAGTTAGAACTGATTACTTCATAAAATGGGTCAAAGCAATCCATACAAAGAAAGTAACACACCAGGTAGTTATGGAATTTTTGCTAACTTAGATTATTTATAGATTTGGTGTGCCCATTAAGGTTATTATAGATAATTCCATGAGATTTAAAGCCAAAAATTTAGTGGAACTATGCAAAGAGTATGAGATTGACTTGACTTATGCTTTCAATTAAAACCCTTAGGGGAATGGGCAAGTAGAATCTAATAATAAGAACTTGCTCAAAATCATTAGATGTATATTAGAAGCAAACAACAAGAAGTGGGGTGAATAGTTGAAGTTTTCCTTATGGGCTCATAGGATTAGACCTAAGAGAGCTATAGGTAAAATCCCTTTTCAGATTGTTTATGGAGCTCAAGTAGTTTTGCCTATGAATTTATAGTTGCCAACTTATCATCTTATGCAATAACTAAAGGATGGTGAGCAAATCAATCACTATGAAAGTAGGATGAACCATATTATTGAGTTTGATGAAATTTGAAGACAAGTTCATGAGAGACACCTCAAATTCAAAGAGAAGCTGAAGAAAATATTTGATAAGAAGGTCACTCTAAGAACCTTCTAAGTAGGTGATCTAGTTCTACTTTGGGACAACAGGCATGAGGAGAAAGGAAAGCATGACAAATTTTATACCTTATATATGGGTCCCTATTCCATTGACTGCCACATTGAGGACCATAGATTCTTATTAAGAGGCTTGGATGGTGAAATATTGAAGCTGTCACTTAATGGAAGACATTTAAAACACTTCCTTGATTAAGTCCATAGCCTGTAATTGTGTACATATTATATAGTGTTTTATTTCTTTGTCACCCCTTTACCTTGGGCCTTATTTTTATAGTTTCCTTTCATGTTTATGTCATGTGTTCATTTTCAGATCCTCTTGATCTATTTTTGTCAAGTCTTATATTGTTTTTTTGAGGCTTCATGAATGTTTATTGAAAATGGTTAAGTGTTGACTCTGTGGCCCAATGGATTGGCACCTGGTCTTACGTTTTGGGGTTATTTTCACATCCATAGGGGGTGTGCATCCCTAGATGAGAGCCAATGTTAATTCCCATAATTACACGAAAGTAATTGAGCCCAAGTTGAGTATAGATGCCTAAGTCCTTGGTCTAATTATTTCTTTCAATTGTTCATGTCAAAGGTCAAGTTTCATGTTAAATCAGATAAGTCAAGTTTTGGTCTTTAATTAGCATATGTTGAAGGTATATTTCCTATGGGAATTTTACCCATGAAAAAAAATCTAAGAAAATTCTATGTTTTGGACATTTTGTCCACAAAAAATCCTAAAGGCTTATTTCTATCAGACATTTTATCTAATACAAAAGTTTCAAGAGCCAAATTATTGCAGGTATTTTATTCACATAAAAATCTTGATAAAACTGAAATGTTCTGAGAAAAATTTAAAGTCCAAACTATTTCAACCAAAGTGTTCCATAGAAAAGTCAATTACTTATTTGTTTTAAACTTTTTGTTCATGGAAAAAAGTCTGCAGGTCCATTTGTTTTGGACTTTTTATCCATGGAAAAAATTCAAAAGGGTACTTTTCCTTTAGGCATTTTGCCCATATAGAAAGCCCAAAAAAATTTCAATTCCTTTAGCAAAAGTGTAAAGTCATTTTCTTTGACAAAACTGTAAATTCCAATTTCTTCAGCAAAAGTGTAAAGTCATTTTCTTCAGGGAAATTATTTCAAATAAAATGTTTGAAACAATTATCCTACCAAAGATAAAAATGTCAAAGATTGAATTGATACAAGATAAGTGTCCAAGAGAGTTAAACACTTTAGGAAAATTATCCTAGATAAAATGTTTGAAATAATTGTCCTAGTAAACAAAGGCCTAAGAGCAAAAGTTTCAAGAATAAAAAATCTTGCAACAATTGTGGTTGAGATAAAAATGCTGATAACTAATTTAATATAAATAGGAATGCCTTGGATAAATTTTTTGAAATAATTCTTACAAATACCAAATGATGAAGATAGAAGTCTCGAAAGACAAAAGGCTCAAAAAACAAAAGCTCTAAAGAAATTCACCCAAATTGCATGTGTTGAGCATATTATTATTGATTGATGATCTATGTTTGATCATGATTAAGGATCAATGACACAAGTGAGAGCTAACTTGTAAAAGGACTTGGGCCAAATGAGGAGAATCCATGTGGTGGAAGGGCACTAGCCTGGAAGAGATTGACTATGTAATGTGCAAGAAAGCCCACACATTATCCAAGTGGCATGATTTTGAGGGGTCTTATTGGATATCCAATAGATCATAATAAAATATAATGATAAATGAATGCTAAAAACCATGGGGATGCCATGTAGCATACTCACATTCATCACACATACAAACATTTAGCATTACCACATAATAAGGTGGGTATTTCAACAAAGTTTAAGGCATATGTGGAAACCCATGGACCCTTTAAAGATGATCAAGTGTATTTTTACCACTCTAGAGATAAGTAATGTTGAGGTCAATTTAAACAAAGATATTAGTAAGAAGAGTGACATGGGAATGTTAGATAAGCATAACTATGTTATTTAAGGATCATGTGCAAGGCAATTGGTTGAACTTTCACCATTGGTAGCAAGTTAAATTGGAAAATTTGTAAATGAGTCATGTTAACCCCAAGGTTGAAACTAATTCATATTTTCAATAAAATATATGAGGGATTCCCTAATAGGCTAGATGTGAAAAAGGCAAAATTATAAAAGTGATAAAATATGAAAATACAAGTTGGAGCCAAAAGGGTCAAAATTTGAAAATGACCTAAGTCTCTTGCATTTTTTCATTGTTGTGCTTGTCCAAGTTCCTCCATGAGAGAGAAATTATAGGCTTGAAAATACAAAGTGTGCCACTCCAAAGAAGATCATTTGAATAATCATGGATCCAGAATATTCGTAGGAAATCATTGCAAGAGCAGGTTGTTCCCTGGCATGCATAAAGGGAAGGGAAGCTATCCAGGAGGTTTTAATTATATAAGCAAGTGGTCCAGAACATCTTTAGGTATTTCTATATAAATACAAAGTTTGTTTGGCCCTCTATCACAAATTTACTCCTTCTAGCTCATGTTTTTTGACATCTCTCACTATGAAATCAAAGAGTTTGTTGCATATCTCCATTATTATTTGTAAAGGTAGTTGCAATAATCATTTTCCTTATAGTTACATAAATATTTTAGGCATATGAAGGGAATATTTTCTAGCTAGTATAAGGGGCATCTCTAGCCAAGAAATCAATTTCTTGTAAAGATAGTTAGAATAATGATTCTTTATTGTAAAATGATGAAGTTTTCATGGAATGACAAAAGGGTATAGTCTAGCTAGATGCATCTTTGTAAATTTGAAAGTTTGATTTGTAATTTTGAAAATTACAACCCATAGTTCTAGATTAAAATGTATAAATAGAAGGCTTGTCTTCTATTTTAGGGTTGGTTGCTATTGTTGTTCATTTTCTCCAAGTCTAAGTTCTATAAGAATTTATGGGATCAATTGCTGTGTGTAAATATTGTCTCCCTTGCTAAGGTGGTTGTAGCTGTAAAACCATTAGTGAGCTTTGAGAGCATCTTTATGTCTCCCTTGTCAAAAGAAAAATATTACCATACTTGTCCCCATGGTAGCATTTTGAAATACTAATGTTTGTAATATTTATTTTCAAGTTAATGAAAATGCTTATGGCTCTTTTCTATTTCTTGTTGATGAAGCACAACAATATGTTTTGAAAATATTATTGATTGGATATCTAGTTTTATGTTCATTACTAGTTATCATTTTGAGCATAGATCTAGATTATAAACCCTTTCTACATTATTGTGGGATATATTGTTGAGTAACCTGTTAGGGTACCCTAGGTTTATGGAGTTGACAAGGAAAAGTGTTTTGAAAGTTTAGTTTCATTGTATGTCCTAATCTTTCAGGGATCATTTGGTATTTGATTATTTTTTATTTGAGTTTTTCATACATCTTTGCTAAGAATAATGTCATGAATATTGAAAGATACCATATTGTTTGAAAAACTACCAGCACACCACCATGCCCTTCCTCTTTATAATTAACATCCTATTCTACCCTACAAATAATACACCTATTTCATACTATAAGTGTTATTTTCCTACAGATGCATAAATATTGTATACTTAACATGTGTCTGCATTTTGTGTTTTGAAGCATAATACTTTAGTTTTCCATTTGACCACTATTATTGAAGATTATATAGAATGAATATTTCAGTCTCTTTCCCATCTATCTTTAGTAGCTTGTATATGACTTAGAGAATTTATGCATTTCATGTGACAACCCTTCATGGGTGAAGTGTAATAACTTGGTTATGCCCTGGTCATATTTATTCATTATGACAAGAATCCCTATGTAAGTTGAATTGCAAAATCTCTCCATGTGAGAAAGATACCCCATAGGTTCTCTCAGCTTGGTTCATATAGATCCATAAGTATTAAGGAGATAAACATACCCTTTGTAGGTACCTCTCAGTCATTTTCTGCATTTGATCCAGTCTTGATGCTAAACTCTTCCCCAGCTACAATGACATAATTGCGGGTTTCTCATCTTAGTTTACCATTTTTATTCAAGTGTGCAAGACTAAGAGTAAAGATGAAAATCAAAGTCAAACAAAGGATTATAAAAAATATAATGTAAGTAGATGAAACTCTCAATAAACAAAGGACACAAAAATATTTGTAAAATGATATATCCAATGTAGGTAGATGAAAACCCAAGTAAAAAAATGGATATAAAGGATACATGGAAGAAAATCATTGAATGAGTGAAAACCTGAAATCAATTCTTGTGCTAGAGTGTTTTGTAGAAAGACATGAACATCTATAATCACACCAAAGAATGACGGGTGTGAGACCCTCTTTTGATATCACCTCATATTTTTATGTTTTTCTATATTATGTGGACTTTATGAATATGTATTAGACTATATTGAGGTATATTTTACTTAAAATTTAAATTTTGTTATCATTATAGACCTTGATTAACCAGTTAAATAGATTTTATTTATATGTGTGGTTGCTTAGCATGATTTTCTTGAGTAGATATATATAATAATATTGAATAGAATGATGAAATATTTAATGATTTTATAACTTATTATGTTGAACTAACCAATATATGTGATTTACTCTGATGACATATTTATATATATACATGCTTCATATTGTTCTTGATATCAGTTATTTTTACAAGAACATATTTGATATTTTCATTGAGTATGAATGTTATATTGGGCCAAAGGAAGGACTATGAGGGAATCATACATGCCTTGACAAATCATATGCACACTTAAAACACCTTCCAAACCCTTAACATGTGACCTTTCATTTTTGTAAATTTTAATTGTAATTGTATAATTTTGTAGTCTTTTATATTTCTCTTTTATTACTTTTGTAATTCTAGTGTTTTAGCCTAAAGCCTTCTTAATATAATTAAACTAAACATAAATTAAACCTTAATGAGGTCAACTAACTTATATGTGGGGTTGAGTTGACCCAAAAACTCATCCCTTGTGTACAAACCCGAAATTGTCCCTTTAACCACTTTTTACATTGAGTGTTCAACAAGAAAAACTTGTCTTGCAAGTCCTTTTTGGGTCCATACCTATACCCATTGGGTAGGTATATTTTTATGAAAATTTGACAACTTTTTGGCCATAAAAAGTCCCTCATTTATGGCCTAGATTATCCCACCCTACCATTTGGATGTCGGTGGTAGCTGATCCCATAGGGGCATCAGATGCATAGGGCATCTATATGTATATGTATGTATGTATAAAATAATGATAATTATAGTATAGACAACTTTATATGGATATATTACATATAAAAATTAAAATAAATAAATATATATTTATAAAAAGGAATTTAAAGAATCTAGTTATAGTGAGATATTATTTATATATAGATTAAATATATACACAAAGGATGGGCCTTAAACATTTGACTCTCCCTCTTTGATATTTTCCTTCCAAACCCTCTTCCAACCTATAAAATGAAAATAAAATGAATAAATGAGAAAAATACTTAAAATGATTTTATCTTGTTTACAAGAGAAATTAGGGTAACATTTTTTTCAATCCCTATATCTTAAGGTGTAGGAACTTTTTGATCCAAGGGTGGTGATTTGACCCACCATTTACAAGTGGAAAAAGGCCATTCACATAGACCCTTAAAAGGGTGACATTTATTTTCTCAATGAATAAATTTAGAATCAAAGCATTATAAATTATTACACTTGAATATTTAATTTCCTATTAAAAAATAAACTAGGAAATAATAAATATTAATTTAATACACTAGGATAACCTAGAGGCTAATTAAATAAATTTAATATTTAATTTGTAATGAAACTATAGTGGTTTGAGAAATATTAGTTTGATCCATTAGCTTATAAAATTAATAAAAAATAATAATTAACTCATTTTATGGGTTTTTTTAGTGGATGTATTTTGGGCATTACATTTTGGTATTAGAGCCCAGGTTCAACACCTAAAACTCTAGATGGATAGTTAGTTAAACCACTCCTTATGTAACTTTATAACATTCATATTTTTCTCATGTAGGGAAAAGTTGTGGAAGGGACAACATATGGATCCAATATAGGATACATTAATCCATAACCTAGATAATCACCTGTTCTAATAGACCATGGACCACATATTCTTTAGGTATTACAATAGATGATGGGAGTGATTCGAGAGAGTTTGTTGGTAGTTAGAGATAAGTTACATAGACACTCCCCATCACCATCACAGGAGGCCTCTTAGCCTAGATATAGGTCACATAGTCCCCCAAACATTGAGCATAGAGATCTCCTTCACTACATAGAGAGAGGAAGGATGAGCGGTGACCATCCTTGAGTCACACAATAGTTATCATTCTGGATATGTTGAGACTTTAGCCATATACATTTCATGGAGATGGAGATAATTTTACTATAGAGGCATGGATTTTGAGCTTTGGTGGTTGTTTCATCTTGTAGGTCTATGAAACTAATATCAAGGCCCAATTTTATATTCTCCTTCTCAAATATAAAATAAGCATATGGTGGAGAAATGAGGACAAAAAACTTCATTTAGATCAATATTTTAATACCTAGGATATTTTTGAGGATTATTTCTATACTTTTTACCTATCAGATCACTTCATAAACAAGAGGATAGAGGAGTTCCATAACCTTTGTCAGGGTACTAGTATTGTGGCTTAGTATGAAAGCCAATTCTTGGATTTAATTTAGTATGTGAGGTTTTTTAGGATAAAAAACTCCAAGTCAATTAGTTAATCAAGGGTTTGAATGTAGATATAGTTGAAACAATTCATCTTCTCTCTTTTGACCCTTGAGATTACTATGGATAAACACTATTCAGAAGATGAAAATATAGGAAACATCTAGGAGGCTAGAGATCATTTTTAGGGAAACTTACAATCTCATCAAGACTTCATATCATGAGTAACCTATCCCATACTTAGGGGTGGTTATACACACTCTTGGTTCTCATATAGGATTTATCAAAAGTCACATTAACATTCTCATCTAAACTCTTAGTAGCAACACCATTGCCATCCATGGGAATTTTAGATAGATATAGGACAAGGTGGTTAGGGACAAAGAAGAGATAGGAGACCTGTTAGATAGTTTTTAGGTCCAACACAAACTCAACAATCCTCTAATTAGGGGCCTATAAATTCTTTAGGATCAAGTTATTATAGTTTAGGTGGAATGTATATGAGCAAGAATAAGATCAAGGGTGTATTTTTTTAATCATGGACCCAAGTAACTATACATAAGAGTGCCCACTTAGAGTTTTTATTGATGAACAATAAAAGGCCATTATATTTGAGAAGATAATTCGTGATGTGGGACATGCTCATCACATGTAATTAAAATTGGATAATCAATAAGAAAAGCACCATGATATAATTATTGAGACTACAAGTAGTATTCATGGGATTTTTGTATCAATATTATTTGAGTCAAGATGTTTTTATTATTTTATTATGCCCTCCCTTGTGGATCATTATGGGATAGTGGCATTTAGGTAGGGTGACTATTGAGATGTCGAGTTAGATTTTGGGGCCAAGATGGTAGTAAACTCATTTATTAATGGTTATACTTTTAATCTAGGAGTATTCATCACTAAAATTTACCTTTGTATCATACCTTTGGGTTCTTATGATGCTGTTTTAGGTAATGTATTAGCTTGGGGCCAATTGAGCTAAGGTGGATTATAATAACAAGGTTATCGTGCATTGTGATGACCTTAAGAACATGGTGTTGATGCTTTAATATGTATCACAAGTTCCTAGAGTGTTCAATAACACTTCTAATTTTAGACTTCTTAGAATTAAATGCATGAGTTTTAGGTTATGATAACCCTATTATCTATTGATGAAATAGAGACAAATCAAGTGGACTATTTCAAAATATTTATAAAGTTTGGTGGTTGGGAGCCACCATGGCCAAATAGTTGATCTAGGAAAAATATGAAGTATGTTATGATAATAATGGTGAATTATGATCAAGAACTAATTTAAGGACTAATATAAGATGGATATTTATAATGAAAGTTAAGCTAGAATTATTTGGCTAAAAAAGGAGCAAAAGGAATAAAAGGAAGGGTAGGGTAGAGAATAAATGTTGTTGATCTTCATTCCAAACATCATGATAAAGTTCAAATATCATCCATGCATGCAATTAACCAATGTATGACATGAAGTAGCATAAGCTCAAATCCTATCACACATCAGATAAACATATGAGGAATGTGGGAAATAATGCAAATAAGAACCAAGTTCACTTTAAAGATTTACCCCTGCAAGCAAAGAACATTAGCCCAAATGAAATAAGAGTAAGAAAATGAAATGAACCTAATAAATTCCAATTAACCTAGAATTGGCACAAGTTAACAACTCTGCATTCAAATTTACACACCAAGATTTCATAAGAACCATTCAAATCTAGAAGTTAGAACAAACAAGTGAGAGAGAAGCCATGATAACAAAAGATACAAGCAAATTTAGACAAATTTTGCATAATTCCTTACTTATATTAATTAATCAAAGTTTACAAAGTAATTTTAGCTCTAAAAACTCCCTCCTCCTTTACAATTGATATTACTCATTTTATAGAATGCAAGGAAATATGTTAGTCATTCATATCTAATTAAAAAAGTATTAGTGTTAGGATAGTTGTCTTTTCTACAAATGTTCTAGAATACACTAGAATTTCCTCAATGGATTGATCTATAGGTAATGTGTTTTACAAGCTAAACATGACTTTACAAATAGAATATTCCATTTTTAAAATATACAATGCTTAGTTATAAGAAGAATATTCCTAAGTCACTTAATCTAACTTTGAGAACCCTCTATTACAATTTTGTCTCTCTAGCAGGATCTTCATTCTAGAATGTTGTTCAATTAGTTCAAGGTCAATAATTAGTTTCATGAATAGATCCTTCATTTGATCTGATAAGATATTTGGAACTTTATCCACTCTATTTGATGCCTCCCTAATGCTTACAGCTTTATTAACTATTCCTTTTATAGTTAGAATCATATCCATGATCCTATCATTGTTAGCAACAATCTTGCCTATGCTTTGGTGTCTTAACCCTTTCATAAACTAGGAAGCTCTTTCATTTTATCTCATCATCTATAATTAGACCAACTATAACAAGTTTAGTAGGGTCCTTGACTAAGCTATCCAACTCATGTATTGTCCTATATTCAAGTTTCTTGAGGTCATTGGAGAGGTCCCCTAGTTGCTGCAAATCTTTTTAAATTACTTAATATGTAATTTAAATCAAATTATCTTTGAATAGGTGACCATTCAATTCATTTAGACTTAATTATGGTGAATATAGGGCATAAATAGGCATTTTGTATGTGCTTAGGGCCTTTGAAGGTTTTAACAGTGCTCTAATGACATCTGTGAGCTCAAATCACAATTTCTATGCTTTATATTTGCATTTAGACTTGCCTATTTATACTTATATCTCTTGTAGGTCCATGAAATCCTCATATTTACCATGTTTTGATTGCATGGCATCACTGTGGTATTTTTTTGTCACCTACATGGCATCCTACTCATCCCTTTTCAAAAATATGACCGTTACCTTTGAAAATTCAGCTTTGATCTCACACCATTTGATCATCCTTGCACAGATTACCATGGAATGTTGATCTCAATCCTAGGACTTGAATGCCATTGGATACCTCTATTATGTTCCTATAGTTATGACATATGACATTACCATGTTAATTCTAATCTTTTTAAAAAATTTAATGGTGATCACACACAATTAAATCTTATTTGGGAAAGCAAACGTGCTCTATCAAATCAGGATCTAAGGGGCATGATGCCATTGGATACTCATTGGTATTTTACCAAAATGGTGACACTTGTCACCTATATGGGTGTTTTTCACTTTGTATTCTATCAATTCTACTAGGTTAACATGCTTTTTCCCATGGTGATCTCATATTTGCTCTTAGCTTCATTGAGAAGTCAATGTCTATCTCTCACCATCAGATCTTATTTAAGAAAAAAAACATGCTCCATTAGATCATGATCTAAGGGGTACACAACCATTAGATATTTAATATCCTTTCACCAATATGGTGACACTTGTCACCTTCTCACTAGTATTGGGCTCTGTTGAAGTCTTGACTCGAATCACACTATTTGATCAATCTTACCCAAGTGAATGTGGGCCATTGATCTTGGGGACTTGCTTGGATTTTAATATTTTGATCATGGCTTGAATTTTAAACTTAGATTACACATCATTGGACCTTCCCCATCTGATCAAATGTGTACTATCTGATTATGATTTGTGGGGTTGAGCATGTTTGGTTCCTATGCTTATTTTTCCATTTTGATCTTGCGTTGTTAGATTAACTTTGCCTGAGTAAATGAGGGTCATTGATCCTATGGACAAACACAATGTTCAAGTCAAGCTCAAAAATAATATGACTTAATCTAAAGTTTCAGACCAATGTTTTCAATCACATTAATAAATATGAATAAAGCTATAAGCAAAAGTTTAAAACATATTAAAGTGACCTTGAAAATTAAAAAAGATTTGGCATAAAGTTTTGGCCTAAGTTAGAAACATAATAAAAAAGACCCTAAGTTTATTTATACCATGCTAAGATAGAAGGGAACAAAGGGGGGCTTAGGATATTAAGTACTTAGGATAAAGGTTTTAGACTAAGGTCTTGGTCATGTTAATAAACATGACTAGGACCTTAGGATAAAATATGAACTAAGTCAAAATAAAATCTCCTACCAAAATTTAAATAAAATCTCCCATTAAATTTGGATTTAAAAGGAGTATTTAGACTAAGGGTTTTAGCATTTCAAATATGAACTCCATTAATCAATTATATACCAAAGGATAGTAAAATATCAATTTAATATTGAAGCACAAAACCCTAAACATGTTCATTCCCAGATGAAATTCATTGAACCTACAATATAAAAACATAAGAAACAATGTTATCAATTTTGGATAAGATCAAACTAGATCCATGAATGAATAAGCCAACCAAACCATGGTGTGGATGATTTTTAAGTAAAGATGATGTGCAAACATGCTAAAGATACTCTAACCAAGTGAATTTTCAATTTAAGGTATAAATTTTTATAATTTGACACAAGGTTCCCCTTTTTTAGAAATGGGGGTATGCTGACCTCATCAATAAATGGTGACTTCCAAGTGAAACATAACAATATGCTAGAATCTAGAGACTCTAGTTCAGACTAATAACTAGTTTATTCATTCTATTTGATCTAGTACCATTATCAAGATCAATTTATGGTTGAAATAAGTCTTACACATGTAGAATTAGGATCAAACATAAAACCCTAGTCATGATGTGTGTGTGCTTTGATTCCACTTACTATTTGCCATGGGATTTGGGTAAACAATTTCCATATTTCATGACTTCAACCATTAACATTGACTTATAGAATATTTAAATGTTCATTAAGAATCATTCTTTAGATTAGGGGAGGTTTGGGCATTGCTCTACTACCAGCCAAGTGTCTATAGCCCTATTAGAGATACCTTTGGCTCCACTCAAGGCCTTGCTCCACTACCAACCAGGAATCCATAGCCTTGATGGATATTACCAAAATCACCTTTTCCTAGAGAGTATTGAATTTTTAAATAAGATCTTATTTTTTTTAATTTTTAGATAATTTTTGACTTTCTAGCAAAGGTTAGAAACTAAGTTAGTTAGGTTTAAGGATTTAGTCCAGTATTTGATCTTCAGACAATCATCCTTGGTTGCAAAACTTTGTTCTAGGCAATAGTGTTTATTAAGTGCAAACATGACTATATCCTAATAATTCAAGCTTTCACTATACATGTTAAATCCTTATTAAAACCAAGATTATATAAAAACAATGCTCAAAATCCTAAGGAATAATTATCCTAATCATTAGTCTTTACTAGTTTCTCCAAACCATAGCATCTAGTTCATATTTCAACAATTCATGGTCAACCAATGTATGAGGATCATACCTACATTCTTGATTAGTGAGGTTCTTGAGTAATTAGGTGAACTTTGATATGAGGACTATCTTGAAAAATAATTATTAAAAGTAAGTAACAAAGTAAGAGAAAGAAAAAAATATATACAGACATTATTTACAAACAAGGGACATGAAGGAAAGCAACAAGAAAGAAACTAATATAAATACCTACACTAACTCCATAAAGAACCTATATCCAGGATCAAATGGAAAATTATTTAGTCTACCATAGAACCTTGAAACATGATTTCTTCCATTCAAAGGCCCCTTCTTGTGGATAGGAGTAGTTGTATGATTATGTCTTCTGGGTGATGCTGCTTGGTTTCTCCCCTTCATTATCAAGCACATGGATTAAAGATTTGGATCCAAGATCTAATTATATTCATCCCAAATTCTTCTTTATTTTATTAGGAAATCTAGCTCTACTTCATTAAAAGACTGATCATGAATTGTCTCATTCTCCTTCTATAGTTGTGTTGTAAACTCAACTGGTATGCTTGGATTTGTGTCTTCATTAATATATAGCTCCTCTTGCTTGGGGATATTCATAATATCATTTCCTTTTCAAATAATAGCTACAATAGTAATTTTTATAATACATTCCTTAATTTATATATGAGGTGGGAATGGACTATCAATTTTTGTACAAAAACTCTCCAAGTCATCCCAAAAGGCATTTTCATCATGATCAATAGAAAGGATATGGGATTAATTTAGAATATTACCATTTAAAACATGTTGATCACACATTTATGACATTTTGATGGATTCATATGAGGGTTCTTGATTTATTGCATTATCTTCATCTTAATCTTCTTCATCCACAAGTATTTGAATGACATTTTCAAGAACTTCATTCATCTCAACTGCAACTTCTTCTATTATTTTAGAAAGAATAAGGTCTTCCTCCCTGATCGGTATAATATATCCCTCATCTAAAGTATCCTCAAATTCATCTTCATACTAAAATGACAAATAAAAAATCTCTACAACAAGATCTATTTTGGAAGATGAAAATATCTCAAAAGAACTAGATGACCATGCATTATTATTATGAACCTTGCAATAATTAGCCAAAGGCACATCAAAAGTGTTTATGTCAAGCATATTCATAATTTCAGATGGCTCATTGTTATAGTTATTATTTTTATTTTAAAACCTAGGCACATGTCTATTTTAATTTTCATTATCAATGACATTCAACATAGGAAAATTAAGATTAACATTTGGAATGGTATATGTCATTTGACCTTGGGGTTGCATTTAGTCATTGATTACCATAGCTTCATCATATAATAAAGCTAATGTATCAATGAATCTAACATATCTTTTTAAAAACATAGAATTCAATGAATCTAAACCATCCTTATAAATATCTAAAGCTAAATCCTCGATAGGTTTATAAGGATCTATAGTTCTATTAAGCATGTTTTGAAATCTAGCATTAATATTTCTAATGGTTTCATTTGAATCCTTCTTCATAATAATGAATTGTTTATAAAAGACATATGGACTGATGGTCTTTCCAAATTAATCAACAAAATAATTGTCAAAATCATTCCAAATAATAATGAAATCCTCAGGAAGGTTAAGAAACCAATCATATGCCTCATCTCTAAGAGTAAAAGGAAACAATCTATAGGAAACACATTCATGAAAAACACTTAATAATATTAAGTCAAACTTAAATAACCTGATGTACTCCTTAGTAGTAACAACACATATCGGAATAAAATAAGGCAAATACCTTTCAGGATTCTTAGATAAGTCATGTACCTGTCTAGGCACATTGATAGAAGAGACTCTTAACTAGGCCATACCTTGAAGAGGATCTTACTTGTGGAAGTTACAACTTGTAAAATCTTTAACCCTATTTTAAATATGATGTGTAAGCCTTATATTTATAAATAAAAATGATCATACTCACACATTAATAAAATTTTTCACACATATGTATAAAGAATAGTAAAAGACATCAATCTTTAACTAAGTTATCTCAAAGATATGTCCAAACACATCAATATGAATGATATTTACATGTTTAAGTTTAAGTAAACTTAAATTTGCAAAGGATATATCAATATTTGAACAAAATTACTATTACTAATGTCAAACACCTTAGATTCATAGATCTTTAGCTATCTTGACCACAATCACCCATGCATCTTTAAAGAACATTCATATTTATCTAAATAAGCATAAAGATTGGTCTAAAACCACTAAGATCAGTGATCTTTACATAGATATGCTAAAAGAAACACAAATATGAAAATAATACATCAATATTTAAACAAAATTCACCAAAATGAGTAAAGATACATCAAATTTTCAAAGATATAACTAAGGAGGCCCTCCTTTTAGTGCCAGTGAAGCCCCTCCTATTGATGCTTGAATATGTATCACAGGTGCTCAGAGTGTTAAAGAATACTTCTAATTTTATAATTCTAAGATTTCAATGCATGATTTGTAGGTTGTGATAATCCTATTATCTATTGATGAAATAGAGGCAACACAAGTGGACTATTTCATAATATTTATAAAGTTTGGTGGTTGGAAGCCACCGTGGTCAAATAATTGATCTATGAAAAATATGAATTATGCTATGATAAGAATGGTTAATTATGATCAATAACTAATCTAATAAATAATCTAAGATGGATATTTACCATGAAATTTAATCTAGAGTGATCTGGTTAAAAAAGGAGAAAAAGGAAGGGTAGGGAAAAGAAGAAATGTTACTGATCTTCATTCTAAACATCATGACAAAGTTCAAATATCATCCAAGAATGCACTTAACAAATATATGACATGAATTATCATAATATGAAATCCTATCACACATCAGGGAAACATTTGAGGAATGTGGAAAATAATGCAAATAAGAACCATGTTCACTTTAAATATTTACCCCTGTAAGCAAACAACATTAGCCCAAATGCAAGAAGAGTAAGAAAATGAAATAAACCTAATAACTTCCAATTAACCTAGCATTGGAACAAGTTAACATCTCTACATTAAAATGTACACACCAATATTCATAAGAACCATTCAAATCTAGAAGTTAGAACAAACAAGTGAGAGAGAAACCATGACAACAAAAGACAAGCAAATTTGGACAAAATTTGTAGAATTCCTTTCTTATATTAATTACTCAAAGTTTACAAAGTAATTTTAGCTCTAAGAACTCCCTCCTCCTTTAAAATTGATAATACTCATTTTATATAATGCAAGGAAGTATGTTAGTTAATTATATCTAATTAAAAAATTACAAGTGTTAGGACAACTATCCTTTTTAAAAATGTTCAAAAATACACTAGACTTTCCTCAATGGATTTATCTATAGGCAATGTGTTTTACAAGCTGCACATGCCTTTACAAAAAAAATATTCTATTTTTAAAATATACAATGCTTAGCTATAGGAATAATATTCCTAAGTCATTTAATCTATCTTTGAGAACCCTCTATTACAATTTTGTCTCCAACAGGATCTTTACTCTGGAATGCTATTATTTAATTAGCTTAAGGTTAAAAACTAGTTTTATGAAGAGCTAATTCATTTGATCTACTAAGCTCTTTTGAAATTTATCCACTCTATCTGATGCCTCCCTAATTCTTCCAACTTTACTGACTATTCCTTTTACAGTTACAATCATATTCATGATCCTATCATTTTTAT
The DNA here is from genome assembly GCA_037957365.1 of Torreya grandis. Lineage (NCBI taxonomy): Eukaryota > Viridiplantae > Streptophyta > Pinopsida > Cupressales > Taxaceae > Torreya > Torreya grandis. The sequence continues at coordinate 125,817 of JARHVA010000495.1, forward strand.
AGTAGTAATCTTTCCTATGCTTTGGTGCCTTACCCCTTTCATAAATTGGGAAGCTCTTTCATTTGATCTCATCATCTATAATTAGATGAACTAGAACAAGTTTAGTAGGTTTCTTGACTAATATATCCAATACATGCATTATCTTATCTTCAAGTCGATTGAGGTCATTGGAGAGGTCCCCCAATTGCTGCAAATCTTTTTAAATTACTCAATAATGGACTCTAGATCAAATTATCTTTTCATAAGTGACCATTCAGTTCCCCTTGGATTAATTATGGTGAATATAAGGCCAAATTAACACTTATATATGTGCTTAGGGATTTTGAAGGTTTTAATAGTGCTCTAATGGTGTCTGTGAGCTCAAATAACAAATTCTATGCTTTAAATTTGCATTCAAACTTGTGTATTTATACTTTTAGTTTCTTATAGGTCCATGAAATCCTTAGATTTACCATGTTTTTTTGCATGGCATATTGATCATCACTATTTAAAAATATGATTTTTGCCTTTGAGAATTTAGCTTTGATCTCACACTGTTCGATCATCCTTACACGGATTACCATAGACTATCGATCTCAATCTTGGGACTTGAACTCTATTGGCTGCTTCCGTTATGTTTCTTATGGTTATGCCATATGTCATTACCTTGTTAGCTTTGAGATTCCCTAATAATTCAATGATGATCACACATTGTTAGATATTATTTAGGTGAGAAAACACACTCCATCAGATCAAGATCCAAGGGGTGCAATGTTATTGGCTGCTCACTGGTCTTTTACCAAAATGGTGACACCTATTACCTTTTTAGGATTTATATACTCTATATTCCATCAAATTTGTTGGGTTAATGTGATTTCTCCATGTGGTGATCTTGCATATGTTCGTAGCTTCATTGAAAAGTCAATATCCATATTGTACCATCAGATCTTATTTTGGTGACCAAATACACTCTATCTAATCATGATCCTAAGGGTGCACTACCATTGGCTATTCGATATCCTTTCACTAATATGGTGACATTTGTCACCTTCTTACTAGTCTTGGGCTCTATTGAAGTCTTGACTTGACTCACATTATTAGATCAATTTTCCTTGAGTGAACATGAGACATTGACTTGGAGACTTAGGACTTTAAATTTTTTATCATGGCTTGACTTTTTAACTCAGATTATGCACCATTGGATCTTCCCCATCTAATAAAATGTGTACCATTTTATTGCAATCTATGGGGTTGATTGATGTTGGTTCTTATGATAAGTTTCCCATTTTGATCTCACTCTATTAGATTAACTTTGCTTAAGTAAACGAGGGTCAGTGATCCTATGGACAAACATAATGTTTAATTCAGGCTTAGGAATACTTAAGCTAAAGTTTTAGACCAAGGTTTTCAATTTTATTAATAAGTATGAATAAATATATAGGCAAAAGTTTAAAACATATTAAATTGACCTTGCAAATTAAAAAATACTTGGCATAAAGTTTTGGCCTAAGTTAGAAACATAACAAAAAGGACCCTGTATTTATTTAGACCATGCTAAGATAAAAGGGAACAAAGGGGGGCTCAGGATATGAAATACTTAGGATAAAGGTTTTATACTAAGTTCTTGATCATGTTAATAAACGTGATTAGGGCTTTATGATAAAATATGAACTAACTCAAAATAAAAGCTCCTACCAAAATTTAAATAAAATCTCCCACTAAATTTGGATTCAAAAGGATTACTTAGACTAGATTTAGACTAAGATTTTTCACATTTTGAATATGAACTCCATTAATAAATTACAAACCAAAGGATAATAAAATATCAATTCAAGATTCAACACAAAACCCTAAGCATGTTCATTCTTAGATGAAATTCATTAAACTTGTAATACAGAAACATAGGCAATAAAGTTAGTAATTTTGGATAAGATCAAACTAGAGCCATGAATGAATAAGCCAACTAGATCATGGAATGGATGATTTTCAAGTAAAGATGATGTGAAAACATGCCAAAGACACTCTGACCAAGTGAATTTTCAATTTTAAGGTATACATTTGCATAATTTGACACAAGGGTCCCCATTTTCAAAAATGGGGGTATGTTGACCTCATCAACACATGGATATTATCACATGGATTCAAAGGCCCATATCTCTTCATGTGATTAATGGAGTTCATATTCAAAATTATAAAACCCTTAGTCTAAGTAATCCTTTTGAATCCAAATTTAGTAAGAGCTTTTATTTAAATTTTGGTAGGAGATTTTATTTTGACTTAGGTGGAGTATAGGACACTTGATGATCATCCTATACTCCACGAGTTTTTAGATGTGTTTCTTAATTAGTTTTCTAGACAACCCCCTTTGAAGTAGATATATTTTATGATTGATCTTATGCTTGGAGTAGATCTTATATCTATGGCTCCATATAAGATGACAATACCTAATATTTTTGAGCTCAAGATGCATTTAGAGGAAATTTTGAAAAAGAGGCTCATTCAACTAAGTGTTTGCCCTTGTGATATTTGTGAAGAAGAAAGATGGTTCCCTTTGATAGTGCATTAACTATCAATAACTAAAAAAAATGATGATTAATAATAATTACCCCATCAAAAATATTTATGATCTATGTGACTAAATATGAGGATCCAGGGTATTCTACAAAAAATGATATTAAATAAGGATATCATCAGTTGAGCATATAAGAATTAGATATTAATAGGACCACCTTCCAAACATGCCATGGGAACCTTATGTTCATAGTGGTTTCATTTAGGTTAAATAATGCACCTTTAATCTTAAAGATACTTATTAATGGTCTCTTTAGGACCTTCTTAGATATTTTTATTCTAGTTTTCTTGGATGATATTTTTATTTACTCATAAAGTGAGAAGGAGCATGTGGAGCACCTACATTAGGTATTATAGATTTTGTGTGAAAATAAATAATATGTGAACTTGAGAAATGTTTATTATTTTAGACAGAGGTTCAATGATTGGGTCACACTATTTCTAGTGAGGGGATCATAGTAGAACCCTTAAAGGTTTGATCTATTATAGAATGGTCAATACCTACAAATGTGATATAGGTGCACAGTTTCATGGAGTTGACAAGATATTATCACCTATTTGTTTAGAAATTATCTCAAATACCACACCCCATCACTTCCTTTCAATGAAAAGGGAAGAAGTTCATTGATTAAATAAGTATGATCAGGCTTTCTAGACATTGAAAGAGCATATATCTAGTGCACTGATATTAAAAGTACCTAACCTAGAGGGTGGATTGTTGATATATAAAGATGCTTCCAAATTAGTATTGAGATCCTTTCTCATCACATGATAAATGGGCCATTTTATTTGAGTATCAAAAACTCAAGGATTATGAGTTAAAATACCCCACTCACCTTGATTTGGAAATAGTGGTTTGTACACTTCTTAGTGTTGGAGTAAAGCATATAAGCTTGAATTGGGAGATGTTTGTTTATTATTGGAGATGATATTATATTTTTTGCACATATTTGTTTAGTAAAAAATAATAATAAAAACTCTTGTTTTATGAGTTGTTCATGCAAAAATATTTTTTTGCATGAAACAACCTACCTTGCCTCTTTAATAGGCACTCCCATGTACTTTTGACTTGGTTGATTGTGAAGACCCACATATAAATTGTGAATATATTTTTTAGAGATTTTATTATACATATTTTATCTCCATGTACAATGTTTGTGTTATTGGTGTTGTGCTAATGATTTTCAAGAGTGATCCTATTGGTTATAAGTTAATTTTGAAATTCTTAATGGTATCAGAGTGGCTTTTTCAGCCATTATTCAACATCTCAACACTGTTTCAAGCCCATATGCTATATGGAATTTGATTTGTTATATATTTATTGTATCAAATCAATTTTGATCATTTGTTAGGGCTATGTGGTTTGATATTTTTCAATCATAAGATGTAATATTATTTAAGAAACTTTTTATGATTTCTATAGTTTTTTTAAGTGCTCATGCCACCCAAAAATAGTCCTAATCTCCTCATGGCCTAATATCCACTATCTACTGCATTGGAAAGTCATTTAGATCAGATTTGATTGTTTTTTACATCAAAATTTTAGAGTACATGAACAAGCTAGGAAATATTAACCTTAAGGTCTCAAATGATGTGATCCTTTTTAGAGAGTTTAAGCCTAATCTTGCTATTATTAGCCTCTAACTTGGATACCTTAAAAGAAATGGAGTGTTTGTTATGTGGTAATGGATGTTCAATACAATTATATTGCAACCTAAAAGTGATCATTCCTCAATATCTACACTACCACAAACCTACCATAATAGGGTGAGATTTGGTGGTGAATCTAAACATCCAACATAGTAGTATGGAAAGATAAGTGCCATGCTACGAGCCAATTGATTGGTACAATCCAACCCCATAACAAATTATCCTTTTCTTAGTGAATTTTTATCATTATTTCAAATAATTTTTATACCATCTACTATGACTTGGTATTTTAGAATATTTCCCACCTCATCAGTGAGTTTAACTTCTACCCAAACTCCCACATTTCATAGATGTCAACATAGACTTATGGCTTAAATCTTTGTGGACCACATGGACTTCCTTATTGCCACAAAAATTGTTACATGGGGCATAATATTGTTGTGGGGAGTTACTTTTTAATATTTGATTTAAACCAAATAAAATCAAATCCACTCTCTACTTTGCCCAAAAATTACCCACTTTATTGTTTAAAGGGGACATCACTTTTACATAATTTTAAAGTGGTGAATTTTTTTATTGTGGGAGACATCACTTAGTGAGGTAATTATTAAAGTGCTAGTAATTATTTTATTAGAGTATATATATATATATATATTTTTAATAAAAAACAACATTATTATTGTAAAGGAGGATATTATAAAGATTTGATTATTATTTTTTCACATTTCTTCTCTTGCTTGACAAAGATGGAGGGGTGAGGTTCGGTATGGCAAGAGGTTAGACCCCTCACATATAAAATAAACTTGTTATCTATCCTCCTCACCTTCATTTTTTGGAGGTCATTTTTATTGTACTTATACCCTCTTGGTCCACATTATTATCCTTAATCACACTTTGCACTCATGGATGCTTTATTGATAGAGTTCAAAATCCCATTTTGAGTGTGCATTATTTTTATGTGCCATTTTTGTACTCACAAATTTTTTTTTGGTAGATCCTGATGTTTCAATGAATTTATTGATTATTATTTTATAAAGGGAAAATAAAAAACTAAGTATGGGTATGGTTGAGAAACTTTTTTGATTGTGCATACATTTAATTAGAAGATTGTGAAGAACTCCTATTTAACTTGGGAAGATGACTTGTAGATAAGAAAACACTAAAGCAAGTTTGTTTTATAGACATATATTTGAGTGGATTGCCTATAAATAACTATATCTTAGAAGCAATATCTTCCTCAAGGGCTATCAATCCACACAATTTAAACAATTAAGTTTATGAAATAGAATAGAGAGTACTTGCATGAATAATCAAAAGGTACTAAAATTGAACACACGAATGCTTACTAAGAAATAGACTACAAAAGATTAAAATAGAGATTAAGATAATTAATACTAGTGATAGATAGTTGGGGTATGATTAAAAAAATTAGGTAGGGGTTTGTGAATAGATAGGGACATAAATAATCAAGTCTAGTTTGGGGTAGGTAGGTGAAAACAACTTGCTAGAGTTTGCTACCATAATGACTATCGGTGGTTGGACTAACTATTGATGGTTAAGGTGACCATTGGTGCTCAAGGTGACCATCAAAAGTCAAAGTGACCATTAATAATTGGGATAACTATTGATGGTTACTATGTGTAGATCTAGTTTGATAATAGGCTACTTGATGGGATCTCAAAGTGAGATTGTAAGAGTTGGGTAGGTGTTGGGTTGTGAGAGAAAATCTAATAGAGTAATGGAATACAAGAGACTAAGTAATTATCTTGATAAAGGTAGATTGGGTGGATGATTGAGGTTGTTAACTTGTTGGTGGAGTCTGGCATGATTCTGATAGAGTAATGGTACTTAGTACTTTGGTAGAGCTATGCTGACAAGTTGGCTCTTTGACATAGTAGCTAGTTTTATAGATTATTGATGGTGATTGACCTATAACAATGAGAATTCTAGATGCAAAAGATCTTGATAATAATTTTATATTCCCTTCACCTCTTTATTCCTCTCTTTTCATAAGAAAGGAAAGAGAGTTAAAACAAGACATGAATTGAGCTTCCTAATTTTAAATCATGCATGAAATGGTTGATAACTAGATTTAGACAAGTTTGATTTAGAAAATCAAGGTAGGTAAGTTTGCATGTTGGTGGTTAAGGAGGTAGAGCCTGACCATTGATGGTTAATGTGACCATTGGTGCTCAACCTAACCATAAAAAGTTAATGGTGAAGGGTTAAATTGGGTAAAATCTAAGGTTAAGCTAGTTTGGTCAAACTAAATATGGTTAGGTTTGGTTAGGGGTCAAAAGGTCATATTTATCCCAAGAGGATCCCAATGTAGTCAAAGGAATAATGACATTAAAAATCATGATGTGCATATTTTTAGTGTCTATATTTTGCCGCTTTTTGTTATGCAACTTGAAATCAACCAACTATAAAATAAAAATTGATGCTTGTCAAAGGTCTAGTTACTCTGAGTATGGGAGGAGGTGTTACCCCTTATACCAAGAGGTGATGAGGGAAAGCATAATCAGGTGCAAGTTTTACAAGGTGGATGAAGGTGGTGATGAAGGTGGATGTCATGAAATGGGTGATAGGTTAGGCACTAAAGTATAAATAACTATGCAAAGTGTGACAAAAGGTGTGATAGCCAACATCATGCAAAGACAAGGTTACCATAGTTGATAATAATAAATGTTGGTACTAGGAGGAAAATGGATAAGTGGAATGCTTGACCACATTTAGGCATGGTGGTTGGGTACACTTTAAAGTCTCTAAAGTAATGTTTATGTTTTAATGGGTATCCAAGGTAGAAAGTCCTCCTAGTGAAAACACAAATTGGTCAAGTTTTGTAGGTATCTAAGGTAGGAAGTGCTCTCAAAAAGACATAAGCAAGTCAATTTAGCATGAGGTGGTGTAAGGTCAAAAAGGGTCGATAGGGCAATGTTATCACTATGGTCTAGGGACTAGGTAAAAAGTGTCACAAAATGCATGCTAGTTAGGTTGAAATGGACCAATGGTGAGGTGATGAGGTGGTTGGGGTGGGTGGATAAGGTAGTTTCTAATGGTGGGTGAGTTGATGTGGTTCTACTTAAGGAAGGATTATTCAAGGTAAGAGAAAAAATGTGGGGCAACTTGACCATTAATGGTTAGGTTCCCCAAGGGTGATCATCGATGGTCACCCTAATCATCAATGGCTAGGGTGGAAACCCTAAACGTTCACAAGGTTAGCTATTTGGAATAGCTACTTAGGTTATGCCCTAGGTAGGGTTTGGGTAAGTTTCAAGTAAATTTGCTAGTAAAATTAGGAATTGGTGGAGTGGGTAGGTAAATTAGGTTGGGTAAGGGTTTAGGTTAGAAAATTAGGTTATTTATCTCATTATTTGGGTGGGTTTTAAGATAGATAGGGTTTGGGTGTTCCAAATTTGAAATACCCATAGTAACTATCAATGATTGGGCTTGACCATCAATGATCGACATCCATATAAAAAATGGATGCCTGACCATTAGTGGTCACCATGTCTATCAATGGTTGACTAGGGAAAAGAAGGTTTTTGATAATAGTTTGAATAGTTAAGGTAAATGTAATGTTGACATGTTAGGTATAGGTTGATGATGAAGGTTTATAGGGTAAACCTAGAAGATATTGTGTAGATAGGTAGGTTGGGTAAGGAAATAGGTCCATTGCTTGAAGGGTGGGGTAGATGATTAATGGTGTAGGTGACTAATCCATGTTCCCAAATTGGTGTAGGATAGGGAACAAATACATATACATGACCACATGCCAAGTATCTTCATAAATATCTAGTAGGGGTTAACCCTATCTAACTGGGCCCACATGGAGGAGGTTGGGTTAGGAACTATGAGGCATTATTAGCATGTGCCTTAGGATTCATCCATAGTTGTATCACTCATTGAGAGATGGGATCCTACTATGAACACTTCCTTTTTTATGATTCGTGAGATGACTATCTTGCTTAAGGACATATATAAGATCACTTGACTTCTACTTTGAGGTGATCTGATCTACTATTAGAGTGAGAGGAATAAGATGATCACATTGAGATTTTGTATAGAGATGATAGTAATCAAGTTAAATGTCATGCTGGGGGGTCAGGTATAATAGGTGGGTAGGCACTAAGATCCAGTAGTGCTCTAAGTGAGAGGAGACTCATAATTATGCTCATGATTATTGTTTCATACTTTGTGCTTCCTGACTCGAGTAGTGGGAGGTTCCCTTAATTTCTATTGGGGGTATTGGTTGAGCTATTTTTAGGTTAGAGGATATTCATTTGGGTTCTTATTCTCCTATTATAGATATATAAGGAGCTATGGGGGTTTAGGGCCCATAGGAGGTATGGAATAAATGTTGACCTGGTTTAATATTGTTGGGCTTACGAGCACATTTGGGTGATGAAGCTAGTGGGGGTGTCATGGGTAGGTTTCACACAAATTGATTTCCCCATTAGCTTTATGTAGTGGAGGAGTGATTTTACTAAATTAGGTGTAAGAAGTGGTGTACATGATGTGGAGTGTTTTAGGGGTGCATTAGTGATAAGAGACGTCATTTGGAGGCCTTATGCCTAGTTTCTAATGTGGCTTAGATACAAGAGGTAGAAATTCTCCCTTCAGAGCTATATATGGATACTCAGTAGGTAGGATGGGGAGGTGGAGCTCATACCATTTTATAAGGTGAGTAAGTAGTTTGGCTTGGTATAGGGTATTCTCTGTCCATTCCCTAGGTATAAGCGAGAGGATTAAAATATCTTACTATCAGACCCACATCTTATGTTGACATTACTAGACTAAAATGAGCTACTAGTTAGGGCACAAATAAATGATGTTGGGCTTATATATGGGTACATGGCATGGTACCAACCTATATATGTATTTAAAGACATTGGTGGGGATGATAGAGATGTGTGGTTGATGGTCATAGATCTAACTGGCCCTGATGGATAGGCAGGATTGGCTTTAGTCACTACATAGAGATAGGAAACAATGCTATAGGGGTTGGTAGCCACTTTGCAATGTCAAATCGATATACTAAAAGGTTAGGTTACTACCTTATAAGGTCAAGTTGCTACCATGATAGGTGAGAGGGATCAAGCTAGGACCTCACTAGGATTGGTGACCTAGGGGAGGGGCTCTCTAAGGCAAAAATGAGGAAGAGTAGTAACAACATAGACATGGCCACTAGGCACTATCCTTATGGCATGATACCTAGCTATAGTGGAGGAATAATGGTACTATGAGGCCATAATTTTAACATAGTGTCCATAGGATCCCCAATAGGGCAAGTATAAGGATATCTTGGAAAGTGGTGCTAGTGTGGTGACACTAGGATAGTGGACAACATTTGTATTTTGATAGACAAGGGTAGTTGGGGGATTGATAGGTACAATAGGTGGGTAGGCACTAGGATCTAGTGGTGCTTAAGGAGGTAGTGGTGCCCCTGGGGCATAGATATAGCTAGATTATGATATTTTATAAATCATTTTGATTTTAACCTATGATTTGATGCAAGGAGATGCACATTTTGAGAGATAGATAGGTCTATCTACTTGTACACATTATTATGTTATTTAACTCATGAGTTATACATATGATCAATATTTATGCTCATGTTCATGATTTATGGTTTATGGTTTTGACGTTGATGTTTAATGCTTATATGTGATCATGGATTATGCTTATGTTATGTTTGAATTACTAGACACTGATATAGGCTTAGCTAGGCACAAGATAGTTATGATTTATGGTTATGCTTATGACATGCTAAATTTTAATGAGCATATACTGCATTATTTTATACTTAGACATGTGTTGAAAAATGGTTGGTTGCTTTAATTTCTCATAAATGTTATGATATTAGCATTCTTGGTACAATTATACTTGTTAATGTTTAGGATAAAACACACGAGATAGTTTAATTAACAACACTAGTTGGGAGACTAAAGAATATAATCAAGAGACAAATGCCATAATGAAAATATCAACTAGTCATGATAGGATAAGAAGAGGGCATGATGCTTCTTCATTGACAAGGACTAAAACAAAATCAAAGTTGGTTGGCTTAATAAACATAGGCCCTTTGAATGCATCACATTAGCATTCGTTAGTTGGTTAAAAATGTGTCTTGACCACATAATGTTAAGTAAGCTCAAAAATCCATTGCCTATAGTGAGTAAAGGGTAGATGGGTAAAAATTGAACCTTATAGTGAGACTAGCATGCCTCTCTATAGGTGTCCAAAGAGTTAGTATGAGCAAGTATATACTGAACTATGTAGACTGATCGATGATGGAAATATACTTGTGAAAGTTGATTGTGGCTTCCACCTTATTATGTTATTTGAGAGTTGATTGTGGCTTTCAAAATTAGTTTTCTTTTGCTATGATTGTGATGATGGGTCTTTTGCTGATTTTTGTATATGGGAAGCTAATCAATACAAAAAGATTCTGATAAATTTCTATGATTTTAACAAAATACTTTACTCAACCATCCTTCAAGGGAGTGGTCTAAGTTTATTTATTTTTTTCAATGCTTTTTAATAGCTATCCTTCAAGGGAGTAGTCCAACTTATGTTTTGGAAATTTCAAATAAATTTTTAGTAGCTGTCATTCAAGGGAGTAGTCTATGAATGCTTAAAAATAACCCATGATTTCTATTGGTGTGGATTTTTCTTTTTGCTTTTTTGATTTTGATAGACATATACTTGCTTATATAGGTTTAAGGGTGCACCTTTATGAAGGCAAAACTAAAAACACAATAAGTTTGATTAGGTGTAAAGAGGTTTAGGTGACAATGACCATGGGAATCCATCCTATGAAGGTGTGGAAAGTACCATGAGAACCATGCCATAGGTAGAACTATGATACCCATTTCTTAATATAAGGCTATACCAGCGATAGAAAATCACATGATTCAGTGATAATTGGTTTCCCTTAAACTAGGGAAATGGAATTTATATAGATAACAAGGGATGAACTTAAGTTATACAAAAGGTGAATATGATCCTTCTTAACAAAATAATGGATGTAGATGTGAATCATTGAGGATCTTAGGTTCTAGGTGGCCTTCAAGAGAATAAAATTGGTAAGATCTTAACCCATACTTGTGGGTTATAATATAAGGTCCAAGCTAATTGAAAGCAAACTTGAGCCACTTGATTTTCTCTAGATTAATGACATGTTATTTTACTTTAGGATGAGATCTCTAGTGTTGAAATCTCATAATTTAGAGTGATTTTTATAGGCATGCTTGATGCACTCTTAATAGACATAGAGATGGGTAAGGGATACTAAATGATGCTCATCAAGTGCTCAAGCTGGGATAAACAATGCTAATGATAATCATCCTAAAAAATAATCTCTTACAAAGATATGCAAAGAGATAGGATTTGGACTTCAAAAGGTAAGACTACCTTTTCTCCAAACACAAGAGAGAAAGGGGTAGCACCTGTATGAGTTTTGATGCTAGTGAGATATGCCCATACGACAAAGGGGATGTGCAAATTCTAATCCTAACCAGATGCATTGACCATTTAGTTAGCATGCTATTAAGAGTTTTGTTAGAGGCTTCTTCCTATCCATTCACTTAAGGGTGATAGGGTGAGGAGAATCTTAAATTAATTCTAAATGCATCACATAGACCCTAGACTTGTTTTTTCTTAAAGGATTTACCATTATCAGTGATAATTTATGAGGAACACTAAAGTGGTAGATAATGTGATGGTTGATAAAGTTGGCAATATTCTCCACTTTGGTCGAGACTAGAGGAATAGCCTCTACCCACTTGGTAAAACACTTGATCATGGTGATGATAAAGTGGTGCCACTACAAGGAATAAGGGTTTATTTCACCAATAATATCTAGACTCCATTGTGAAAATGACCAAAAATTGGTAGAAACTTGAAGACTATGGCTAGGCATGTGATGTAGATTAGACTCATATTTGGCGTAAGAAAGGTTGAGTTCATGAAAGTATACACAAATGCATAGTCCCCTCTAGCTTTGGTGATAGGTATGAAATTTGAGACCCATTGGGAGTATTCAATGGATTGAATGAAATTAATAGATAAGAGATGATAAAGCTCTTCTTTGATGAGAATGGCTATGTGAGGGTGCATGCATCAAAGCTTCTACTTGATGGGCTTGGCATCATGGTTGGTTACTATGTTATGGATGGCAATGGCAGGGCCAATTCTAGGCAAGCCATTATAAAACCAAGCGAATGCAATTATATGGTCTTGGAGGAAGGAGGGGAAGTTTTGAAGCTCCTTAGAATTTAGTGATTGGCCAAGTTTGAAAATGTATGGGTTATTTGGAGTGACCAAGTTGATATCCATGGTGGATTCATTCAACATGGTCAAGGTCTTAGGAGGAAGGGATTTGTGAATGGAGGAATAAAGGGCACTAAGGTAAGTGAGAATGGAATCAACATCTTGGTATTGAATAGTGTTGATGGTAGGAAAGACTTCTCCTATCATCTTAGGATGTGTCAAAGGGATGGATAAAGTCACCCCTTCCTTTTGATAAGTCAAGGTTTGAGGATGATCATGTTGATGGAAAAAAAATTAGGTGGGATTATTTCATCATCCTCACATGCAAGTGAAGGTGAGTTCGGTGAGGAAAGGGTATCTTCCTTAATAATGGTAATGATGGATGGTTTGTGTTGCTTCTTGTTAAGTAGGATGAAACCAATTCCATGCTTATTATGAGGCTTCCTAGTTTCAATGGTGAATAATTTATGTGGGCCATGCTCATATTACCATGGAATAAAGCTTTTCCAAGCACATCAATGGAGCTCTTTTTTGGTGAAGCTCAGTTTATATAAGTAGGAGAAATGGGTGGTAAATGTACTAGGTGAAAGAGAGGTGGTAGAAGTACCAAGGGGTTTGTTAAGTCCCCCATAGACAAAATGGGTCTGATGGTGAGGAGGTCCAAAGGGAATGATAGTTCTAACATTTGGGTCATATCCTGGCTATTTGGTGAGTTGCCTATACTCGTAAGGAGTAAGGAAAGAATCAAGGGATAAAAGGTGATACTCCCCCAGTGAAAGGTGATGGAACATTGATTCTAAAGGGTCTATGGTGGGGATTTAGTCTAAAAGGATAGAGGAAATAGTTGATGCCTAATCAATAGAAGGGGATATGATATCCATTTTGGTGGTTAAAGGTTAGGTTTTAGCTACTGAGTGTGTGCTAGATAGGGGTATGGGGACATCATTGGGGTGATAGGTCATGTTGCATGTTGAGAAAGGACTTGGGTCAACTTGGATAGTGATGACCTAGATTTCATTCTCAAATTTAATACAATAATGGTGGGTGGAAGAGACACAACCCATGGATCAAAACTAAGGTCATCCCAAAAAAACATTATATTAGAATTCACCTTCCACTACATAAATGTTTTTGGTGAGCATGTAAGGTCCTAAACGGATATGAAGGATGATAATTCTTAAGGTAGTGGCTATGGTATCATTTAATGATCAAATAATAGATAAGGTTTCAGACATGACATTATTCAAAAAGTTGAGTTGGTTATAGGCATGGGAAGAGATGATATTAATGCTAGCTCCCCTATCAATCATGACCCATTTGATGTAGGTTTGGTTGATGTAAGAAGTAATAAAGAGAGGGGGATTTGTGTCCTCAAGATGGATGGAAGGTATTTCTAAATCCTTAAAGGTAACAAAGTTAGAATTTTGAAGGGCACCAATAAAATTTGATAGAGGTTAGGGATATTTGGGTTGGACCTCTATGGATTGTAAAGCCTCTATTAATGCTTGGTGGTGATGGGGAGAGGTAGAAATCAACTCATACAAGGTCATCTTCACCAAGGTTTGGTGAAGTTATTTGAGGATAACTATCCTAATGGATCATAAGGGGCTAGATTGGGAGGCACCTAAAATAGACACCTTAGGTTTGGTTGAATATGGAGACAATTGGACATGGGTAGGTTGTGAGGTTGAAGATGGATATGCCCATAAAATGGACACCTTAGCCTTCCCCTTATCATTTCACTATGATATCATGACCATGTTGATGGTATGGATAGAAGGAGAGGTTAAGGTAGGAGAGTGGTTAGACTCATCTTCACTCTTAGGTGAGAGTGGAGGAGTAGGTAAGCATTAGGTAGGTATGGTTGTTGGTTGGATTGGTATGGGCCCATAAGAGGTTCATCTATTAATAGATCATCTTCATCGTAAAGCCAGTGGATAATGGTTTGGAGAGATTTTTAGTTCTCTATGTCATGGTCAAGTGTCCTATAATAAGAACACACTTGTTGGTCATTATAACAAATGGGTTTTAATGTAAGATGGTCAAAGGGCCTGATGAGAAGTAAGGCTAAACAAGAGGTTTTCAATAACATATGGAGAATAGTCAAGTAGGACTCGACTATAGGTGGTCTTTGATTTGATGGTTGGGATAAAAGGCCTTTTTGAAATAGGTTTGATGGTAGGTGCTTTTATTAGGGTGGTACACTTGGTTTATGGCTTAGGTTTAGGTAAAGAGGTTGATGATTTAGAGGTGGAGGATTGTAAGGTAGGTAGCTTAGGTATTGTTGGTGAGATGAAGAGAGGTACATCAAAAAGCAATTATAAAGGTGTGACCAAAAGAGATGGTGGGGTTTTGGTAAAGATAAGGAGCTTCCTACTTAAGGTACAAAGACGAGGTCCCAAAATGGAAGGTAAGGTTGAATGAGGTAAAATTTGGGCCTTTAGATGGTTTTACCTCTTTGGTTACTTTGGTTTAGCATTTGGCTGCTAGTTTTAGTGAGGTAATATCCACCTTCAAAGATGGGTAGTTAAGACTCTATGTAAGGAATGTTCCAAGGTTATTGATTTATTTGGTTTGTTTGGCTTGAGAAGGTTATTTTGTCACCCAAGGTTTAGGTGCCTTGGATGGTTGAGGGATTATTGGATTGATAAAAGTTGTTATTGGTTTGGTTGATAGGGTAGGAGTTTCGATAGTGAAAGTGGTGGGTTGGTTTAATAAAGGTATGGTTGGAGGTTCTTGGTTGGTGATATAAGGTATCCCTAATTTTTTATAGAAGGTGGCTCGATCCATGTTAGGGTTGGGGATAAATTCCAATTTCTACACTAGCCTAGAGAATGGTTTTTAAGTTGGTTTGAATCCATGAATAGTGGACCTGAAAGATAAACCCCCAGTTGGAGACATAGGGATGGTAACCTCATCCTCTTCCTCAATCAAAGGATGCAAGGTTGAGATAGGTAAATCCTCCATGGGGGGAGTAAACATGGGGGTTTTCTCCTTGGGAATGATTTATGAAGGGGGAGTGTGTTGCTCGGTAGTTGAAGGTAAAGATAGGGTGGCAATGGTTGAGTGTTTCGATATATCAATTAAAAGAGTGGTTAAGGACTTCAATACCTTAATAAGTGGAAGGGGAGAGGATGATATTTCCTTGGTTTGGGTTTCCAAAATAGGATAAGGTAATTATGATACCTCAATAAGCAAAGAGGGTAAGGGACAAATAGGTTGGTAAATAGGTTTTTTAATAGGGAGTGTTTCAAGAATAATGTTAATAGTATGGGCATCTTGAGAACATTTAACCATGTTTCTCTCATTCTTGGTAAGAGCATGGTTTGGGAAGAGCTACCTAAATATATAAAGGGCTTGGTTTGATGGTGCATTGGGGCTGTCTAATGCAAGCTCCTCCTTATCAATAAGGGATTGGGCAAGGCTCTTGTGGTCATGTCCTATTACTTGATGAAAGGCACATAGATCATTGTCATTGAACCAACTAGGTGTAGGATGAGAGGTATCAAATGGCTAAGGAAGATTTATAAGAGGAAGTTGAATGATGTTGGCCTTTAATAACTTCTCCAAGATATAAGCATAGGATTTTCCAAGTGGTATGAATTACTTTTGGTTATTTTAGTTTTGGTTCCTCATGTTTTGCTTTGAGGAGATAGAGGAATTTGATTTGTTGACAAAAGGTGGAGGAATGGATTTAAGGATAACTACATTTTTAGTTCCCTTGCCCTTGGTATTGGCATTGGACTGGTTATTTGACTTGGAAGAAGAGGCCTCATTGGTTTTGTAGGTGGAGTTATTATTTTTGATCTTTAGCTTTCCTTCATCAATAGATCAGCTCTATAACTTACGTGATATGGTAGAAGATTCATCAAAGGTTCAGAAGATTTGGACACGCAGTGTAGAGGAGATATGCTTGGCACATTTCTGAGTGAAGATCTCTATGAGTTTGTGTTGATGTAGGGAGAAGGAAAGTTGGTTAATTAGGCTTCTCTAATGAGCTACAAAATTGATAATGGATTCATCCTCAAACTACCAGATAGAATAGAGGTTGGTGATAGAAACTTTCTTGGAGATATTGATTGAAAAATGGTCTAAGAAGGTTTGAGCCAGTTGGGTAAAGGAGAAAGGGGAGTACTTGGGTATGACACTATACCAATCTAATGTCAGACCACCTAGAGAAGGGCATCATCATATGTAATGAGATAACAAGCATGCTTAAATGCCCTAAGGTGTTATTGGGGATCCTCCTTACTTTGAAATTTAGAGAACTTGGGAAGTTCACATTGGGGAGGATATGGCCTGATAGGTATGGATGGATGGATGGGCTCATTACAGATTTGGTCATATGAAAAAATGTTGTGAGAACCCAAAATAGATGACTCCAAGGTGGTCATCTTGTCCATAATCATCTTCATTAGGTCTGTTTAAGGTTGTATACTTGAAAGGTTGTAATATGTATACTATTATGGTGGTTGGGAGACATACTGATAGTGGGTAGAAGGTTGGGAGGCTACAACCTACTAGTAAGTGGATGCCAATGGTTGGGTGAAAGATATATGAGGGTACGTAGAGTTAGTTGGGTAGTGGGTAGGGATACATGCCCTTGCAGGTTAGGGATGTAGCCAAAGTTTGGTGTAAGGGGTAATTTTTGGATAGGAATGATAGTTGGGTTGGTGATCGATAGAAGGGTGGTGACCCTTATATTGATCAGTGGTAAGGTAGAGGGTATGAACACCATAAGACTTTAAAGTAGAGAAATAATTGATGGATTGGGGGTAGCTAAAGGAAGGTTGGTAGTGATATAGGTAGACACTCCTATTGTGGAGTGGTTGGTAGGAGTGAAAGGTATAAGGTTAGTGTTAGTTTGGGTTGGTTGGTTTTCTATGGTAGTATTGAAGGAGTTATTGGTTGATGAGGAAGCTTGGGTAGTTGATGGTTGGGTAGTGACCATGGAAATAGAGGTACTCCCCATGAGGTGGAGATGCATGCCATGAATTAGATCTATAGGTGGGGTCGAAGCCAAGATATGGTAATATATGGTTGTAAGATAATGTTGTAAGGCTATGGGATTTTATCTAGGAAAGTGACAAAGTTTGCATCTCCTTGAAGAACCTCCTAAGGGAAAGTAGGAATTCCTAAGGGGTGAGGAGAATCTATTGGTTTAGAGATGTAGTCCATGGATGAAGAGGTAGAAGAGTTAGGTTGGATTGGTGATGGGTTTTGCTCTGTAAGGTCTCTTCACTACTGATGAGTGAGAACCATACATGATAGGGGAGATAGAAAGCGCAAATAATCTCACTACTAAAAAAAATAAGACAAGAAATGATTAAATAAATCAAATCACACTATAAAGGAGATGGTAAGAACTATAGTTTTAATTAATATCACTTTTGGCTTATGCTTTAAGAAATTATGTGACTAAAATTGGTTTGTGATGTGGGTACTAGAGAGGAAGTCTAAGGTTGGTTTTAGGTTATGTTTAGGTGTTAAAAAAGAATATGTATTATAATCAATACATGGCTTGGTTTTGGGGCATACCTCCTCACTTCACACACCACATCGATAAGGATGTCAGGTGATTAGCTAATATATATTGATATCCATAGATTATACTCAACCAGAGAGCTGAGTTGGTTTTCCCATTGGTAATGTCCTCCAAGTGGGATTGATGAGAAAGGGAAACATTACCTCTAGGTGATGAAAACTTAGTCAGGCCTTGTCTTAAGTTTGTTTGATATTTAATTGATAAAATTGGTTTGGTTGAGTGTGTGAAATAAATACTGAAGATATGATAGATTACTTTAATTTTAAGTTAATCTATGTGAGCTAAAATTTCAAGAAGTTGATGTATGCACTTAATTTTAAGCCCAAAAGAAAGTTTTGATTTTTTTAATGAGCATAGAATAGAGAGAGAATAAAAGTAAATAATAACCCAAGTAAATATAAGAGTGTCCCACTAGGTGTGCTAAAATGTTTCAATGAATTTCTTGCTTATTATTTTAGAAAGGGAAAAGAAGAAACTAACTACGGGTATGGTTGAAAAACCTATTTGATTGTGCATGAATTGAATCAAAAGATTATGAAAAACTCCTCTTTGCTTGGGAGGATGACCTAAAGATAAAAAAGCACTAAAGAAAGTTTGTTTTTTAGATAGATAGTTGAGTGGATTGCCTAGTGATAGCTAGTTCCCAGAAGTAAGAGCTTCATTGGGGGTTGTGAATTCACATGTTTTAAACAATTAAGTTTATAAATTGGAATAGAGAGTACTTGCATCAATAATCAAAAGGTACTAAAATTGAACACAAGAATGATTGTTAAGAAATAAACTAGAAAATATTAAAATAGTGATTAAGCCAATTAATACTAGTGTTGGATGGTTGGGGTATGCTTCAAAAAATTAGGTGGGGTTTTGTGAACAGGTAGGGACACAAAGAATTAGGTTTAGTTGGGGGTAAGTATGTGAAAATAACTTGCTATAATTTACTTCCATAGTGACCATTGGTTGTTAAGGTGATCATCAGAGGTCAAGGTGACCATCAATAGTTGGATAAACCATAAATAGTTGAGACAACAATCGATGGTTATTATGTGTAGATCTAGGTTGATAATAGGCTACTTGATAGGATCTCAAAGTGAGATTCTAGGAGTTAGGTAGGTGCTAGGTTGTGAGAAAAAATCAAATAGAGTAATGGAATATTATAAACTAAGTACTTATCTTATAGAAGGAAAATTGGGTGGATGATTGAGGTGGTTGAATCATTGGTGGAGTCTAGCATGATTTTGATAGAGTAACGGTACTTGGTGCTTTGGTAGAGCTACAATGGCAAGTTTGATCTCTAATGTAGTAGTTGGTTCACTAGATTGCTGATGATGATTGAAATACAAAAAAGAGAATTCTAGATGTACAAGATTTTGATAACAATTGTAGATGCCCTTCACCTCTTTGTTCCTCTCTTATTATAGGTAGGGTAAGAGAGTTTTAATAAGATGTGAACTAAGCTTCCTAATTTTAACTCATGCATATAATGGTTCACAACTAGATTTAGATGTGTTATATTTAGAAAAGCAAGGTGGGTGAATTTACATGTTGGTGGTTAAGGAGGTGGACCCTAGCTATCAATGGTTAAGGTTACCATCGGTGGTCAACCTAACCATTGACGATCAATGGTGAAGGGTCAAATCAGGTAAAAGCTAGGGTTAAGCTAGTTTGGTCAAAATAATTATGGTTAGGTTTGGTTAGGGGTTAGAGGGTCAGATTGGTCCCAAGAGGGTCCCATTGTGGTCAAGGGAATTATGAAATTTGGAATCATAGTGTGCAGATTTTTGGTGTCTACACCTAACATCTTACATTCTTGAATACAATTTTGTGTTGCACACTACTCCCTTATTTTAGTAACAACTCTCTTATTCTTAATGGCATCTTATACAAATTGATAGCATTTTGGGTTTTATGCATCATTTATTGTTTTTTTTGTATGGGAACTTTATTTATAGTTACACTGAGAGTCATGGAGATTTTTATTCATGTTTCTATGCTACATATTGATCACATTACTCTTTAGTTATTGACTATCCCATCACCACTCAGGCCATCTTCTTGAGAGATATTTATCCTGTATCATCAACATTTTTTTGATAGTTAATAGTCTCCTTCAAATTTTTTTTGGAGCTTGATCTCCTTATGAAGAGTAAATATTATGGTGAATACAGTGTCAGCATGTCAGTGTTTGAGTAGTGGATTCAGTCCACTATATAGACTTTTTTTTACATCACTCCACCAAGTTAGTAGTATGGGGGATTATGGTGAAAATATTAATACTTTGGTTATCTTATTCATCATTAACCTTTGGTGCATTTACTCTTCTATTAGTAGATCAAATTTAGTTGATGATTTTTTTTGCATTGTTGACACCTTTGAGCATCTTTTTTTTGTAAAAGCTATTATGATGAATTCTAGTGTCAATTGCTTTTTGTAATTGAATAGGGATCCATACCACTCATATAGATTTGAGTTCCAATAAGAGTTTTGAGTCCACCAAGTGCATTTGTATTTGATGGCCTTCATTTAATCCATTTCACCTTTTCAACATTATATTCAAGTATTGAGCCATTTGCTTTCTTGGGACACCTTACAACATGTGTTTTTGTTCTTTTGACTTTAGATATTTTTACTAGTTTTTTGGTACTTTGTAGTGATACATTTCATCCATGGTAACTCTTTTTCCCCAATTTTTGTTCATTGTTTTTTATAGAGTGAGCCTTGTACAAAGTACTAGTTCCTATTTGACTTGGTAGTTACATAGATTTATCATCCATGTAGTCTGGTAAGATGGATTGGTTACCATAGGGATACTTTGTATTTCACTATGATTTTTTACATAGGTACTTGATCAAGCCTAATTTATGGGACCCATTTAGTCTCTTTGATTTCTCTTTGTTTAATCCCTATTCTGAACTTAAGGGAGGTTATTAGAGTAAAGCATATAATATTGAATTGGGAGTTGTTTGTTTATTTTTAGAGATGTTCTATTTTATGCATGTATTTATTGAGTGCACAATATTAATAAAAACTCATATTTTATAGGTTGTTTATGAAAAAATATTTTTTTACATAAAATAACCTACCTTACCTATTTAATAGGCACTCCTATGTACTTTTGAATTGGTTGGTTGTGGAAACCCACACAAATATTGTGAATATATTTTTCAAAGACTTTATTGTGTATATTTGCTTTCTATGTATAAGGTCTATGTTATTGGTGTTGTGGTAAGGTTTGAAAGAGTGATTCTATTGGTTATGAGTTATTTTTAAACTTATTCACTTAGATGGTGACAT
The DNA here is from genome assembly GCA_037957365.1 of Torreya grandis. Classification (NCBI taxonomy): domain Eukaryota; kingdom Viridiplantae; phylum Streptophyta; class Pinopsida; order Cupressales; family Taxaceae; genus Torreya; species Torreya grandis. Next base: position 147,127 of record JARHVA010000495.1, read on the forward strand.
TTACTCCTTGGCCCTCAGTTTGTTTTGAGGATAGATCACAAAAGTCTTCAACACATATTCATGTAGCCTAATCTCAATGCCAATAAATAATGTTAGATGGAGTTCCTTTATGAGTACCAATTTGATATTTAGTATATTAAAGGGAAGGATAATGTTTTAGTAGATGATGTGAGTAGGAAGAGACATGAGAATATGATCATGATTATCCAAGATGCACTAGAGAGTATGCAACATGAGCTTGCAACTATGACCTTTCACACTAATTTATGAGGAAATATCCTTAAGCAACTACCTAGGAAAGTATTTATCAATGGATTTAAAAAAATTTAGAGTCACATGGGGTCTTGAAGGGAATGTTTGTGGATTAATATTTTGATTTAAATGGTATTTTGAGACATAGAGGGAACATTTATGTGCTCAATGCTGGTGGTCCACAAGACTTGATTTTGTATGAGGCTCATTGAGACCCCTATTCAACATACCCTAGGGTTAAGAAGATGCATAAATAGGTTATATAATTATATAATGGGCCTAGATTATAATATGTAATTACAAAGTTTTTTGCATGATGTTTTGATTTTCAGCAGGTTAAGGTAGAAAATCAGCATCCAATAGGTCTTTTGTATCCACATGACATACCGAAATGGAAATGGGATACCATATCCATGAATTTTATCATTGGTATACCTCTCTATTTTATAAACATGATGATATAATAATGAAAATGGATAAATTGACCAATATGTCCCACTTTTCCCTGATAGAGACCACTTACAATGCCATGACTATGACAAGGTCCTTTTTTGATGACCTTATTTGACTGCATGGGATTCCATGAAACATTATTTAATGTAGAGACCCTTTATATAATAATGAGTTTTGGACCACACTATAAATGGAATTAGGAACTTAATTACACTTTAGAAAATCATACCATCTAAAGATAAATGGGCATGTATAGTGATTTGATTAGGTATTAGAGGACATGTTATGCATATGAATGATGGATCAAGAGCCATGTTGGGAGGATTAATTATACATATTTGAATTTTAATCCTTAAGGTGGCTCTAGATGAGGATCTTTGTGGAAGACCATGCATGAATTCTCTAAGTTGGGACAAAATTGAGGATGGGGTTGTGATTGGCCCAACTATGTTTTAGGACATGGAGCAATAGGTAGTTCTCATTCGATAATTATTATAGGAGGCACAATATAGGTAGAATAAGTATGTTGATATGAAGAGGAAAGATAAACATTTTTTAGTTATGGAAAAAGTATTTTAACATGTGTAAACAAATAATATCCTAATCTACTATGGAAAAGGCTATAAGTTTGTACTTTACTTTTTGAGTCCCTTTGAGATCTTGGAGATAATAGGAGTAGTTTCCTACTACTTACCTTTTACATCTAACTTATCTCAAGCCCATGATTTTTTCATGTTTCAATTTTGAGGAGACATTTTCTAGATATTTCTCATGTTTTGGATTGGATGGTTTTGTAATTTGAGGGTGATGTGCAGTTGATTTTTGAATCCATACATATTTTTGATCGTTAAACACTAGAGATTTAAGGTTATGAGTTGGACCATTTCAGGGTTAAGTGAGACATATATGTTGAGTCTATAACTACTTGGGAGGATGAAACACCCTTGTAAGCTTAATATCCACACCTATTTTTATGACTTCTACGAGGAAGTCTAATTTTAGAGGAGGGGGATGTGTGACCCCATTTTGATATCACCCCATATTATATGTTTTGATATATTATGTGGACTCAACATATATGTATTAGAATATATAGAGGCCCAGGGTTCTCTCACTTTATATTTTATTATCATTATGGATTTTGGTTAGCCAGTTCAATAGATTTTATTTATATGCATAGTTACTTAGCATGATTGTCTTGAGTAGATTTTTTTAATATAATTATTAATATTGAATAACATGATTATCTATTTCATGATTTTACAATTGATTATATTGAACTAATCAATATAAATGATTTATTTTAGTGATATTTTATGATGACATAGTTATATATACATGATTCATATTATTTTTGATATTGACTATTTTTACATGGACATATTTGATGTTTCAGACATGCATCAATGGATCATACACACACATAAAACCCCTTCCAAACCCTTAACCTTGGCGCATTCATTTTTTAATTTTTAATTGTATAATTTTGTACTCTTTTATATTTATCTTTTATTATTTTTGTAATTGTGGTGTTTTAGCCTAAACCATTCTTAATATAATTAAACTAAACTTAAATTAACCTTTAATGACATAAAATAACCTATATGTAGGGTTGGGTTCACCCAAAAACCCATCCCTTGTGTACAAACTAGAAATTATCCTTCAACCACTTTTTACATTGAGTGTTTGACAAGAAAACCTTGTCTTACAAGTCCTTTTTGGGCCAATAATTATAACCATTGGGTAGGTGGGTTTTTGAAGGAATTTTGACCACTTTTTGTTCATAAAAAGGACCTCATTTATGTCCTAAATTCTCCCTCCCTACCATTTGGATGGGAGTGGTGGTTTCTGGAGATCCAACTACTCCCATATGAACATGAGAATTGCATAGAGTATTGCCCCATATATATAAACTTTATTATTAATAAAATAAAATATAAAAAATTACTACAAAATTTTATTTGAAATAAATTTAGTTTTTGAGTTGTTTAAAATAAATAAAATGAATACATACATACATAAAAGGGAATTTAAATAAATTAATTATAACGAGATATTTTATATATATAAATTGATTATTTACACAAAGGATGGGCCTTCAAAATTTGACTCTCGCTCATTGATATTTTCCTCCCAAACCCTCCTCCAACCTGCAAAATGAAAATGAACCAAGACATGAGAACAATACTTGGAAAATGAATTTATTTTTTACAAGAGAAATTAGGGTAACATTTTTTTGAAACCCTAGATGTTATGGTGTAGTAATTGTTGATCCAAGGGTGGTGATTTGACCCACCAATTGTAAGTGGAAACCTTTTTGACTTAACCTATATTATATTTGAATGAACTAAAGTAACTTACAAATAAACTTTTATATACCTTTTTAAAATAAACCCTATTCACCTAAACCATTCAAGAGGTGACATTTATTTTCTTATGAATAACTTTAAAACCAAAGCATTATTAAATTATTCAACTTGAATAATTAATACTCTATTAAACAATAAATTAAGAAATAAATAATATTCATTTAATAAAATAGGATAACCTAGAGGTTAATTAAATAAATTTAATATTTAATTTTTAATGAAACTATAGTGGTTTGAGTAACCCTAGTTTGACCCATTAACATATAAAATTAGTCAAAAATAAATAAATTATCAACTCAAATTTATGAGTGTTTTTAGCCTGTGTATTTTGGGCATTACAATATGGATGGTATGAATGTGAAATGAGATGGAAGTTTATGAGGAAGGCCTAGTTGATTCCTAATAGTATTATAATGTAAATCATAAATTGAAGAGCCAAGAGGCATAATAATGCAAACTAAGAGTCAAATCTAAAGCCAAGAGATAGAAGAAAGGTTATGAAGAAGAGGGAAGTAGTTAATTATCAAAAATATCCATTAAGGGGATATTGATAAGTGATAAAATTTGATCAAAAGGAAATAAGGTGCAATAAGGGTGGTTTATAAATACTTAGAAGGAATGATACACTCTAATGAAGTCGTAAGACTAAGAGTTTATTACATCAAGGACTTAGAGAACCCACCTAAAAAACATGAGATTGGGAATGAAGTATATAGATAACCCCATGAAAAATAAAAGGATCCTACCTTCCCAATATTTATTCTGCATTCCTTTAGATGCCTTACAGAGATATTAGTTTATGGAAATGATTGGATACTTACGTGAGAAGGCAAGTTACACTAATAATATATACAAAACCTCTTACCCTAATATTTTGTCCTATTACACCCTAATATACCTCTAACCTATCATGAGCCTAACTTTGGAATTTTATCTTTGATTAGGATAGGAGGTGTGAAAAGTGATATAATCACATCTTTTGGTAATATTAGACTTTTCAAAGATATTTTCCTTTTAAAATTTCCTTTATATTTATATTTTTATTTAGATATATTTTTTGGATTTTTTTGTATTTTTATAGTTTCTTCTTCCATACATATTTAAAAGATAAAAAAAAGAGTTTTAAAGATGATTAACAAAATAAAACTTACACCTAGCCACCAAACAAGAGGACCTAGGGACCAATAAGATTAAACACTCATAGACTTACTCTTTAGAGGATACTGGAATCAAATCTTTGTCCAAGTGTGCCACAAGTAAAAGAAAGAAAGGGAAAGAATGGGGATCCTGAGATACACAAAATGTAAAGTGATATAATGAAGATACACTATTATTTGACCACATGAAAGTAGTTTTTAATTCAAAAGTGACTAGGCCACAATGATCTAGAAGTAAATGAACACGTAAGTCAAGTTGAACAACAAGATGATAATAGAGACAAGCCGTTAAGGGGAGGTGCTATGAGATGTGGTAGTAATGTCACTATAAAATCATGAAAACACAAAATAGGTCTAGTAAAAACACTGATACAAGGAATCCAAAAGGAAGGATTGAAAAAATTAATTATGATACCAAAGAATCATGAAGGAAACACTGGTCAAATAAAAATAAGAGGTGTCAATAAAAATAAATATAAAAAATTACCATGAATGGGTGCAATGGTAGAATAAAACAAAGAGGTTCTATAAAATTAAATACATTGAAGAGCTAGGAATGGGTACAAGGGTCAAATAAAACAAATAGGTATTATAAAAGTAAAGATAAAAAAATAACTAGGAATGGGTGTAATGGCAAATAAAAATCAAGAGGTGATATAAAAGTCAAGATAATAAAGAATCGAGAATGAGTGAAATGGCTGAATAAAACCCAAAAATGATATAAAAGTAAAGATCATGGTATAATAAAGTAAATGGTGAAAAACATGTAATGCTAGAGATAGCAATAAAAGATAAATACATGAGACAAATGTGAAGGAAAGAATATGACACAATCAAGACACTCATAAATATTTGCAATGTGTTAGCACACACCATGAAAAAAATCATAAATTTCTTGTTGTAACCAATATCTCATCTTAACCATAGTCTCTTCTAATTTCTTAGAGATCTACATAAGAAATTCCTTGGGAATGGCCTCAATGGATAAATTCCATGTGCTAGACTAGGGAGGATGTTAATATTATAATTATGAGTAACATAAATGAGGAAGAAAATAATTTGACCATAGAGGTGGTTTTGTATCCTAGTGAGGTTGATCCTTTATCATGGGGGAGTCATGTGAATGTTTCTTAGTAGCCTAAGGTTTTGGCCCTAGAAGCTTATAAATTTTTTGATAGAGGGATCTACACTTATCTATAGAATGGGTAGAAAAATCATGCCAAAGATAATATATATCCCCATTCATGGGGATGTATGATAAAGTTACCTTTTGAGGATGCATATTAAATTTAAGAGGAAAATTAATGGCCTAAATATGAATTACAACTAAATACTATCAAATATCTAGATAGTTACTCAAAGAATGTGTACTTATTATGTGAAAGTAACATAACTAATTAGGATTAGATGAACATGGTAGTTGATAGTCCATGGTGGAATCTTATCCTTATGACTTCTAATTCTAAAAATTTATTCCACATAGAAGTAACATAAATGAAGAAGAAAATATTCTAATCATAGAGGTGGTTTTGGCTTCCAATGAGGTTGTTCCTCTAACCTAGGGGTATCATGTGAATGTTGTTGAGTAACCTAAGGTTTTGGCCTTAATTTTTTTTAAAAATTATGTTTAAGGGATGTAAAATTATCTTTAGTGTGGGTAGAAAAGTCATGCCAAAGATAATATAGATCCCCAGTCCTGGGGATGCATACTAGAGTTACCTTTGGAGGATGCATATCCAATTGAAGAGGAAAGTTAAAATCCTCAAGATGAATTACATCCAAATAATATCAAATATCTAAACAATTAGTCAAATAATGTGTACTTTCCATGTGAAAGTCATAAATATATCTAGGAGAAAATGAATATGATGGTTTCATGTCCATAGTGGGAGCTTATCATTATGACTTATACTACTATAAATGTCTCTTATATGCTCTACAATTTTGGCATGAATTCCTAAGAGTATTATGAAAGGTAAAAGTATATGATTATATATTTTTTGGTTAAACCTTTTGGGTTGGTAGGTGGATTATCATTTCCAACATCTCGGGATGAATTAAAATTGATAGATCATAGAATATTTCAAAATAGAACAACCTAGTGCAGGAATAACTGTGGAGCATGTTAGAAAGGGAATTAAAAGGGCAAATAACATAAAACATATTTGAACTAGAAATTGGATCCATAACAAAATTATATTTAGACTTAGGAAAAGCATTAGTGTCTTGGGATATAATGTTTAGAATGTCTAAATAAGGATAAACATAAATTTCATTAGATGTATCATCAGGAAGGTAAAAATGAAGAGTAACATGATACATGTTGGAATAAAAAAGAGTAACCATGTTGATTTTAGCACTGAGTAATGTAAAATTTCACATTATTTATTTGGTTGTAGCCAAATAATAATGGATAATATAGTGTATAACCATAATTTTAATCTATATTGGTGAGATATGCATTGAGGGATTAAACCATGATGTTTCTAGAATGTATTTTGTTAGTAATAGTTTTATTTGGAAAATTGAGAATTCTAAAGATCTTGTCAATCTTTATTTTATTTGAATGGGATCACAAAGTAGGCATATTATAGATATGATGTTGAGGGGGAGATATAAAGTTTTTATTTTAGGTTAATCTCATCAGTTCATCATCATCTAAATCTAATAGATTTAGTGGGATATTTATCACAAGCTTAGGTTAGCCACGATAACCTCTCAATGAGTTGACTACATGGTTGAAATAGCTATATTCTCCGAATGGGAACTAGACAAAGGTTCAAGGCTATATATTTGATAACATTATGTCCTTATATTTTTTCCAAATTCCAAGGGTTGTTATCGTCTTGAATTTTATATGTAGTTCTTATTTATGGAATTCTAATGCACTAGCATGTAGGAAAAGTTATGGACCTCATGCAATGAGTACAAGGCTATAAAAGTAAAATATTATAAAAAAGGGGAAGTTGAATAACAAAATATTCACCCTAAATATCTAAGGAGGTACCATGATAGGAAGCCAAATTCATCCTAAAGGAAACATTTATCTTCAATCATATCCTTTGCATGCATTATGGTTTGATTAATTTTTTTAGTAGAATACCTAAGGGATTTAATGAATTATAAATAAGTTAAAAAGTAAGAGAATGTTCATATATGAAGGATATTTTGACTTAGTATTCACCAATTTAAATTATAATAAACAAAAGAGGGCCATTTTTGTAGATAAGGATCTCATTAGGGATCATAGTTGTGATTGGGAATTTGAGAGAAAAATCCATATCCATTGTCAGATCAATGTGGATAGACATATCTTCAAATTTATAAATTATTATTTCCTTAGACCACATAAAGGTATCTTCTTGTCTAATATGTGGTGGTAAAGATATGTTCATGTTAAGTAAGGTTTGTGTTAAAAAATAGGTTGTTTAGGAGAAGCCTGCATAAGCTTAAGATAAGGAATTTGATAAGGGAATCCAGAAATCTCTTTTATGGCATCCCAATCATTGAAGCTAATATGAGATGGGTAAGACTTTAGTTATGAGACATAGTTATGAACATGATTACATATGACTATAGAGGAACCTAGGCATGATTATTATTTATTTTGAATAGTTTTCAATGGGATTGGCATATCTAATCTAGTTTATTGAACTACATGCAACTTGATCAATCATGTTGATTAATTTTTTTTTTGAATAGAATAAATTGAACCTATCGATCCAATTTATGAAATAGAGGATTGAATCAACATGGTTGATTTAGTTTATTCTCTAGACATTTTTAAACTAAATTGACATAGTTGATTTTGTTATATTTTTTAGAATTTTTTGATTTTGGAGGTTTGTGAAGGATTGAGATTGAGATTATACGTATAAGATAAGACTATCTCTCTTTTTTTCCTTAGAGGTATCTTAGGATGATTTTGAGTATTAGGTTGAGTATTTATGTGAGATATGATGTGCTTCATGTTAATCATGGTAAATAAGTTATCTATTTGATTGGAAGAGGTAGGGTTAACCATGATATCTATAAACTTTTCTAAAATTGTGGGATTTTGAGGTTGAGAAGTATTTTTATTAGTTTTTGATGTTGATAATTGGTGTTTTGAGAATTATTGGGAAGAGGATTGTGGTAAATTATAAGGTGATATTTAGATTGGTTAAGTTCATCATTCTTGACTTTATATTCATTAACTTTAGTAACCTTGTCAAAAATTTGATAATATTCCCTTTCATAGAATTATAGTAAAATTTATGACCAAGGATCAAATAATATGCTAAAGTATGAAGAGAACAAATTTTTTCATGAGAATGACACCATTCAACATGGAAAAAAAAATATTATGGGTCATACCATTGGGTTTTAGGTTGGTTATTATTAATATCTTTAGGTAGAGGTATTAGAAGCTACATTATAAGCTCTAATAGGCTAAAAGGTTGATGTAGATAAAAATTGTGCTGTGGGAAGGATGTGGTAATTGCAAAGGTATTCCTACTATGGGTTGAGAAAGAGTCAATTCTTAGGGATATCCAAGCATGATTGCATGAATATTAGTCTTAGAGTCATGAATATGATAATAGGTATTCATAACACCATCATGAGTAGACTAATTATTTTTATCAAGTCTCATAAGCATTTGGGTTTCTTGTTTAGGTTGAGGAATTCAAAATTATCTTAGGATATGGTTTTATCTTTTAGATTGATCAAAGGATTAATCCAATGACTTATGAGAGAAGAACCTAATAATGTACTATAATTTTGAGTTTGAGGTAGTTGTATAAATGTTGAAGAGGTTATCTTCAATTATGTTACACTCAGATTTGTTATCTAATGATTTAAAATGCATAATAAAATCTTAGGTGGTCTCATTATATGCTTTCTTGAAATTTATAAAGTTGTTTAAGTTATTTTTAGGAAATTCATGATATTATAATTCTTGGATCAATGTGTTCATTTAGTATTCTAAATTGGTTATAGATATAGACTTAAGGTGATTATAAAATTATAAAGCACCACCCATTAGATGCTGGGAAAGTAGTTTGGTAGTAAAAAAAGTGTTAAGTTTAACCCAATCCTTATAGAGATTACCAAAGGCCTTGAGATGAAAAATAATCTTAGTGTATCCATTATGGGAGATAGTAGGATTAATTTAACCAATGTCAATGTTTGAAATTTATGGCATTAAGGGCTCATTTTAGAGGTGTTTAATTATATTTTTATGAATAGGTTATTGTACGATGATATTCCTAAGTTGATCTCTAAGTGGGGTGGGTGTGTAAATGAAATTTGATAGGCACTCTCCATCAAAATTATTGAGGTTATATTATATTTTCATGAAATTTTGAGAACTTGTGGTTTGCATGCTATCCATTTGGTTTATGACATTTAACATTACTTTTGTTGTGCTAGTTATAATTTGAATTGAATTAGAATAATTGGTAACATGTTTTTTTTATTTAGGTTAAAGGGGGTATTTTTTTGAACTAGGGTCCCCAAACCCTAGGATAAGTTTAATTAAAAAGGAAACAACAGGATAAGCAAGCCAAAAAGAAAAACTAGGACCAACATAATCTAGAAACAACTACAAAATAGCCCTGATACAACCACAAAACAACATAGTCACTAATCTAATTCTAAGGTTTGAGATACATCTTCCCAACATGTCTTCATTTTCTTAAGATTCATATCTATTTACATCAATAAGATTTTTTGATCTACAGTGTAATGAGAACCACTACTTTTCCCCTTTTAACCCTTACCTTTACCTACATAGCTAGGTTCAAATAGATCTCTAATATGTGATCTTATATTTTCAACATTTTGAATAATTTATTACACTTTCTAAATATCTCCTTGGGGTCTTTAGCATTATCTCTAAATATTTTATTATTGCATTCCTTCTAAATTTCCCAAGTTAGGATGGGGGGAATCTGAGCCCATATCTCTTTGATTCTTGCATTATCACCTTGCTGTAATTAATACAAAAATTGATCTTATTGTCCAAATTTTCATTAGCATATTTTAAGATCTCCACTTTGAAATTCAAGCCCTGAATCTAGTTATCCTCCTCCCTAGATGCCAAGATTTGTTATAACTTTGCATTTTATTATTGCAACCTATAGTCATATAACATGTTAAAATTGGTAACTTGAGTGTGGTTAATGACACCCAATCCATAGGTCCCTCTTGCTTGCTTTCATGATCCTCATAGGCATCTTTTCATTATTTCCTAGTTATCCATAACCTTCCATACCTAAACCCAACTCATCTAGACTTCTCTTTCCATGACAAATCCACCCCCCCAAATCCCATCAGATAAGGATAATAACACCCAACTTAGACAACAAAATTGGTGCCACTACTTTTTACTTTTGATGCTCCTATCCAAGTGCATTTTTGGCCCCAAATGGTCAGTTCTTTCTGGATCTCCATCCTTCTACTTGTCAACTTAATGTGAACATATTAAACCCATGACCAATAGATCCATATAAAATCCCATTCAAAGATAATTTGGAAAGGGTTTGAAATTATCAATAAGAAAACAAGAATATAAGCATTACTACTTAGACAATCTTTCCTATTCTTTGCATACAACTAGCAAATATACTTAGAAGCTTATTCAAATCCTTACACTAGTCCCTAGCCATCTCAAGTACACCTAGTTTTAGAATTTGCATCTTCATACACACTATTGCACAAAGCACATCAAGTGAGATAACTAAATATGGTTTTATCCCTCTTTGAAGTATTGGTATGTAGGCAACATGCCCACATAAGGGGTGTGATACACATTCAGTGCATCTTACACACACCAACCCCCCATTATTTTTCAATTTTTTTCAAAGCATAATGGAATCTAGGGTTTGAAGACAAAATCTACTCTATAGGGAGTTCTATAGATATCTAGTAGTAAAAAATTCATAGATAGGGTCACACAAACAATGAATAAAACCCAAAAAGTTTAGGTCTTTTGGATAATAGTGGTAGAAATGGACTACAACACGATACCACTAGTGTCTTATTTTGGTGCTCTTATCCAATCATAAAATGAAGTCTAGATCCTAATTTATGATAGTGCCCCAATCCTACACAGTGAATTCTAGACTCTTTCTTAGCCATCTCAGACAGCTTCTAGCTAAGTCTTATTTTCTCTCCCTTATTACTACTTTTAGAAAAGGTTACAATTGCAATCAACTTATACAAATCATTATCTTAATTATTGCATATTTATTTACTAATTTAATTACTTAGACCCTTTAACTAAATTAGGAATAATACACCAATATTCCCAAAACTATTAAATCATTTGGTGAACTCAACTTACTTCATTTGTGCATAAAAACCCTAAAAACCCTAGGGTAAATTTCTTACTGATTTTTCCTATATTTTTTCTAATTTTTTACCTACATAATAAAATAAAAAATTAGCATTAAATTTCAAAATTTTGTAGCAATTTTAAAATAATTTTCTTTCAAACCCTAGTTGTCCATACTAGGTCCCAGTATTTTCCCAATAATTTTTAAATTTTTTACTAGCATATTAAAATAAAAAATTCATTGTAAATTTTGAATTTTAATAGTAATTTTCAAAAATATTTATTTTTCAAAACCCTAGTTGCATCTACTAAGTCTCTTTAAATCACAAATTTTCCAATAAATTTCTAATTTTTTACTTGTATACCTAACTCAAAAATTCACTTTAAATTTTAAAATTTCATAGTATTTTTCTAATTAATCATCTTTTTAAACCCTGGTTACATATACTAGGTCCCATTGCTTCTTGAGGTATCACCTTACATGATTGTGAGTTTTATATCCTTTTCATGAAATTTATAGTTTGTTATTTTTAGGACTTTACATTTTTTATACTCAGTACTTTCCTTCTCTAGCACTTTGCCTATTACAAATTATTGCAAAAAATTTAATCAAATTTCAAATTATTTTCCTCCTTTAATAATGTCCCAATACACTGGTTTTGATGAAACTGATAAAAGGAAACTTCAATAACTCTTAATTAAACACCCTGACATGCAAGATGACATGCTTAAATTACTACAAGAGGAACAATAAAAAGTGAACAATAGTCAATCTTATCAAACCATAGATCAAACAATTAAAAATAACACTATGGGGGAAATTATGTCTCAACAACCCCTTATAACAACCCAACTTGGCTTTATGCCACCAACTACAACTAGTACATCTTTGTCTCTTGATGTGACAACCCTTGTGTAAGAGATAAGATCTCTTCAATCCAAGGTGATACATCTTGATGAAGGTGCCTCTAGACCTACATAAACTCTAGATTCTTTTTCTCTATTACATATACCATTGGCACATCACATTACTTCTACACCCTTGCCACAAAGTTTTTTTCAACCCAAGCTTACTCTATATGATGGTAAGGGTGATCTAGAGACACATTTTAGAGTTTTTAATGTATCATGCTTGGAATATGTACCAAAGTACTGGTTATTTACCAAGATATTTTCATGGAACCTAAACAATTATGCTTTATAATGGTTCTAAAGTCTACTGAATCAGTTGGTTAATGCATTCAGTCCTTTAGCTGACATGTTCCTAGCTCATTTTAGCATTAACATTAGTGATAAGGTTTCATATGCCCAAGTTTCATAATAAAAACAAAGGTCAAATAAGCATATCAAAGATTATGCTCTTTGATATAAGACTATTTTGGTTAAGGTGACTAGCCCCATGACCAATCAAGAGTTACAAGATCTCTTCAAATAGAGTCTTCTACCAGCTTTGCATGAATCAATTATGTTCAAAAGATTCTTTTCCTTCACTAAATTATGTTACAAATTAAAGGAAAGAGAATTCAAACTAATTTCAATGGGAAAACTCAAGTACACAAGTATCTTAGAAACAACAAATAAGAGTAACAACAAAGTCCCATACAAAGTCAAGGTCAATGACAACAAGAGTTAGAATTAATCGATAGTTAATGTGGATTTTGAGCCCCCTAAACATGTGGCTTTATTAGCACCTCCTCTGTGAACCTTTACCAATCTACCAATTTCTCTAGCCAAAGTTTTGTAGTAGCTATTATAATGTAACATCATATCCCTCCCTCCTATTTGAGAAGTTGACCCAACAAAGCCTCTTCCATGGGGATATGATTAGCATGCATTTTATAAGCTTCATAGGGCACCAAGCCATACAAAAAATAGATGCATCAATTTGAGACATAAGATTCAAGATTTGATAGATGATAATCATATTGATTTTGGAACTTTAGTTGAGCCTCCTCAGGTAAACACAAGATAAAGCTTTGAAAATCTTCTCAGATCCCTTTTTATAGCATTCTAAATAAGAGATAAGGGACACTTCAGGGGTTCACCATGAATATCATGCACATCTGCCACCAGATACATATAGGGCACCTTCAGTTGAGATACATCATTTGAGTTACATGATTGGTGTATACAATTCTAGAGTTCCAACTATACCTTCTATCTCCTTCTTAGAGTAGGAGATCATCGAGGATGATTCATATTATCATGCACTCTTTATCAAAGCTTACATGCATAAAAATCCTATTCATAGTGTTCTCATATATAATAGATCTAGTGTGAACATGTGAACTATGACATTATTGTAGCATTTTGGATATTTAGAACAAGATATTACCCTAATGGACATAGTTATCAATGGATTTAGTGGGCACATACAAATTTCATTGGGTGATATTTTAATTCCTCTATAGGTTTGTCCAACACACATGGCCACACCATTTACTATAGTTCATAGTGAAAGAGTTTTTGATATGTTACTTGTTTGACCATGAATTCAAAAACTTCAAGTAGTACCTTCTATATTTTATAGATACATGAAATTCATTCATGCTAATCAGGTTGTTATAGTTGGTGGAGTTCCATATGAGTTACCACTCCCCACTTCAAATCCATCTACTATTTTGTAGTCACCATTTTTATTTTTGCCACCATTTATAGTTCCTCCTCTAGTTTTTATTTAGACATAGTTGAGGAATCCATCACCATTATAGAGAGTTCATACACCTCCATAGCTTTAGGATTCTAGATAGCTTCTAAATACAATGTTCATACCCAGGGTAGTATCATTGACATTTCATGCATCTAATCATAAAGCACATGTTTATAGGGTTTCTCTTACTACTAGATGGGTCCCTAAGAGCCCTACAATTACATCCATTTCTGAAATTTATAAGGAGATCCCATAGTTGATTTCTAATTTATATATTTTAGAGCATTTACAGCATATACAACTTTCAAATTTATAGTCTCATCACTTCCATTGTGCTTCAAAATCATGCATGATTCCTATCCTTGATACATGACAGCATGATGGGGAGTCTCCCATGAGACTCATCAGTTAGTATGATTTATTCTCAGTTTTTATCATGCATAATCTCCTTTATGATTTATTGTACATAGCTTATTCCAAAAATCCAAAAACAATATAAACTTTCAAAAATACAAAAAACATGCAAATAATTTAAAAAACACCAAAAATATTTTGATTGTATGCATCATCCATGCTTTAGATTTCTACTATCATGCTAGACTTACATTTTCTATTCTATGCTATTGTTTGTCAATTTATCTACATTACCAAGCTTCACTTGATCTTCTTTGAGTGTGTGTAGTGACATCTAGATCCTTGATTACTTCATTCCACCCATTAAGGGGGAATCCTACTTTTGCATCGACACATACATCTATATATATACCCATTGGGGGAATCTTCTACATGACTACACCATCTAGGCTATGTCCTTCCTACACCACACACTCTAGTTATCATGTTGATGTACATTAATTACTAGTTTACATAGATTACTTTATCAACACTCACTAGTATATAATACTCATATATTTTTAGCATATACTTAGTCTTTTACTAACATGTCTTGCATACTTTTGCTTCTTTCTTTGACTAGTTAGATGTGATTGTGTTTTAATTTATTACATGCTTTACTTTCTTGCTTAGCATAGCTAGATTGTTTGCATTTCTCAGTTCTAGTTTTGTCTCCTATATGTGCTTTAGGAAATTTTTAATTTCCTTTACTTCTATTCATATGTATGCCTTAGGACATTTGTCTGTACTCTTTTATATGATTATGGATTTCATGCCAACCTTGCTTGTTTCAATTATATGTGTATGTGGCATTTGAACATGCCTTGTATGCTTGTTTGCTTGGCCCTTTGGCCACTCTTATATGTTTCTTGATTCTTGCCTTGTATATTTGTTTCTTGATTAATTTTTCAAAAAATTTCAATGCTATGATCCACATCACACATTATCTTACTTTCTTGGATGCCATGATGGACATATGCTCTATTCCCCTTGACAACTAACAACTAATAATTAACTAAACTTCTAGTTCTAATTTAGTATATTTCACATACTATTACATTTTAATATCTATCTAAGCATACCCTTGTTGATCTAACAATATTTTATTACAAACCATGCTATATCTTGAGATATCTTATCAATTATCATTATTGTATCATGTAACTTTGTAACATAACACACTTGTAGGGCTCTTTATTCTAGGGGTAGTCATTTTAGGGTCTTCATTCCTACCCTTATAAGAGGGGGAAACAAATAGGGTTCTGTTATAAAGATAAAAGCTCCTAACAACTGAAAATTTAGCTTTTAAAACACTTAGAACAATAACCAGACATCAAAATAGATAGAACAAACTAGGCAAATAGTGAAAATGTTAGAATAGTTACCAGATTTGGCCCAAGATAACAATGCCAAGATTGGAAAATAGCACTAGTGCCACTAGTGTCCACTTTTGATGCTTTTATCCAAATAGTAGAAAAAAAGACTTTCTAGAAGTAGGCAGAAAAGTAGGTTTAACTATAGTTTTACATAGTCAGACTAGTTTAGAATCAGTAGTTTTCAATACACTTTTGCTTATAAAATCCAAATATAGGGGGCATCATGCATGATATGATGTCTCTAATTTATATTTTTAGATATAGAATTTGGTATAACTTTCAAATTAAAATCCATTTTCTAAACACCAGTGATTAAGGATAATGTGCGTGGCACATTTGTTTTCTTTTCTTTTCAAGTTTAGCATTACCTAGGCATTCTCTATATTTGCATGCCTTATTCTATCTATAGGTGGTTGGAATCATTTTGGAGTGGATTTCATACAAGCCTAACTTCCAAATTTTAGAGTGGCTTTCATATAATCCTAGTGCACTAGTTCAGAGTGGCTTTATACAAGCCTAATCTCCATCTTTTGAAGTGGCCAAGAGTGGCCTAGTTTTTAGCATACATTTGGATATCCACACTAACATTTTTAGATCATATTATATTCATGGGATTTAGGAGGCATCTCATAGGTCATACATTTCATACCAATATTAGTTCATAGTTTCACTTCACGGGGTAATGATGGAGACAAAGGACTAGCTAGCCTTTGTATTCTTGAGCCACCTATTTAGAGGGATTAGACACACAGTCAAAACATATATCAACACATGTATGACCACATAGCTTCACTTAGTGGGTGACAATGGAGATAAAATTCCATCCTTTACATACTTGAGCCACTTCTAGGGAATCAAGCACTTAGCTCCATTTTCGATACTACTCTTGGTTCAACACACATCTAGTAACACTCAACATCACTCAACATCATAATAGGTTTTGTGTTAGTCTGCATACCTAGTGAGGTGTATTCATTCCTTTCTCTTCTTGTCTCTAACCCAAATTTTTATGTTCTTATTTTAGATATAGCGTATCTAGTAAGAACTGATCTACTCTCTATTTTCTCTTGTAGATTCACACTTCATAGTGTGCTCTCTCTATGCACACCTAACATCAAAAAAATTCATGATCTTCACCCTTATAGGTAAGTTTAGGTATTCTTTCTAATTTTCCTTTATCATAGTATTTTACTTTGCTACATCACTAAAATAAAAGGGGGGAAATGTAGTCATATAAAATGTGAAAATTGGTAACTTAAGTGTGGCTAATGACACCCAACCCATAGGTCCCTCTTGATTTCTTTCATGACCCTCATAGGCATATTTTCAATGATTCTTAGTCATCCATAGCCTTACATACCTAAACCCAACTCAACTAGACTATTCTTTCCATGACAAATCCATCCCACAGGTCCCATTAGCTAAGGACAATAACGCCCAACTTGGATAATAATTTTAGTGCCACTATTGTCTAATTTTAATGTTCTTGTCCAAGTGAATTTTTGGTCCAAATAGTTAGTTATTTCTAGTTCCCCATCCTTCTCCTTGTCAACATAATGCTAGCACATTCAACCCATGACCAATAGATCCCTATAAAAGCCCATTCAAAGATCATTTGGAAAGGGTTGGCAATTATCACTAAGTAAACAAGAATATAAGAAAGACTACTCAAGAAATCTTACTTATTATTTGCATACATCTAGCCAATACACTTACAAGCTTATTTAAATCCTTATAATAATCTCTAGCCACCTCAAGCACACCTAGTTTTATAATATGCATCTTCATACAGACTATTTCACAAAGCACAACAAGTGAGAGAACTACATATGGATTGATCCTTCTTCAGAGTATTGGTATGTAGGTAGAGTGCCCACACAAGGGGTGTGGACACATATCTAGTGCATCTTATAGACACTAACCCACCCTTCTTTCTCAAAGTTTGTTAATGCATAATGAAATCTATGGTTTGAAGACAAAATATTCTCTATAAGGAGTTCTATAGACATATGATAGTCAAAACTTCATATACAGGGTCACATAAACATAACAAACAAAAAATAGAAATCTCAAGCCTCTTGGATAATAGTGGAATAAGTGGACTATAGTGTCGATACCACTAGTGTCCTATTTTGGCACTCTTATCCAATCATAAAACAAAGTCTAGATCTTGATTTACGATAGTGTCCCAATCTCGCATAGTAAATTCTAGGATTTGTCTCAGTTGTCTTAGATAATATCTAACTAAGTCTTATTTTATCTCCTTTATTAATATTTTTTATAAAAATTTAAAATTACAATCAAATTACAAAAATTAGTAGTTGAATTATTGCATATTTATTTACTGATTTCACTACTTAGACCCTTTAACTAAATTAAGAATATTATACTAATATTCTAAAAATAGTTAAATCATAGCCCATTAACCTTACTGTTTAGCTCAGTAATTCCATGCATAAACCACCTCATTATGGATTTTTAAAGGTTTAGTTCTTCCAAAATTCTATCTATGCTCTCCTTACCTTTAAGTGAAGACACTAAGTTATTGAAATCTATGTTATGTTCCTTTTGGTTCAAGGATGTCTCCCATTTATTTAGAGTAATAGTCTCCCCAATTCCATTTTATTAATCTATTGTTAGATATACCTAATCATGCTCTCTTTCATTTTCTCCCTCCTTTGTAGGCTCTTCTAGTACCACACTACCCCTATCTACATTAATGACAATCTCCTCAACCCTCTTGTAGATCACAGAGTAAATATTTGGTAATATATTGAGAATATTTAAAAGCAATATAAATGGCATTTATACCTTAGGTGTTTGAAGATTAAATAATATGTAGATTATTCCCTTGTTATTCCAAATGAAAAAAAATTAAGCATAACAATATACTAGGACTAAACACTCTTGCCTAAGAAATAGGGAAAACATAACATAATAATCAAGATCACAAAATAGAGATAAATAAAATACAAATTTCTTACCTCCGTCATCAAACTTGATGCTTACTTGCTGGAATAAGGATTTTCATGCTAAACCTATGATGATTTGAGTCTTCTAGTAATGCTCTTCCATGGTAGTAACATCTCTCCAATAGTCACTTACGGCATGGTGTGAAGCTCAACATAAATTGGGCATTATAACACTACTCTCAAAGTCTTCAGGAACGTATTCCAATAGAATAACATTATACATAAAAACTTATTGTCATATAGTTTAGGAACTTATATTTATATCTCAAAGAACTAACTATAACCCTAGAGAGGCTAGGTTAAATTCTAAGTTGGGTTGAGTCTAAACTAACCCTACGTTGAGTTAGTGTAACCCAAGGTTAGATCAAAACACTCATAAAATATTGATACCTCAACTTAAAATATTTGTGAGGCATGAGAACTCAATTTAAATATTTTTGAGGTTATGACTCATATTTTTGGAATATTTAGGAGACAATAAATCACTTTATTAGCTCCTTTAACCTTTTGACTTCATATTTGGCTAAAAATTCTTTTTTTGGTAAATGAAATTCACTAATTTGATTTGGAATTTTTTTAAGGCAAGTTAATTAATATTTTAAATGTAATTAATCTTGATTAGTGTTTTTAAGATTTTGGAAATTATTTTAGATGTTATTAATTAATAGCTTGATAGGCCAAAAGTGTCAAATTACTAGGTCATAATTTGACTAGGGTTAAAATTAAACTAGGTTATTAGTACATACATGGTAATACACCAAAAAAGCTAGCCTCATCATATTTATAGGTAATTAAATCCCTTATGCAGATGAAATTGGGCAATTTAGGTGATTTCTAGGCTCAAAATATGTCATTTTCTAGAAATGGATCTAAATCCCAGTTTAGGCATGAAAGTGGCCAAAACTAAGTGTCTACAGTTGACCCCTATTTGAGAAGGCATTATGAGACATATACATAGTAATGCATTTTTAAATAATGAAAAATTCATTAATAAAAATGGTTCATGCCCCAAATGGAAGTATATAAGCCCTTGATGCCCCCTTGATGGAGTGGGTGATGAAATAGTGTCATCGAACATTCTCTCAAAATGAAAAAAATGACACAATCTAGTGGAAATGGGGGTGGGGTTATTGAATTTCCCAATGATGGTTATAAAAAATAATAGTGGTAGAGTCACTAATTTTCCCAAAGGTATTTATAATAAATAATTAAGGGCGTGACATTGGTTTACCCAAATGTAGTTATAAGCAGTGGCATATATAGTTACTTTGGCAGGGTATTAAGATGGATACTGATTTGCCCAAAGGTGGTTATAATCAATAAAGAAATAGGAAAAACTAATTTTCTTAAAGGAGGTTATAATCAGGAATAAAAAGTGGGAAACACTAATTTTCTCAAATATGGTTATAATCAAGAATGAAAAATGGGAAAACATTGATTTGCCCAAAGGTGATTAAAATTACTGACATATGCATTACTCCCAGAAGGGAGGGTGGAACGGGTAAAAATAATGATGTACCCATAAGTGGTTATAATCATTAGAATGGGATGGAAAAATAATGATTTACCCATAAGTGGTTATAATCATTAAATTGGTCGAAAATAAATTTTATTATAATGGGGCAAATTGGCAAGGGTAGCTTATGCCAAAAATTTGTAAAACAATTTTATGATGAGTTGGTAAAGGATAATAACATGTTTCTAGCATAAATGTGAGTTAAAAGTTGTAGGTTTGAACAAACATGAGATATAGGTTAAAAAATCCCATTGTTAAATGGGTCTCAAGGGAGGCCCAAAAAGGTCATCTAGCTATAATATGACCAAAAAATAAATCACATAAGATCAAATGACATGCAAAATAGACCATGGATGTGAAAAAATACACTTCCTAAAGCACGCATGATGAAATATAGGTCTTGTGGGGTAAAAAATCAATTTTTTTGGCTATATATTCACCCCTAGTGTTAAAAACAATTCATTTGCACCCTAGCCTATTAAGAAATTTAGCTTTGATTTTTTGCATGAATTATTGAGAGAAAATAGCCCACAGAGGAGCTCTAAAACATGTATCAGAGTGAGTGATGGAGCATATGTGGACACTACATGATGATCCACTGGTAAATAACCCTAACTCAACCATTACTTACCATTTAATAGCATTTAATGCACTTAGGAAGGCAAAAAGTAGTGAAATCACCATTTACATGGTAGGAATAAGGACAACTTTGCCAAGGAAATTGGTGAATTTGCTATTTACAAAAATGGTGACAATGCTAAAAAATGATGAAATGGTGATTTCACCCATTTTTAGGTGAAGTTACCGTTTTCATGAGAATGAAAATGATGCTTTTACCATGAAATGTGTAAAATCACTAAAACAATGGCTTTGACATTAAGAAAATAGTGGTTTTACTCTAAGAACTAAAAATAACTAATTTTGAGGACCCATAAGGCATCCAACCTCTAGAAGAGGGTCAAATAGATTGAGTAGGCTAGGGTTAGGATCTGGGTAGCAATATGTAATTTGGTTGACACTAACTTTATTGATTGTAAGAGAGATTGACATTGCTTACCTATTGTGAGAGATGAACCCATTGTCTATGGACCCTACAGATCTAGATTAAGGGTATGATGGGCTTCTTACATATATTTGACCTATATGATGTGGTATGGATGCCATTTATCTAGGTTGATCAAACTTATTTGAGTGCACTAGTATAATTCTAACATAATGAGATATTGACCTTTCACTTGTTGACTAGGGAGGACACCATCACACTTGAGGATACCTGACATATCTTAAAGCTAATGATTTACAAGAGACACTTTTTTTAGACACTAATAACCTAGTAGTTTTTATTTAGGATTTATGCAACTATCAGGGTATCCCCATAGTTTAGGGGAAGGTCCATATAGACCTGATTAAGACCTACACTAATATTTGACTAGATGATCTACCTACTAGGGATCTTTCACCACAAAACCTAATTGATTGAGAGGCTTTTGTGCTCATAGACATTTTTATAAGCATATTAGCTTGAAAAGAATAGATGGTACTTATATATGGGCTTGGGTGGCATGGTTACAAGCATGCTAGAAGATTCTACATAGTTTACCTAGAGACTAGTAGTTCTTGCATAATTTTATAGAGATTTTTACTTGATAACATATCATGATGGATGTAGTATCAAAACCTACACACTTCTCATGATATGGGGTTGGGATCATATTATGATCAAGTGACTAGTTAGGATTCATAATGCATAAGATCATAAGGATCCAATAGCTTATGGTTGGTCTTAGATAAGAGTTAATAGGCATGGGTGCAGAGGATAGATCCCCTTCTATCATCTAATGCTCAATAATCTGACACCACAGTTCTTCATTTGGAGGTTGTACCTTACCTATAAATTATAATGGTTTATGTATGGATGATACATGGGATTTTTGACCACCATACATTTTATTATAGGGAAACAATCCCATATTAAATAGGATTACCAGCCTGATTGGTTGTTCTAGTAGTTTGGTTATACATAAGATGTACCTAAGGGGCCATGGTGGTTTACACATGTTATGCTATAGATTATCTAGGATACTCCTTTGATTCTAAGGAGTGAGGCAACTATGAGTTATATCAATATACCATGGGTTATCTGGGCCTATGCAAGAAGAGATATAAATGTAAGGGTTACTCTAGCATTTATGCACTAGTGGGTACAAGTGTGCCCTTTGAGGTTGATAACTCCATTACCAATAGGGGTTAGGCTCATATGGACATCAAAGATATGGAGGTCAAGACCTTTATTGGTAGAAGTATCACCTAGTAGGAGAGTGATATGGGGGATGATGATGATGGTTGGGATGGAGGAGATGGTAGATGAGCCAGAGATGAGGGGTTAGATGTGATGATATTGGACCCTAACTTAGTAGTGGTATTAGTAGCATAATTTGGTTTAGTCTAAGAAGGGTCATCTATCACACAAATATATCTAGGATAGGTAGGGCCTTATGATGTGGCCATAGTAAGTGGGATACTAGTATGCTATAGTAAGAGGCCAATACTCAGATATAAGAGGTAGTAGGGTTATATCATCATCTATCTAATTTACAAAGCACACTAGACATAAGAGATGATAGTATGACTTAGCTATAGATAGAGATCACTTGGATAAAGATTAAGATACCTAGGATGGTGCAAGTATAAGGCTATCTCATAATAGAGAGAGATTAGGCCATTATTGAGCATGCTCAAGCATTGGCCACTATGGATAGACTCAGACAAGAGTGGGGTATGATTTGTGGAGCCAATACACATGTCAAATCTTCATAGATGATTTTAGAGAGACTTCAAGCTTAGGATGAGGCCTCTTATTATAATCAAGTCTACTAGTTTACCATGTCCAAGGATCAATAAGTTTTTACTTTTGAGATCTAAGATGCATAAAGGGAAAGGAGTAGATCTGGTAGGTATCTGACTAGGACTCATGTTTTAGGTGCCTCATGCCAATCATTTCATCATTATGACCATAAAAAATAGGGACACCAAGGCTACTTCTAGATACAAGTTCCATGGATACATAGAGCTAGAGTTAATTACAAGGATCATGACATTTTGGCAAAGTTTGGCACTATTTTAGCCTATGGAATTTAATCTGTTGTATCAACATACTTATGTATTTTTGAGACACCATCATGATATGTATATATCATTTATGTATATGAAATTTGAGATACATTAACACTTATTTTTGGGACCTATGAGGCCGATTTACATGTATTTATCTTGTTTATCTCATATTTAGCATTAATTATCATTGATTAACATTATGGATGTTTAACATTATTGATGTTTATGCTCATGTATGCTCTATTCATTTATTTATTATGCCATGTTTATGAGATATTATTCTATTGGTTATCATCTGATTATGTTGTATGAATAATATGTATACTTATTTAGAGATGCTCTTCTATATAAACACATAATAAATCATTTGTTTCTCTTGTTTGTTTCTCATGAATTCAAGCATGTGTTAGGTTAGTTGGCTAGTTTTTAATATGTTAGAGACATGCTGCCATTGTATTTCTAGGATAGACTATGTGAGCATGTTTTTGATTTACCTTATGATATTATGCATGATAGTTATGTATAAAATGACAATATATACCCTAAGCATGGAAAACTTAATTTAATTATAAATATAAATATCTTAGGAATAAGATATGAATAATAAAATCCAAGGTGTAAATATAACAAATAAATCAAGTGTAAGTCTAAAAAAAAGAAAACCACAGCCTAAGTACATGATATGGATAATTAATATTTAAATGTAAATATAACAAATAAAAATCAAGTGTAAGACTAAATTAAAAAAATTATAATTGAAGTACATGATATGAATAATCAAGAGTTAAGTGTGAACAAAATGTATTAATCTTATGGTAACCGAGGAACAAAAATGCAAAATAAATAAATAAATAAAACAAAAAGATAAAAAAACCAGATAAACAAAACACAAAAAAATAAAAAACACTAAAATACTAACACTATACAAACAAACAAACAACATAAAAAATAAAATATAAACAACTGAACAAGCAAGAAAAACACAAATAAACAAAATGTAAACAAACTAAATGCCATACATATAAACAAAAATGAACAAACAACATAACAAAAATAAATAAACTGTACAAGAAAACAAGAAAACATAAACAAAACACCAATAGAAAACAATAAAACACTAATAAACAATAATAAATGAGACACAAAAAAATAATAATAAACAAAAAAATGAAAAAAACAACACATACATAAACAACTAAATGAAAACAAACAATCAAAAAAAAAAAACAATAAACAAATAAAACAACAAAAGACACAAACAAAATGCAATAAATAAATAAATAAACATGATACAAACAAAGACAAATAAAATAAGAAAATGAACAAATAAAACAATGCAACAAGCAAAGTGAATGAAACAATCAAAACAACTAAACAATCCACAATAAAGAAAAGTGCAGGAAACAAACTAATTTAAACACACAAGAATAAACAAACTAAGCTAATCAAATAACAATACATAAACAATGGTTAATCAAAATTTTAGTACAAACACTCTTGGTGATAGGGTGACCCCTAAATTAGGTAGAAATGATATATGTAAAATAATACAAGAAAAAAGATACAAAGTAGCCCCTAGGCTATAGGAAAATAACAACATAAACAAGATGACAAACATTGCCCCTAGGCCATAGGAGGCAAAAAAATAACACAAAAAAAATGGGTGGGGGGAATAGAAGAAAAAGAAGGGGTAATCGAGCTGACTCTAGATGCATTAGGAAAGTGGACACTACCTACATAGTTTCATGGACACAAGATCCAATGTGAAATTTAGGCCAAATGTAGTTCTCCTAGGTTATGGGATAGAATAAATTAATTGATAAAAAAACATGATTATCTTATATAGGAAAATAGGAATGATATCACAAAATGACAAGAATGTGAGAAAAGAGAGAGGGATGATGTTCACAATCATGAAAGTGTTAGCACAAATAAATCACAAAAGTGTGAGAGTATGAGTTAGGATAAAACCACACTAAAAATCAAGATACGTGTATCCACCAGTGAACTAAATTAGTGATTCATAGTATCTATTACAC
Source organism: Torreya grandis (assembly GCA_037957365.1). Lineage (NCBI taxonomy): Eukaryota > Viridiplantae > Streptophyta > Pinopsida > Cupressales > Taxaceae > Torreya > Torreya grandis. Next base: position 172,736 of record JARHVA010000495.1, read on the forward strand.
ATAAGGCTTCTAAAAAGATTGAGATTATAAAATAAAGTACTTGCAAAATGGTAAGAGTGTAAGAAAAGCCAAGTGGTCATTAATGCATCAAATTTGAATACACAATACTCATAACATCAACTCAAAAAATAGTGAGAGTATATGGATTAAGGCTAATAAGGATGGGGAAAATAAATGAAAAGTGGTTACTTATGAGTCCAAGGATCCTTAAGGAAAATAAGTAGTCAAAAAATAAAAGAAGGTGCGACTGAGCTAACCCAAGATACCCCATATATCCAATTGCTGCCTACATAGTCTGTGCAGACCTCAGGTTGATGTAGTTCCCCCATAAATGGGAGGAAAAAGACCAAGGTGGCATAGAAATGAAATTGAACAAACAATATGGCCCATCCCAAAAAAATTTGGTGGCTTTATATCTCGCAAGGAAATTCTAAGACAATTTTTATGATATTATGGTTTTTAGGATTTTCTAGATATTTATAAATGTTTAAGGATTTTTGAACTATTAAAAATGTTATTGGAATTTTATAATCATCTCAAATAAATCAATAATTATGAGATACATAATGGTCCAACTCATAAAATGGTGAGAGCATGGATTTAATTTCTCATTAAATAGAAAGAGATTTCAAACTTAAATTGCTCATAAAATGGTGTGAGAGAAACTAAGGGGTGACTGAGCTAACCTCAACATGAATTAAGTGTTACCTACATAGTCCTATTAAGACCTCAAGTCACTATAGTTTTTACTTATATGGTGAAGGTGGTAAATTACTTCCAATGTTTTTGGTGTTTTTAATATCTCAACTCAATATGAGATACACCACAGTCCAAACTCATAAAATAATGAGAATGTGGCTTAAATAATGCTTGAAAAATAGTGAGAGCATGGAAAAGAGGGGATTGAGTTGACCTCAATATAATCAAGCACTATCTACATAGTCTTGCAAGACCTCAAGTCACTATAGTGATGCCTACATAAAAGACATCCAATAGAGTACCAACAAGTTCCAGATAAAGGAAAATGGTAAGGTGATGTAACAATGCATGGTAAAGGTGTTGTCCCTAATTTTTCCATAGGAAGTTATAATTAAGAAATAAAAACAAAGGGTCAATGGTATTAATTTTTCCATAGGTAATAATTATTATAACAAGGTGAGAACATAACAAAAAATTAAATATGTAATTGCCAAGACCAATGTCATACTACTTTCATATACTACCATTCAAACATGTAATTCTGAAACAACTATCAAAACTAAATTAGTCATCAACCACTGAGTGTGTATAAACTATAAATGAATTGAATTCAAGGCCAAACATGCTTGGTAGGGTTGGGTAAAAATAACTAGTTGGAAAATGGTTAAGGTTATGGTAGGATGGTAAAGGGGTATAGTACAAAGAATACGTATAATGTGGCATATCTTAGACAATCCTTGTAGACAATAATCTGAGTCCCTCAAGAATATAAATTTTTGAGGTGCATTATGTCCATTGGTTCATCAAGTTAATCTCTCTATGGTGTAGTGATCATGTATTCTCTAGAACCATAGTTGGCAATAACTACATAAGTCGCTAACTAGTTTGGTTGGAACTTTCCTTTTTTATTGGTTTCATCATTAACATTTTTTTAATTCTTTTTTAACACCAAGTCACTAATGTCAAATTCATGATTCTTAATGTGCCTATCATATTATAATTTTAATTAGTTTTGATGTGTTTGAAGATTATTTAAGGAGGCCAAACATTTACCATCAATTAGGTCTAGCTATTGTAAGCGAGCCACTCTATAGTCTTCATCATCGATGATGGGCTGTAACAAAATTTAGAGAGAAGAGAACTCAAACTCAATGGGAAGAAGGGATTTAGTTCCATAAATAAGTGAATAAGGTGTAAATATTATTTTAGTATAGAATGTGGCATGGTATGCCTAGAGGGCATTAAATAGTTTCAAGTGCCAATTTCAACCTATGTCATTGACAATCTTCTTCATAATATTGATAATGGTTTTATTAGAAGCCTCAACTTGGCTATTGCTTTATGGATAGTAAGCAGTAGATATATGTTTTTTGATGTGGTATCGAGAAAAAAACACTTTCACATCTTTGCTCTTAAATAATCTACTATTATAATATATAATGTCATAGGGGATGTCATAAAAAAATGAGATGGTTGAATATGAACCTAGAGATATGATTATTGGTGAATGGCTTCCACCCACTTAGTGAAGTATTTATTAGCAGTTAGGACATGTTTATGGCCATCTAAAGAAGTTGGATTAATCTTCTTGACAAGTTTGAGTCTTCATGTTGAGAATGACCATGGTGCTTTCAATGGTTTGAGTGTCTTGGGATTGGCATGATTTTGACACTTGATAACCTCTTCATATATTCTAATACATCCACTTCCATCATTAACTAGTAATAATTTCCATTAATGCTAATCCAGATTCTATCGAAGGTAAAAAAGAAAATAAAATCCTATCATAGATTTTATGATACAAGGTTGGTCCAAGTAGGGTATAACAAGAGGCTTTGTGGGAAAGGCTCTTTTTTTTTTACATGATAAATCAAGAGGCATGGTTTGGTCTTGAGGATAGGCATATATGTATGAGTACTAGGGAGACGTAGGACCAACAATGTCAAAAACCATCTCAATAGATAATTTTTTATGTTCTGGTACTAAGAGATGCTCAACAAGAAATTGATAATCATCTATGATTTAGATCATGTAACCAATAATATCCATAACATTAATTTTTTTATTATTGGCCTAAGGAATTATTTCAAATTATATGTTGGTAATCTACTATTTGATTATATCAACCATCTCTTTATAGGGCACCAACTTCTCATCCTTGGTCTTGTACTAGGTTGTAACCTAATTGATGATTAATTGAAAATCACCATACACCAATAAACATTGAATATTCCACTGTACTGATTGATGAATCCTTATAATGAGTGATTTTTATTTGGTCATGTTATTATTATAGGTAAATCCAATATGAAAGAACTTAGGAATGAGATCCCCTTATGGTTTAACAAATAATATTATGGATCCTAATCCATGTGTTGTGAATGATCTATCAAATTACATAATCAACTATTCAACCTCATGAGGTGTATCTATTTATTCAATGGTCATAATGGCCTCATCTAGAAATCTAAATGTAAGGGTTGAATATCTTGAAGAGGAGCTTTTGCAAGATAATCTGTGAGTACTTTCCCCTTAATGGCCTTTGGGTTAGCATATTCAATTTCAAACTTGATCAATATCATGATCCATTTTACCATATAGCCCCATAACTATGATTTGGAAATTAAATATTTGAGTAGATCTATTTTGGCAATAATAATGTTCTTAGTTTAAAAAATATAATGATGCAAATTTTGGGTTGTGAACACCATTGCCAAGCAAACCTTTTTAATATGTGTATAGTTATGTTCATACATGACCAATGTTTACTTCAGATAATACATGGCATGATCCTTTCCCTAGTCATCATGATGTGCCAAAAATGCCCCTAGGGCATTCTCAGTTGATGATAGGTAAAGAAGTAATGGTTTGTTTGGCATATGTGGCAATAAAATAGGTGGTTGGCAAGATATTCTTTAAGATGATCAAATGGTTTTTGACACTCTTCATTCTAGGAAAATGTAGTAAGTTTATTAAATAAATGTGTAAATGGATGGTATTTATCAATTCATTATGAGATGAAGTGTTTGATATATTTAACCTTACCTTACAAACTAAGGAGTTGTTTCAAGGTAGATGGTGGTGTCATTTTTGTAATTATGTATAATTTGGTTAGGTCAACTTCAATGCCCATGTGAGAGATAATGAAACCCAATAGTTTTCCAAAAGTGATGCCAAACACACATTTCTTCAAATTAATCTTGATGTTGTACTCATAAATTTTCTCAAAGATTCTTCGTAGCATGGATGGATGATTAACATGGGTATTTGACTTACCCAAGATATCATCGACATAATCCTCAATGATGTCATGAATCATGTCATGGAAAATCACTGTCACTCTTTAATATGTGGCCCTTGTATTCTTAAGTCCAAATGACATTACCTGATAACAAAATGTCCCCCACATAGTTGTGAACATTGGTTTGTGCTAGTCTTCTGGTGTAATTTTGATCTGATTATACCCTAAAAATCCATCCATTAGAGAGAATTTCATAGTAAACCATTGAGTCAACTATCATGTTAATATTAGGAAAATATAAGTCATATTTTAGGTAGGCTTTGTTGATATCTTTAAAATCAATTCAGATCCTAATACCCTCTAGTTTCTTGCTTACTGGCACAATGTTTGAAATCCAATCTAAATAGTTAATTGGTCTGATACATTTTATGTCTAGGAGTTCTTCCAACTCTTTCTTGACTATCATATCAATACGAGGATGAATCTTACACAAATTTTGCTTAATGGGCTTGGCATCAGGATGTAAAATGAGATGGTGTACAACCAAGGTAGGGTTCAAACCTAACATGTTTGAATAGGCCCATGAAACTATGTCAAAAAATTACTTCAAAAGGGTTATAAAAGCTTCATGTTCCTCCTTAGTGAAGGACACCTAGTTTAATCCACTTTGGATCCTCTAGAGTTCTAGTATTCACCTTTGAAGTCTCATTTATAAGAAGTGTAGAACCATCATCTAGAATAGTTGGCAAGGAGTTGAATTGATTAGCAATGGAAAAGTACTCTAGATGGATTGACTTGTTTAATTCTCCTAAGTAGGATGAATAAGAATATCCTAATGCTGGTATTGGCAATGATACATATACCTTAGGGCACTCTTGAATAATTTGTGTAAAATCTTACCATTCCTTAGTACTTGTATTTGATCCATAAATAGAATGTGGGCTAAAGTTATCCTATGTTTCATAGGAAGAGGAGTGAACATACCTATCTAATGACATCAAAAACTAATTTTCACTAAGAGACTTGCCTTTTTCTTTACTTTTTACCTAGTTAGAAAGTGCCTCAACAAGTTTTTCACTTTCAAACCTCAATGTTAGATTTTAATTTTATTTTTGGATAGGGAAGTTCACCCACTCTCTGAATTAGGAAACATGATCCAATATAATAGTAAATCCCTATTGTGGTCTCCAAGAGGAATGTGACTCCTCACCCCTAGAAATTTGTATATGGCCTCATCAATTTCAAACTCATATAATGGAATTATTGACTCTTGCTGGTCCCAGTATATCAATTGTGGATGGTAAAGGGTTAAATATGAAGTTTGATAAATAGGGATAATAGTGCAAATAATAGGGAGGTTAAACAAATTTATAGTAGTAAGGTCATCATAGATGCTATAATTAGACCCTTCATGACTACTAGCATCATCATATCTAGTCATTAGTGTTATAACACAAATGAGGTATGCAAGGTCACCCCCATGTAATTTAAATATAATACCATGGGTTCCCTTGTACTTGGTTATTGAGACTAGTTCAATTATGCCTTCTTGATATAGCCTAAGGTCTTTGCCTTCATAAGCTAAGTGATCTATAATCTAATTGGGAATAAGATACTTTTCACTTTGGTAACAATCAACTAACTCATCAATGTACATCCATGAATCATTTTCGACTAAGGGGTCCTTTTCTAGGCCAGAGGCTAGTTTGAAAATAATGGGCTTGTTTATCTAATATTTTCCTTTGGTTTCCCATTTCATACGAGTAGTTTTGTCCTTAGTTGTCCCATAGAATTTTAGATTTTTAGGTAATTTAGAAATATAAAATGCATTATAGGTACTATATTCTTTGAGGCCTTTATTAGTTATATAGATGCCATTATAAATTTTGGTGGAGGCATGGCTGAGGTAGAGGCTAAGATGTTTGGTTTAATGTTATTAGCTTCTAAGCTTGATTTAATGGATTTTATCTTTTTATCTATTTATCCATTTGATTCATGCTAAACTAGTAATTGCAGATTTTATACTCAACCTTGAGTCATTTACAATACTAGTATGGTTGAAGATCAACTGGTATAATCAATTCCATTCCTGAATGTGGAAATTTTATACACTGATGTAATGTGGAAGGTATAGGCCTAATTTCATGGATCCAAGGTTAGCCCAATAACATATTGTAATATAGTTTCAGGTCAAAAACATGGAAAAAAGTATCATGGGTCAATAGCCCAATGATCATTGGTAAGATAGTAGTACCTTGAGATTACCATTCTCCATTATCATATGCCTTGATAATGATGGTATCTAGATGCAAGTTGGCTAATATATACCAAGATGTTTGACCAAATTTAGAGACACAATTTTAAGACCCAAACCATTATCTATAAGGACATGCTTAACTCTATGGTTTATTATACCAATCTCAATGTATAATGGGTTATTATGTAGAGATCCCAAAGAAGACATATCACTTTAGTCAAAGGTGATATGTTGACTATGGGCCAAGTACCCTACCATGGCTTGGAATTTGTCTAGAGTGATATCATTTGGCATGATAGATTAATTCAAATACTCATTTAGGATGTTTTTGTGGATGGTAGATGTACGTAACAAATACATGATGAATATGTGTGCAAGTTACTTCTTTATTTATTCCATAATATCATAGGTCTTACCTTCAATTTTGTATTTTGGTTTATTTATAATAGGCATAAAATGTTAATTAAGCTCATTTGTAGTATTTGGTTACGTTCCTTTAATAGTGACCCTGGCTCATCAAGTTGTAATTGCATAATCTCAATCTGGTTCTTGGCTTTGGTAGTTGGTTGGGTAGGTAATGAGGCTTGGGATGATGATTTTTAGATGGTATGATGACTAATTATCAACATAGTCCATATAAAAATCACTAGTCTAAGGAGGTGAGTAAACATTGGTAAAAAAAAAAAACATTGTTGGGTGAAGGTTTAGGTCTGTTTATAGTTTATCTAGGGTTGATAGTGATGGTAATAATGTGAATACTTGAGATGCATCTTACAAAAATTTTATAGGTATACGTAATTGCATGATGTCCCCCTTGGTTGGTTTGGTCATTTTGCCCTCAATTTTGACCATTTTATTATTGTTATTATGGATGGCATTGTTGTTGATTCTATGATGGAGTTATCTACTATTTTTATTAATGTTGTTGGTATTGATGCTAGTTATTTTTATTTTTATGTCGGGGAAATGGATTTTTGTATATACATAAGTTACAATTACTCATAGCAGAATGGTTGTCTCTTTCTATCTCTCTATTTTTTAGCATATTCTCAATCAAATGTATAAGTTGGATACAATGCCTTATGGAATGTTTTATGACATGATGGTACTCACAAAATTCATTTTCCTTGTACCAATCAAGAAAAGGATTCCCTTCAATAAATGGATTTGGTATCAACAAACTAATCATATTTACTTGAACCGATATTTAAAACATAAATTTAATTGGCTCACCAAGGTCATTAAACTATTAGGCTATGGGTTGTCTTCTCCTTGAAGGAGGAGCTTGTAATTAGTATTAATTTTGTGGTGGCTAGTTTTGTCGAGGTCCTAGTTGAATATATGGAGTTGGTTATTGAGCGGGTAGAGGTAAATAAGAAGCTAATGTTTGCACCATCTGAATGTGGCATGATTCAAGAACCCTATTGCAAATAACATTTTTATTGTGGTTATAGGGTTTAGGTATCTCATTTTTTTGGCCTAAGGTGGAGTTAATGATGGTATTTAAATTAGGTTCTAATTATGGTTTTGTCCTTGATCTAGATTTGGTTCTGAGTAGAAGAGGATAGTTTGATTATGCCTTTGTTGACAAGGGTTTTCTTAATCTTTATTCCTTTCACTATAACCTCTTTAAACATATGAGCACATTACAGCTCAAGATGGTAGGATATCATGTTGTGTAAGATCCTAGTAAATATCATGATCAACTTTTTATCTAATAGATTATGAGTAAACTAGTTTACTATTACTCTCTAATGTTGTAAGTATGCAATAAAGCTTTCACTAATTTTCTATTTAGCTTGGACTAAATACACAATAGTAATCTCATGCTTGAAATTATATGAGAAGTGTTGTAAAAACTTCTCTGAGACATCATTGAATTTAGTTATAGAGTTCTTTGGTAATTTTAATATCCACTTTAAGGCTTGTCCAGATAGACTCTTTGGAAAGAGTAGAATCAAATATATGTCATTATATGCCATTGGGTGTTAGTCAACAAAAAACTCCTTCAGATGCTTTCTAGGGTAACCTTTGCATTTTTATTTGTCAAATTTAGGCATCTCATAACTTGGAAGAAATGACATTTGAAAATACTCCATGTCAAATGGGTAAGAGTATATCTCATCTAGTTTAATTTCTTTGTTGTTTTCCAACATGTATAGCTTTAATTTTATCATTCATTTTTTGAAACTCTTGGGTAAGGAAATCAAAAGGAGTGTCCTATTATTATTAGGGTTATATGGTGAAAGGTGGATTACCTTGACTTGGGTAGGCATACTTTGGAATGTTGGTTGAATTCACTAGATGACCAGGTATGTGTATTTGTGCATTAGAATTATACTATGAATATATAATATGTTACTATTGAAGCACACTTTTTTTGGATTAGATACATAACCCTAGCTAGTGAATTATGGATATAGTAATGGTATTTCTCTTGATAGAATGTGTTGGTATTATTTGGTTTGGAAGGGAGATTGATGCCTACTTGTTGGACCCTATTATATATAGGGAACACATTGTTGACTAGATTCCTATTATTGGAGGTGTTGATAGTTGGATCCTTATTGCATGTGCGATACCTATTAGGTGAAAGGAAGTTATTACCTATCACCTGGTATCTACTTTTCATAAGAACATTATTTTTGGATAAATACCTTTTTTTAGAGTGACACTTATTGTTAGATCAATAATTATTTTTGGTTTAGCATTTATTATTGTTGACCAACTGGCACTTTCTGACCACTAGGAATATTTTGTTGGCTAGGTAACATTTGTGATTGATAAGGTATATTAATTTGTGCTTGTTGTGGTAGAACATTCATTATCACATATTGAGGTGGTATAGTTTCCTACACTTATTATGGTGGTAATTTGGTCTATTGTTGGCTCATTTCCCCTTATTATACACTTATATAAGTATATAGTTGAGGAGTGGAGGTTTCTTGTTGATTTTTGAAAATAAGTGTACCTATTCCCTACTATTTCAATCCAATCATGATGTTGTTTAGAGGAATCTACTGTAAATTTTTTAATGGTAAATTAGATCCACTTTGGTTTAAATTAAAATGCACTTGCATGCTATCCATAACATTTTGAACAAGGTGTTCCATTTGAACAAAAATATCTTTTATCAAAATATGGACATTATACATGTCACTAACCAATGTGCTTTGGCTAAATGGGTTTATGTTTTAAATCATGTGGCCTAAGATGTCCATTTTTTTCCTTATTTATGGAGCTATCTCAATAAGTAATATGATAGAAATAAACCTTATGTTAAGGTTAAAAGTTAGGTTGAGATAGTTTTGGTATGATTGTTGTACCTATTCCATTTGTTCATCCATAATACCTTTCCCTTATTCAAGCATATTTTGGTCTTGTTGTGGCATTTAGACTAGATTTTGACTATAACTAGTTGATGCCTATTTGAATGGTTTTACTCAAGGTGCATTACTAGGAGTTATAATCAAACTACTTAGACTTTCATGTGGGAAGTCTAGTGTAAATTTGGCTCCTAATTCGATAACTCTAACAAGAACTTCATCCTTTTTTTCTAATAAATGATGCTTAAATAAGTATGGACCATAGCTTATCTATGTTGGCATCATAACATAGTAGGGAACTTGTTGTTGGCTTTGTTCAATGTTAGGCATCTTTTGAGAAAGGTAATATGTCATTTACTCTAGCTCTTGGACTGGATAAGGAGGTCAAATCACCAAATATTACTCTAAAGGGTCATGCCTTTGTTTAACATATGGAATGTAATAAAATGGATAGGGATCCATATCTCAATCAATATCATCATATGATTCTTGAACAAAAGGGTCATTGGTCACAAATTTCTTGTAGCTTGGATTATAAATAGTATTGCTACATGTGCAACAAGGCATGTTTAGATCCATGGATAGTTCATGTTAAAAATAATGGGTCTAAAGGTAACAATAAACTAAGGTTCAAAAATAAACAACCTTTGGCTCTATAAAAGAGGCCTAAAGGGATAAACAACTAAACTAGGAAAAGGTAGGACTAAAAAACACACAAAATTGGTCTAAGAAAATGATACTAATTTGCCCAAAGGTAGGTTATACTCAGTGGAAAATGTAACACAAAGGTTTAAAAATATTCTATGGCTAAATTACTAATTTACCAAAGGTGGTTATAATTAGTGATAAAAATGTCTAGACCAAGTAGAACAATCATGAACTAGGATCAAAAGATAGCAATAATTTTCCCAAAGGTAGTTATAATCGTTTTAATGTAAAAAATAAGGTTAAACTCAAAATAAATAACCCACATAATAACTCAAAAACAAACTAAATTAAAGTAATTGAATCAGATGGCACTTAGTAATTGGCTTAATAACACTCAATATTTGACTCACAAGACACTATTTGAACAATGGAGCTAGGACACTTAGAATTTGGCATAAAAAAATTCAAACAAGGCATGTGGTAATAACTTATCTCAAAGGACTCTTAAACAAGGTAAAAAAAAAACAACAATCACTATGTATAGGCAAGGGGTCTTTTAAATCAAAAAAAAAATCAACCCAAATAATACAATCTAGACACAAAAGGTAGACAACCTAACCCCAAACTAGATGAGCCTTTGGCATAATCTTGATTAGTTTAAGATTTTCACTTTGGAAGGTTGATTTTTATATTTAATGAGAAAAGAATCAAATGTTTTAAGGCAAATGACCTAGACCAAAATGGGTAGTGTAACCACACGTTTGAAATATGAGAGGTACAATAATAGTTTTGAACTTGGTTTCAAAATACAATGAGAGATTTGGAATAATTAAAGAAGTGTAAAAACACTCTAAAAAAAGGACATGAAAAATGGTTTTTGGGATAAAAAATTCAAGGCAAAAGTTTGAGATAAAATGGGCAATGTAACAATGCCCTACCTAAACAAGTGACACACAACTAGTTTTGAAATGAATCTATAAGGCAAAAAGTGTGACATGAAATAGATAGATTAACATCTCTTAGGTTGAAGGGGTGTGAAAACAACATGATATTTTGGACTTGTTTTTAACATGACAATACAAATAACTAGTTTTAGTCTAAAACAACACATGTAAATCAAAGAAATTAGAAGTAACATTAATGTCTCATCCTGTATATAAAACTAACATGTGTATGCATAGATTATATCAAAGTTTCCACCAATATACCAATTCTTGTAAGTGTTAATCCAAAAATTAAAGTACAAGTGTAGGTAGAGTTTTTACTCCCCCTCTGTCTTTCAAGCATTGATACGTGACATGAACTTAGAGTAAGAAGCACTCAACATTTGGAAAGAAATTTTGTAGTAAGTGGTAGTTTGACTAAAATATATAAATATGAAATGCATTAAATGGTCCCAAGTATGGCTAACACAAGGGCACAATCATATCAATTAAGTCTAAATCACCTATTTTTTAATGCAATGGTCTTGTCCTTTACATAATGAATTCATTCATGTACTTATTAGTGAATTCTAATGTTTAGTTGCTACATGGCCTAGGTACCCATTGGGATGGTCAAGCTAACTACTCACCACTATTCCATCCAATCATTTTCCCAATTTATATACTCCACTATGGAGTGGGGTTTTTACGATGCTGGGAGATGAAACCCTAGGTTAACACACCCTAAAGAACTTGTGAAGGAGAAGTGAGATCCCATAAAAAATCCAAATGAATAAAAATAAATAAATGAAAATGGAAAGACTTTAGAGGTCATTTCTAGGTCACCCAAGTCAATCATAGCTTAGGGAGAGCATAAATGACATTCTTTTTGACATAATTTTATAAATAATGAAAATAAACTAAGTGATTTTGGTCACTCGAGTTCCCTAAAGGGGATGGGTGAGATCATGCATACAATAGTTTCTAATTTTCCACAAATAATAAAACTAGTTTAATGAACTTTGAAATTTAGCTAATAGTAAAAAAACATAAAGTGAAAAAAAACATGGGATATATAACTAAAATGTGTGTTCCTTTTAATATCACCAAATTGAAGTATGATTGAAATTTTGGCCCCTTGGCCTTGTTTGCACTTGTAAAAGCTTTAAAAACTAAAATACAAGTGTGATTAGGCTGATTTTTAAGCACCAAACAAAATATATATGAGATTTTAATCATGATTAAGCTTTTCTCTCTCCACCTTAGGTCCTACAAAATTTTAAAATGGTTGCTTTCCTAGAAGCCACAAATCAAGTGAGTAAACAACAATCCATCTCGAGCTCTTAGGTTTTGAAAAAAACATATAGTGAAGCTAACATTTGGTAGGGCAAAGCTACTAATTTCTTATAAATATAGACATAAAGAGAAAATTTGGTGAAGCTTTCATTTATCAAGGTGAAGCCATCAATTAGGTTAGGTGAAGTCACTGAAATAAGAATTAATATACTGAAATATAGAATAAGTTCACCTTGTGAAGCCATTGTTCAATAGGATCAAAGCCACTGATTATGTAGAGTGAATCCACTATTACAAAGTTACCATTTCTACAAAACTAAAGCTGACAAATAAGCATGGAAATAGCGAAGCCATCATTACATTGGGTGAAACCATAGTTTACTCAAAACATATAATGATATATATTTTAAGGCTAAATCTCTAAACTTGAAAAATTAAATGTATTTTTTAGTAAGACTAAGGCTAACATACCATTCTCCTTGGTCATATAGGATTTGTGGTCCCATCGAGCTTGCCATTATGTACCTTGGATGTTTGAAGAGTAAATAACATGTAGATTAGTCCCTTGTTAGTCTAAATGATAAAAAATAAATCATAACAATACACTAGGATTAAACACTCTTGCCTAAGAACTAGAGAGAGCATTACACAATAAACAAGATCACAAAATAAAGATAAAGACAATACACATTTATTACCTCCTTTATTAAATTTGATGCTTACTTGTTGGCATAAGGATGTTTGTGCTCAGCTAATGACAATTTGATTGTTCTAGTAATGCTCTTCCATATTGGTAATATCTCTCTAATAGTCACTTATGACTTGATGTGGATCTTGGCATAAATTGGGCATTATAAAACTACTCTCAAAGGCTTCAAGAAGGTAATCTAATAGAATAACCTTACACACAAAAAATTATTGGCATATGGTATGGGATATTATATTTATTTCTTAATTAATTAAATCTAACCCTAAGGAGGTTAAGTTAAATTCTAACCTGGGTTTAGTCTAAACTAACCTAGGTTGAGTCAGTCCAACCTAGGGTTGGGTCAAAGCATTCATGAAATTTTGACACCTCAATTTTAGATATTTGTGAGGCATGACAACTCACTTTAGATATTTTTGAGCTTATGACTCATATTTTTGGAATAATTAGGAGATAATAAATCACTTTATTATCTCCTTTAACCTTTTTACTTCATATTTGTCTAAAAATTCCTTTTTCGGTAAATAAAATTCACTAATTTAATTTGGATTTTTTTAGGAAAGTTAATTAAGATTTGAAATGTAATTAATATTTATTAGTGATTTTTGGATTTTGGAAATTAGTTTAAATGTTATGAATTAATAGCTTGATAGGCCAAAAGTTTCAAATTATTAGGTTGTAGTTTGACTAGGGTTAAAACTAAGCTAGGTTATTGGTGCATTTAGGGTAATACATCAAATAAGCTAGCCTCATCATGTTTATGGGTAATTAAATCCTTTACGTAGATGAAATTGGGATATTTAGGTGATTTTTAGGCTTAAAATATGTCATTTGATAGAAATGGAATTAAATCTTGGTTTAGGCATGAAAGTGGCCAAAACTAAGTATCTACAACATTAATGTAAGAAGTTTGGGTAGGAACATCAAAGATAAGAATTACCATTTTTTTAGATAATGTAAGCATGGTGGATGTAGAAGGAAAGATGAAGTTGAAAATTATGATTCCCTAAGAACTATAGTAAATATATATGGATGATAATATTTATCTATATAAGGATGTAATATGAGAATGCTTGAATGTTTTTGTATAAAAAATTCATTTCAATGGTGTAGTCAAGAACATCTTCCTCGTTAACCTTGGATTCATGGGATTGAAGGGTTTATTTTTTTCTATATTTATTGAAATTGTACATATCATAGTGTTTATTTATAGTTGAATCCATGTTACAATAGTTAGAAGGATGATCTTGGTAGATAACAAAGTTGAAAATGAGATGTCACTATATCCTTATTAGTATTGGTTAATTTCATAGCATTAATATTATTGGTATAGAATCCCTTAACATATTATTTGGTTTTATTTTAAAATATATAATCTTTGAAACAAACCTATAGGGATGATAAAGGGAAATAAATTTGGAAAACAATATATGTTTGACAAATTGGAAAACTAAAAACATGAAGACAATCCAACCAATGGTGGGATAAGATTCATATTGGGTTCACTAGATTGTATCATGGGAAAACATGGTCAAAACTATAAACATACTCTAATATATGAAACATATAATACCATACAAATACTAACTACATATAGAAAAGTTTTACTGTAAAGCAGGGTAGGGCTATAAGCAATAACTATTTGTAAGAGGGCATAAAAGAAATAATAAGAAAACCACATGTAAGGAAATAAAGAATAATAAAAACATAGATCCAAGATTATATTAAGATAAACTATATATATATGGCTACAAGGGATTGCAATTAAATGTATTTAAAACTAACCCAAGCATGAATAATGGAATCTAATTGTGGTTGAATCTATAGGCCTAAATAATATACACTAGTATAAGGATAAAGGTTGTCTAGGTGAGAAGACAAGTGAAAAAAACACACTAATCGAATAATATGAATAATAAATATATCTAATAAATAAAATAAAATAAAGATATTAGGGATAGGGATACATACATTGACTCAATTTTTTGATGCATCAACCTCCCCCTTGGATCTAGTATAAATTTATAAGAGATGTTATTGGTAAAGGTATTAAATAGAAGGTATGAACACTCAAGTCTCCTTAATTTGGGAATAAAAATACTAAGGGAACTCTTTGGTTCATATTCCTTATATTGACCTTCAAAGACCTTGAGTGAGACTAGACCTCCACAAGCATAAACTCATATCTCCAATTTCCTCTTATATATTTAGAGTACACTTTTTTGTTTGAGAAAACTAGATAAGTGTTGTTATTATATAAAAATGACACTTAGAAACCTATAAATGCTAGGTAGAGTCTTAAAAATGACCATCCTAAAATGTCAATGTAATCAATCAAGATAGATTCATTGTAATGAATTGGCAACGACACAATACTATATCAAAAATGCTAATATCTTAAAAATAAGAAAATAACTATACATATCAAAATAGAATTATTAGGATAGATTAAAATTTAATAAATACGCTAAATTGATAAATATTTATTTAGTAAGAAGTACAAGGAGACATACTTAACTAGAATGATTTGAATCAATCTAGTAGGAAAAAGTCAAAATACTAACTAGACCAAAGGGAATGAAGAAAAAAGACACAAATAAGGATAAATAGAGTATAATTCATGAAAGTAATGATAATAAGGTATAATAGGATATCATGGACATCTCTGACAAATTATAATGAACTGAGCCCACTCATTTCTTGATGTAATCCTAAAGATGTGCATTATGGTAGATTGATGTTTTGAAGAGTCTTACAAGAGAGATCATTAGTAAATGAAAAATATAGATGTATAAAAATCATTTTTTTTTTAATATATTAATTTAATTATATTATTACATGATTTTCAAGACACAAAGACTTTATAATGATCTAACACTTACTCAACAATGATTTTCTTTAACTATAAGAGTCAAATTATGCTTTTAGGCTTTTCTCAAACATTTTCATAGATTTTCAGATTTCAAATTATCACTATTGAAGATTAAGTTTCATAGGAAATTTTCCACTACTTCATGTGAGATGTGATCCCATAAATAAAAAGGACTCTATTATAATTGTGAAGACAAATTCATTTGGAGACATTGATATGTAGATAAAAATATCTACCTACTAGATGTGGATTCACTACCTAAAACTTAAGTTTTTGAAGAGTATTAAAAAACCCACCTCAAATATGGATTTATATTTTGGAAGGGTTGCACCATTTGATCCAGCCCTCACATGCTAAAAATCTTCATGTTTCCCCTTTTATTTGGACTATAACCTATATTTTTCTTATTTATGTCCTAAATTCTATCTTATTTATGGTTTTCCACTATTTATACTATCCCATAGACTTCCTTAAACCATAAAATTTAAATAACCCCCTTTAATTTTTGTTCTCTCTCTCTCTCTCAAGTGTTTTTGGGTTGATATAATTGTGTTTGTAACTCTTGACATGTTCCTTATTTTTCCAAATGGCTCTTGGCACATGATGCTAATAAACAAACCATAAAATGTATATAATATTTTTTATATTAGATTTCATAAGGACATCCAACCATAACCATGTATGTACCAAGTGATTGAAGAAATGCTTACTAGAATAAATATAACTAAAAATTTTAAGTAACTATTATTTATTTATTTATTTTTGGTAATGCAAGATTACTTGTGGGCCTAAATGTTCTTATATATTATCCATCAAGTAAGTTAAATGAATGATGGAATTTGGGATAAAGTAACCAAATTTAGAAACTTTGAATACATTCATCCATGTTTCTTCTTCAACTATTTTGTTCTTTCACTTCTCAAAATACTCATTGTATTCCTTCCCTCTTATATTCTTGATTAATAATGAGTCAATCACTGATTCTACCTCATCCCTTAACCTCTTAGTAAACTATTGTACGTAATCTTCCAGTAATGAATCTAAACCTATAATTGATTCTCCACTTTTTTGTCCCTCATAATAAGGGTACAAATTAACAATGTTGAAGATTGGTAAGGCATCCACCCCTTTTAGGAGATCTATCTCATAGGAACTCACTAAAATATTCTTCAAGACCTTAAAAAATCCATTTTTTTAATATTATAGTTTTTTATAAGTTCCTTTTGGTAACATTTCCTTCCTCAAGTGAGTTTAGAACAACCCTCCAACTTCAAATTATTTTTTTCTTATTTTGAGATCAACATGTTACTTACATCTCAATGTGGGCTTTTCTAAGGTTTATTTAAGGTACTCATGTAACTCATGAATATATTTAGAAAAATACTTTGATACATCACTTATTAATACCAAATCAATTATAATTTTATACTCATATACTCATCTAGGGATGTATACATACATAACTTGAAAAATAATCTTTTTATTACTCTTGTTAATCAATTTATCATATGCAAACTCAGCTTGAGACAAATTAGTATTCCATAGTCCTATCTTATTCTCAAACAAACATCTCAATAATTTTTATATGCTTATAATAACAACCATAGTTTTACCCATCCATTTTGGGATGGTAGGCTAAACATAAACTCAACCTAGTTCCAAAATTTATCAACAAAGTATGAAAAACATGGCCCACAAATTTTGTGTTCCTATCGAAGACAATGCTCTTTGGAAACTTTTACAATATTACTACTTATATTAAGAAAAAAATATCAATATGAGTGGAATTAATTTTTTTTCTTATAAGTGATTAATTGTGCCATCTTTTAAAATATATCTACAATAACATAAATAGAGTCATTACCTTTTAGGGTTCTTGGTATTCCAAAAATGAAATCTATACTCACATCATCCCAGGTTATATGGTATGGGAAGTGGTTGATAAAAAAATATATTTTGAATCTTTCCATTTTTGTGTTATAATTGTTATCACATAGATTGTGCACCCATATTTATGTTGTAGCATGATGTGCAGTATGTATAACAAACTATGGTAAATATAATGATAAAATGGGATCACCTCTAAGATGTGGGACCTTGGTGAATTTAGGTGAAGCTTTGGAGAAGGCCAGATTCCTTTCACTAAGTTTAGTGCAACTAATATATTACTAGTTCATATAATTTTTTTTGCTTCTTAGTGATCTTGCTCCTAAACTAGGGTTTGACTTATGTGGAAAATAGTTTTATAAATGATTCTTCAAAATAGGAAATGATGATTGTGCCAAATAATTATAGTGTATGTTAATTCTTGATTTGTATGAACAAATTATAAAAATAAATATATTGAAATTTATTGGAACACAAACTCATGCAAATATGAAAATAAAGGTAATATTGGGAATTTATCATATAAGGAACACGACTATTTATTTTAATCAAACAATATTTTCAAAAGGGAAAGATAATACCACAGATGAAATTTTGTGACTAAAACAAGAATGAAATCATTTAAAAATTTGACAAATAGCCTTGCATACATAAAGATAACACAGGCAAGGAAGGCTAAAATTCAATCTATTATCATTCTCTAGATTACAACATGTAGATAAATTATTCAAAGTGTAGAATAGTTTCTCCAATAGTAAAAAAGATAAATGGATTATGCCATGGTACCCATATTTATACAAAATATTATCTTGAAAAAGAGATAGTTATTAAAACCTTATACCCAGTTAAAGAGAAAGCAAAAAATTAGAAAAACTCATGCAAGGGGTGTGATCTTCAACTAAAATGGCATCTTTTACAAGATAAATGGTTGAAATAAAGAACATGCAACTACTAGGTGCTTTAAAAAATAATGGAGGCATAGATAAATCTAGTTGAATCTTCATGAAATGTCCTCTTTATCTTTAGTTGAACTGCTATTATCTTCTCCATGAAATGAGGTACCAAAAAAATGAACTCACACGTAGAAAGTTGAAAGATCTTAGATATCTTAGGTTATTTCTTGCAGAACCTAACTTGTATTTTCCAATTGGGACTTTTAAAACTTTTTAATTCATCCAAATTTTGACAAAATTATAAATGAAATTTAAAAAATGAGTTTTTGAAAGTAAGCAACTCAAATCTATTTAAAAAGAAAAGTGCAATTTACAAGTTTGATTTTTACAACTTTTCAACTTGCCAAAAAGATACTTGAAAATTACAAGTGGCTCTTTCTCAAAATGAGCTCCCAAAATGACAGTTTTAATTTGCATCCTACAACTTTACAATGTTTTTATAATAAATAAATGCAATATATAGAATGTATTTGATTGAAAGAATTAATCTACAACCATAAACTTAGAAGATTATTTATCATTCTTTGCCTGTATCTTCTCAATATAAGAATCAAAGCTTTTGAAGATATCTAGGATATGATCTTCATCAGGACGAAGTGAATATCTTTCCCTAAATGTAACTCTTTATACTTAAATGTCTTCCCCATTTGATCTAGTATATTATGATACCTAATAAATTAGTGGATGGAACTCAAGTTGAATGTTGTGTCCCATGCTGACTCTCTCTTGACCACTCCTTTGAACTTGTCTTAAACCTCTTGTATTGAAAGGATTTGGTATTGATGATATATTACTTCACATGATAATTTATTAATCAAATATTCAATGTCATAGATCATATCTGTGACATTATCATATGAAGCCTTAGCCTTATTAATACTCTCAGTGAGTATTCTTATTCTAAAATTAGTTGACCTATCCAATTCTTCATGATCTACATCATTTTTCAATATTTTATCTATAATGAGGGTATCAATTTCAATCATGTCAACAACTTAAATTTTTGGGACGAATAGGTTCAAACTTTCAATCTCTTCCTCGTATTTTCTCATTGATGCCTTCAAATTTTTGTAGTAGTATATTGATAACTCAATTACTATATTGCCTTTTATGATGAGATCCTCTACCTAGGCCTTGTAGCCATTTTGATGTTGCCAATATCTATTATTTATTCAAGTGTTTCCTTATTGGAGAATTGAGTAATAGATTGTGTTGGTTAGGCCATGAGCTTAATGAACTTCTTTAGTGCAATTGTCAATTATTCAACTTTATTATTCAATTCATCCTTTATGACCTTGTCATTATCCATCTTCTCAAAAAGAGAGTTAATGATTTATTAAACATCATGTTTCAATCCCTCCCTTATAGGATGACCTAGATACACTTTGGATATTTGGTAATTCCCCACCACAAGATCTTTTTATTTGTCTAGTGGGGGGACTGAAATATATACATACTTCTCCCCTATTGAATCATATAATATTTTAGATGTATTTATGGGAACTAACCTTGATTTCTTTGATTCTTATGTAAGACCAAAATATAGTGTGATAGGAGACACCATTTATTTCTATCTCTTTCCCACTAATTTCACTAGCTAGCTTAGAGTGACATCCTATAATACTGGCACTATCAACTATGAATTTGTAGTTGAAGTTAATGCATGAGTAGTTATTATGATGAGTGTTATTTATATAATTCATATAGCCTCCAAATCCTTGATTTATTTTTTGACAATATCTTCCCCATATGTGGGTTGAATAGCCAAAATTGTATCAATGATTTCCTCTACCTCTACCTCCTTAGTGTGGGTTTGGCTTATTGTGGAAATGGAAGAAATGAATATGCCTACCAAGGGTGTTGGAAATAAAAGTTACATAAGTGTAGGGGTAGGCACGAGGAGTTGAAGAAGGGGAATATATGGGAGTGTGGAATATATAGCCATGAATGAATCAATCAAAGTGGTGGGGACATTCAAGGTTGATGAAATGGGAAAAGTGATAGGAGATAAAAATGAAGTAGTATCTACCCCAGTGGTTGGGATGGCTAGTGGGATTGTATTCAGGATGATTGAATCCCCAACCATATATTATTAGGTGGTGTTAGTGATTAAGGGGGTGGTGATGAATATTAGGGATGAGATGGAAGAAATTGTAGAAGATATGGAAGGAATTATGGAAAGGGGAGTGAGAGTTAAACTTGAGTGTCTAATTAGGTTGATTGGACTATTGATAATGGATTTACTAGCACAAGTGAGTTGGTAGAAATAGAGGTGGAAATTTTTTGAGATGATGGTGGAGTGGAGATGGGGGGAGGATGTGTTGTAGCTAGTGGAATGATAAAGATAGGGGGAGAAACTATTTGTGATTCAATTATAGTTGTTTCTTTAGTTGGAAGTAGTATTAGTTGAATCATTGTTGCTTATTGGCCACTAGATTGACCTCTTTTAGACTTTTATTTCTATTTTGTCTTGTGTGATACCACTAGCCTATCTACCTATTCTATTTGGGTTCCACTACTAAAAAATTCTACTATTGGTGGTACACCCTTCTCTTTGAATTATTTTAACTTATCATTGATGTTCAAAGTTTCTTAAGTCACCTTGATGCCTTTGCTTTTAAGCCAATTGATTATTTTATTTATTACATTACTAGTCCTATCCATTAATGAGAAGGACTCAAGTATGGACCAATTGACTAATGAAAGGGGTTGAGTAAAGATATTATTTTCATAGTAAATCCTATCCATTAGAAATTCATCATATATCAATTCCTCAGGGACTGGTACCATGTTATAAGCTTTGATCTAATCTAGGGTCATCTTCGCAATAATCTTCATAATAGGGAACATGGGAATATGTTATGATTCCTACTATACTGGTAATGCTACCATTCACATCATAAAATGGCCTTACATTAATAGATCTTAAGGTCATCTGAGTCATCTCAGAATCTACACCCTTGGATTTGGATATGGAAGGGCATGTATACCTCCCTATGTTAATGGGGAAATGGATTCCTACCTTGTGTTTGCTTGATAATAATTTTTGAGTCTCTACAATCTACCTAACAAGTTTCATTAAATCTTATTTTTCACTTACATACCTTGGGAGGGTGTAAGGACAACCATTGAATACTCCTATTTTGATGTATGAGTATGTGGGGAATTGAATGAAATACAATCCCCAAATTGTAATCTTAGAAGTAGTGGCATCTAAAAATCTCTTATTTTCTATCTCTTTGTCAAACATGACTATGATGTAGTACATGAATTCATCATTTACCTTTTTGAAATTTTGTCTAATTGCCTCAAGGGTAAGTTTGGGTAATAATTAAAGACCTTGTTGACTTGGTCAAACATTGTGTTTAACCCTAGGAAACCTCTTCCCTTTACTAATATGTATACTAGATACGAAGTCATATAGAACTTCCCTATATTTTGGACTTTAACCAATTATTTATAGATGGAGTCACTTATCAACTTATCCCAATGGATGTACTACTTATTTTGGTGAGTTACCCATATATATTAGTATATCCAATCTTGAAATTTCTTAGCATTTGAGTTACTAGTGACTGTATGCAAGAGTATGATTGTGTCACCTACTTCCTCCTTAAAGTCTATTCTTACCAAGATTTTGGGAAATATTGTAGATATGGGCCTAGATACTTTTAGCCATTGTTTATTGAGTACCCTTAGACATCCAGTGTTATTATCTTGATAAAACTTCTTGGATGAGTTATGAGTAATATCAAGATGAGTCTCATACTATGAAATTAGGAACACTTAGTCGATGAAGTCAAGGTCTAGGTTCATAATCCTTTTTTCCTTGTCATTAAATACTTCTCTCTTTTTTACATCATATTACTTTACTAATGTGAACAAAAACTTAGGGATTTGCATTGATAAGGGGAAGGATATTTCTTGGGGTAGTCCATAGTCATAAATTATTTGATCTAATCATTTTTGAATTCAATATTCACCCTTGTCCAAAAATCACCTAGGTTTGTGTGACCTAGTTCCATGCCTATGATTTCATTGGTGTTGGATTCCAATCTAAGAAAGACACTAGGTACCTTAGATTTTAACTTCCTTTCATTACTAGACATATGTTCTGGTAAAATTGATGTGGGAAAACCAATTGCAAAGTTGATAGGCTTTGGGGTTGTAAATACAGGTAAAATGTCCTACAGGCTTTGGAGTTACAACTATAGATAAAATGTTTGGTGTGATTTAGAGTTGAAAAATACACTTTCAAGGTTTGAGGAAAACTCCACCATGTTTTAGGATTATTATTGTACGTAAAAACCCCAATGGGTATTTTGAATTGTAAATGCAATTGGATTTTCCATAGAGTTGTAAAGTTGCTTTTGCAAGTGAAATATCCATGGGTTTTGGAGTTGTTATTGTAGGTGAAATATCCATGGGCCCTATGTAGGGAATTAAGAGAATATTCCATTGGTTTTTTCAAAACCTATGTTTCTCATAGGCTATAAAAATGTTTGAACAAAATTTGATAAGAATTTGGAAAACACAGATAATCTTTTGAAAAAATTGGTAGACAAATTAAAACCCTAGATGCCAAGTAAAAGAAAAAACCCTAGAAATGTTATGAGATAGGAAATATACCTAAAATAAATATATTATTACCTTTGATAAAAAAAAATGGTATTTAGAAAAATTTAGGAGGGAAAAGGGAATATTGTGCAGATGGTGATCATGGTTTGGGTGCTGTGTTGATGAGGCATGTCATTACTTGACATTGTGGCTTGGTCACTTAACATAGAGATCCAATTTTTCAATTTGAAAATTAAAAAATGATTTGGAAAAAACCTTAATTTTATTATAATTAATTCCCTTATGTCAATGGTTGGGAGTAATAATATGAATTTTAGAGTTTCAGAGTTGTAGAGTAATTTTACAATTTTTCAAAATTATATTTTGTACTTTGAGCTCCACTTTACGACAAGTAGCTTGGTTATTTGGAAATGGGAAATTAGAACTTGAGGTTCAATTTTAAACATTTCAAGATGTAAATTAAAATTGGAGTCCTAGTTTCTATAAGAAGGATAGTCAGTGGGAAGCAGGACATGAGTTGTAATTTAACACTTTTCAAGTTGTAAATTATAACTAGAGTTTTTATTTTTAGTGGGAGTTAGATGTGTGGGAAGTGGAGTTTCAATTGTAATTTTCAATATTTCAAGTTAAAAATTTCATCCAAATCTACTATTTTCATGGGGAATGTGTTTGGCATAAAGTGGGACTCCATTGTCAATTTATAACTTTGTAAGTTATAAATTGTGAGTTGAGTTCTAATTTTTTCCAGTCATGGGGTATGTGGGAAATAAAGGTTAGGATGCAATTTTCAAGTTTGAAAGTTGAAAATTTCTTTAAATATCCAATTTTTATTGGGTATATGTTTGGTATAAAGTAGAGGTTGGGATGCAATTTACAATTTTCCAAGTTACAAATTGCATCCAAATCTCTAGTTTTTGCTAAATTGAGAAAAGGGTATATTGGGTCATTTTAAGGCCTTTTTCACAAAAAAATAATGGGTCTCCATGAGGGTGATAGATATTTTGACATTTTTGGGGCAAAATATCCAATTTTTGGTGACCTTTATGTGGTGATTTCTTACTAAACAATTTATTTCCAGTAGCCTTCTAGTTCATTAGGCATGGAGTCATTTTAAGCTTAACACACTTTTAATTAGGGATGAAAAAAATCTAAGATCTTGCCTAAATAAGAATGAAATAGGGAAAAATAGAGAAAAACTAAGGAAATAAAAACTCATAATGAGTTGACCTATGTGAAATCACTTATTGGGGAAAATAACTAAACCTAATATCTACAATAATTTTGGGAATGAATTCAAATCTCAAAATCAAGATTTGAGGTATATCCCATTGACTGGGATAGGTAGTTCTGATGCATCAAGCTTGGATAGCTAGAATGAAATTACTCTTTTGAACTAAGTTATAATGTATGTACCACTCCATATTGCATCAAACTTCGTATGTTTACTTGGTTTAGCTATTTTAACATCTCATTTCAGAATCATGTCTCCTTTGTTGAAGCTCATGTTGGATGTTTTTTTGTCAAAATTTATCTTTGTTTAAGCTTTATTTACTTCCAAAAATTTCATTGATTGGTTCTTGACTTATTCTGTATCCATGAGTTATACTAATCATACTATCATTTCATTTTTATCAATTAGTTCTAACTGATGATTGATTTCTAGAAATGGTAATTCAATTGACAACAGAACTCTATCTTCCCTTCTATATACCAACATGAATGGATAATTGCCAATGGATCTCTTGGGGGTGATCCTATTAGCCCAAAGTGATTATTTTAACTTCTTGTGCCATCTCTTTTGGTTGTCTTTCATTATCCTTTTGATAATCCTTATGAGATATTTATTGGTAGACTTAGCTAAGCCATTACCTTATGGGTAATAATTGGATGAATAAATTAGGTATACATTATGTCTTACATCCCATTCACTCACTTGAGTATCCATAAAATCTTTGGCATTGTATGAGATAATGGTGTAAGGAACACTAAATATTGTGACAATGACATCCATGAATTATAGGATGGATGCCTCTATGACATCTTTTAGTGTAACTAATTTAGTACATCTAGTGAAATAATTAGTTGCTATAAATACCCATTTATGGCCTATACCTGATAATGGATTGATTATGCTAATGAAATCCAATCCTCATTGGGAAAATGGTTGGTCAAATTAGATTAGTTTGAGAGGGAGAGATGTTATCTTTGATTTTCTATAAATTAAACACACTTCTTGCAGTTATTTACCCATTGATGGGAATATTTGAATATGTCAAGCCAATAATAAACCCTCTCATTATTATAATGGTAGTGGTTCTTGCAAAAATATGTCCACCTAATGGACTGTCATGAAACTCCTTGAATGATTTAGGAATTTGACTATGCTCAATACACCTTAGAATGACTCCATTCCTATCTTTCCTAAACAATACTCCATCAATAAGAACATAAGGAATAGATTGGAGTTTGAAATACCTTTTCTTGACCACTGGAAATCATACAGGTACTTGTTAATCTACAAGAAAATGGTCATGTCATGGATCTAGTTGTTGAATAGAGGTGGAGTGGTTGGTTGGGATGTATTTTGAGCATATAATACATCAAATACTAACTCAGTATTATTTATATCAGAATCCAACTATTCACATAAGCCCTTGACTCTTACAAGCTTTGTGATTTTGATGTTCACATCATATTCTATGACTTTTATGATCCATCCTACTCTTTGTTAATTTATTTCCTAGCTCAGTAGGAACTCTTTGACACTTTGGTGACTAACCATTAGATGAATTTTATTATTAGAGAGCATATGCCTAAATTTTTTGAGAGATTTAATTACATCATATACTTTATTTTCCATGAAATTATACTTTTCTTCATAATCCTTCAAAGATTGATTGAAGAAATAAATTGGTTATTCTAACCATTCTTTATTATGTTGGGTTAGAATAGTTGATATGTTACCTTCCCCTTCAAAAGCATAGATAATGAAATCATTCTCATAATTAGGGTTGACCATGGTAGGAGCCTGATAAATAGCCTACTTGATGGCTTCAAAACTATCTTTTCCTTCCTAAGTCCAGCTGAAAATGATACTCTTCTTAAGCATAGTAGTAAGGGGCTTGACCATAGAGCAAAATTTGGAACTAACCTTCTTATGAAGTTGATCTTTCCTCGGAAACTTTGTAACACCTTTTTATTGCTCAGAAGTGCTAGTGAAGATATAATACTTATTATTTTTAGGTCTATTGTAAGACCCTCTTTTGAAATAATGTGTCATAGTAGTTTCCCTTCATGAAATGTGAGAATGCACTTTTTTGGATTAGGGAAACTTCAAACTCTCTACACCTTTTAAAAATTTCCAAAGGTGATCCAGGCGTGCATTAACACATTTTGAATAAATAGTGATGTCATCTACGTATATCAAGATAATCTCATTTATTAAACCTATGAAATCCATATACATGGCTCTTTAGAATGTAGTACTAGTGTTAATCAGACTACAAATCATCTTTTTATATGCATACATGCCCCATTTTATCGTAAAATTAGTCTTGAATTAGTCTAATTCTTGCACTATGTTTTGGTTATATCTAGAATAACCATCTAAAAGGGAAAACCTTTCATATCCTGATACAATTTGAAGAATTTGATCCATGGGTGGAAAAGGATAATGATACTTTAGGGAAACTTTGTTTAGGTCCCTAAAATCCACACACAACCTAATTTCACCATTCTTTTTCCTTACAGGGACCAAGTTAACAACCTATAATGAGTGTTTGATAGGGAAAATAATATTTGCCTTTATCAATTTGGACAAATCACTCTTCATCAAGGATTTTATTTTTGGATTGATTGGTCTCTATTTCTACCTAACAGGCTTGGTATTGGGGTCAAGCTCTATTGTGTGTTGGGATAAGATAGGGTCAAACCCCCTTAAATCTTTATAAATCCAAGTGAAGTTATCATCAAATTATTGACACAACTCAATAAAATCTAGTTACATACCTTTCCAATCTTTAATTTTTTTCCCTTTGAAATGACTATCATCTTATAGTCTTCTTCATTGATCGTGATATTATTATTTTCATCTTTTAACTAATCATCAGAGTTGAAGATACTCTCTAAAGTAACAAGGCCCATGGGTAATTTTTTTGTCTTCAAATGAATGATTTGATCTCCATAATGATCTTGGAGTCTTGAATGTTTTTTATCAGAGAATTTAGCTTCTTCTCTTATAAAATTCACAATTTGTTGATCACTGTTGAAAAATTGCCAATTGGTTGCATTATCAGGAATATATGGCCTTACTATCAACTTTACATGTTGGATATTTTTCTTCTTTATTTCTTCAGGTATATTATAATGTGAGGCTACTGAGGCCATATGATCATCATCTTTGTCTTGTTCTCTTGGTATCACTTGAATATTTAAAATAATAAAGTCATCTAGTGGGTACAAAACCTTATTTTTGTAAGATATTAGCAAATTATTATTGGTTATGATTTTGGATCTTATTTAGTAAACAATCAAATCAATGTCACCAAATACTTTTAGTAATTATATCCCTCTTTTCTTGTCCAGCTGGAGACCTCGAATCAAAGCTTCATATTTAACTACATTTTTAGTTCAACTAAACTAAAGTTTGAAAGAATAAAAATAAAAATCCTTTTGAAAAGAGATAAAAAAATACCTACCATTGCACCATTCCTACTTATTGAGCCATCAAAAAACAATTTCCACATTCCTTGAATATCCTTAGCTAGTTTTACAAGATTCTAAATGATTACATCATTTTCATGGATGAAATATATACCCAACCTAATTAATTTTACATAATCATAAGGATAAAATTATAAAGTTTATCCCCATTCATCTAGATGAGTGTCTCAAATTTATCTCATGGGTGTTTCCACCTCATGATCAATCTCCTCTTCCTAATATTTTAATGTAAAATTCATATCCACAGGGATAGGAGTGTATAGCTCACTATGGTCTTTAATAACTAGATCAAATATTATTATTACTCTCATTCCATATCTCATCTTAATTAATATGTGGGACTAGTAAATAGATACATACCCTCCCATTTTTGTAGTGAATTCTTAGGAAAGACAAATAGAAAAATAGGGGGAGATAAATAATTGAGATATCTTGGGAAATTGACAAGCTTGGACATGCATGGATGGTAAGGTTTAAACCTTTTATAGTATTGAATATTTGAATAGGAATCCCATACAATTGAACCACACCTTTTTTGATAGGTTTATACTTAATACCAAGAGCATCAACTAATTTCTTGGGCATAATAAAACTACTAGCCCCTGAGTCTACCATGCAGTTATGGATGAGGTGTTTCCCAATTATGAGTGAAACGTAAAAAGGGGGATTATTACCATTTTTTCTTGATTTGGTGTTATTTTGTGGTTGACACAAAATAATTGTAACATTAGGTCATTTATCTAAAACTTTGTCTATTACTTGGAAGTTTTTCAAAGCTTCTTGCAGCAAGTCCTTATGTGATGGAATAGATGGTGCTTCCCACATGGTGACATTCAAATTAGTTTTCTTCATTTGTTAAAAAATATTGAAAGGAATTTTACCAACCTTCATTAGTGCCTTAATGGGAGCTATGTCTTCTTTCATGAGATTTAGGGTTAGTAATTTTGATTTTGACTGGCCCATTAGCACATTGGGTGGCCTCTATAATGTGTTGCCTTTTGCAAATTATTGTATAACTTTAGAAGTTGTAGCTTATTCCACCTTGGGGGGTTGATCAATTTATATTGACCTCTTTTTATAATGTGTATTTTATACCACTAAACTACAGCTATTTATTAATGCTTCCCCCTAACTTACACCATAAAATTCTCCTTTTACTAGTTTAAAATAGTAACTTCACTCTATGCAAGCTCTTATGTATCTTCTTGTTAGGCAGCGGATTCTTATTATTGTCCTTGAGTGTTTGATATAATTTTCACCATCAACGCTTGACTGATGACACCATGAGGATAAGAATTTTGATTATTTGGTTGAGCAAAAGGGTAACACCACTCATACTCCTAAGCTAGGTTGTTTTGAATAGGTACAATAGCTTTAGAAGTACCTGATGCAGGTAGAGAATAGATATTTAGAGGTTTTTATTGCATAGTTTGACTTTGTGGTTATAAATTACCTTGGTATGGATACCTATTAGGCTGGTATGTTTGGTTATATTATTGATAAAGCCTATAGTTATAGGATTGATACTTTTTCATTACTACCAACTCATTGCCCAAGCTCTTAAGTAACAGCTTAAATTCAAATAAATCATCAATATGAGTAGGATTTAAAGCTAGTGATTTATTTGTGATGGGAATTGGGGAAACTACAGGTGGTGTAGGATGCACTTATAGAAATAGAGGCATTGGAAGCTATGGGGTAATTTTTACATCTTGAATTAGGCAATTTTCTGCCCATATTATACTTTCATAGGCATTGGGGAGTGTGGTGCCACCTATTGATTGAATCATGATATATATATATATATATATATATATATATGCGTATATATATATATATATATATATATATACACACACACACACACATACATACATATGTATGTATGTATGTGTGTGTATATATATATATATATATATATATCACTATTTAAAGCTATTAAGTAATATAGGAAATAATTATTTTTGGTTGGTTTGACCAACATTAGAATTCTATTCCATGTCTTTTGAAAATGAAAATTTAAACACTCATGAACTCATGAGGAACATGTTGAATAGTAGCTAGTTTTTTAACCAGGGAGAGGTAATCACTCTTATCTTCAAATTACATGTATGATGAAGTCCCTAAGTCATCCCAAACATGTATGGAATTTGGTAGTAGACCTTTATACCATTGTAAGGTTGTACCCTTAAATGAGGAGATAAGAACTCTGATTGCAAAATTTTCTTGTACTATATTATGAACTAAATAAATATTAGCAATGTATTTTACATGTTCTATGGTAGTGGTGTAAGTTTCAATAGTAAAATATGAAAGGCCTTTTAGAGATGAGGTGGGTATGTCATCATATTGGGCCAACTAAAGTCGGCTACCTCCATTGAAGGATATAAATTTTTGATTTCTTAGAGACATAATAAGAGGTGTGAAACTACTATAGGTATTTGTAGGAGATGCAAATAGATTTATAGGATATACTCTAGTGTAAGGTACAACTGATCTTGATTTATTTTTATATGTAAATGATAATTTTTGTAAATTAGTTTTCTTACCTTTAATAGATGATCTTGTTTGTATTTGTGGCACACATAAACCTAGATTTCTTCAATTTGTGAACTAGTGAAATTACCGAGTGCTTTTGAAATCTGCATGAGACTTGTACAATTCTTGATGAGAATAACACCAATCTCTTATTAATAATTTTTGGGTCCCACTGGGCACGCCAAAAACTATTATCACATATATTTTACACCCATCTTTATGTAATAACATGTTGTGTGGTATGTGTAGTAAACTTTGGTAAATCTAATGATAAAATGGGATCACCTCCAAGCTATGGGACCTTGGAAAATTTAGATAAACCTCTAAAGAAGGCTGACTTCCTTTCACTAAGTTTAGTACAACTGACATATTACTAGTTCATATAAAAAATTATGATTCCTAGTGATCTTGCTCCTCAATTAGGGTTTAACATGTGAGGAAAAGAGTTTTAGAAATGATTTTTAAAAATAGGAAATGGTGATTGAACCAAATAATTATAGTGGATATTAATGCTTGATTTGTATGAACATAACATAATAATAAATACATTTAAATTTATTGGAGCACAAACTCATGCACATATGAAACCAAAGGTAATATTGGGCATTTCTCATATAAGGAACAATGTTCTTTATTTTAATCAATCAATATTTTCAAAAGTATAAAATAATACCATAGATGAAATTTTATGACTGAAATAAGAATGAAAAAATTAAAAAATTTGAAAAAAATCCTTGCATACACAAAGATAACATAGAAAAGGAAGGAAAAACTTCAATCTATTATCATTCTCTAGGTTACAACCTATAGATCAATTTTTCAAAGTACAATATAATTTCTCCAATAACAAAAAGATAAATGGGTTATGCCATGGTACTCATATTTATAAAAAAATATTCTCTTGAAAAAGAGATAGTTATCAAAACCCTACGCCCAATTAAAGAGCAATAAAAAATTATAAAATCTCATGAAAGTGGCATGATCGTTAGCTGGAATGGCATATTTTGCAAGGTAAATGGTTGGAACAAAGAACATGTAACTACTAAGAATTTCAAAAACTTTTGGAGGTATAGATAAATCTAATCAAAACTTCATGCAATGTCTTCCTTATCTTTAGTTGAACCATTGTTATCTTATCCATGAAATGAGGCACCATAAAAAGGAACTCACACTTAGAAATATGAAATATCTTAGATATTTTAGGTTATTTCTTGCAAAACCTAACTTGTATTTTTCAATTGGGACTTTGATAAATTTCTAAGTCATCCAAATTTTGACAAAACTAGAAATAAAATTTACAACATAAGTTTTTACAAGTAAACAACTCAGACCTTGCCAAAAATAAAAGTGCAATTTACAAGTTTGATTTTTACAACTTTTCAACTTGCCAAAAAATACTTGAAAATTACAAGTGTCTCTTTCTTAGAAAGCATTGTCAAAATGATAGTTGAAATTTGTAAGATGCAACTTTACAATATTTTTTACAATAAAGAAATGTAAAATATAAAATGTATTTGATTGAAAGAATTAATCTACAACCATAACCTCAAAAATTTCTTTGTCCTTCTTTGCTTGCATTTTCTCAATATAAGCATCAAAGCTTTTGAATATCTTTAGGATACAATATTCATTAGGACTAAATGATTCTAGGTTACTTATCTCACATTATATAATTGTGTCATAGAGTTCCCTTGATGTATCCCTATATACTTGAATGTATTTCCCCATTTGATCTATTGTATTATGATACCTGATAAATCAATGGATGAAAATCAAGTTGAATGTTGCGTCCTATGCTTAATCTCTCTCAACCACTCCTTTGAAATTATATTAAAACTCTTATACTAAAAGGATTTGGTCTTGATGATCTATTGATTCACATGATAGTTTATTAAGAAAATATTAAATTTCATATATCATATTTGTGAGATTATTATATGTATACTTAGCCTTATTAATACTTAGTCATTATTCTTATTTTGAAATTATCTACCCTATCTAATTCCTCATGCTTTGCATCATTTTTGAATATTTTATCTGTAATGAGGGTATTAGTTTCAATCATGTCAATATCTTGAAATTTTGGGAAGAATAATTTCAACCTTTCAATCTCTTCCTCATATTTGCTCATTGATGCCTTCAAAGTTTCTTAATCAACCTCCAAAGTTTTATAGTAATCTATTTATAACTCAATTACTCTATTTACCTTTGTGATGATCTCCTCTACCTATTCCTTTGTATCCTTTCCAATGTTATAAATATATATTACTACTTCAAGTGAATCCTTATCGAATAACTGAGTAATATATTATGTTGGTTGGGCCATAGGATCAATGAACTTCTTCAGTGCAATTTTCAATTGTTCAAATTTATTCTTTAATTCATCCTTTGTGACCTTGTCACTATCCATATTCTTGAAAAGATAGTTAATTCTTGATTGAACATCATGTTTTGATACCTCTCTTATAGGATGAATTAGGTGCACTTTGGATATTTGGTAATCCCCCACCACTAGATCTTCTTTTTGTTTGTTTGGTGGGGAGACTACAATTTCTACATACTTCTCTCCTAGTGAATCATATAATATTCTAAATATAGTTTTGGGAACTAACCTTGATTTATTTGATGCCTCTATAATGTCAAAATATAATGTGTTAGGAAACACAATTTGTTTCCATTTATTTCTCACTGATTGCACTAGCTAGATTAGAGTGGCATCCTGCAATACTAGCACTATCAATTATAAATCTACAACTAAAGTTGTTGCACTGGTATTATTATGATGAGTGTTGTGTCTATCATTGATATGGATGTTTAATACTTGAATAATGTTTTGGTAATCTATTCCCCATATATGGTTTGAGTATCCATAGGTGTATCAATGATTTCCTCTATCTCTACCTCCTTAGTGGGGGTTTGGGTTATTGTGGAAGTAGAAGAAATGGGTGTAGTGGAAATGGATGTGCCTACCAGTATTATTGAAATTAGAAGTGATACAAGTGGAAGGGTAGGCACAATGAGTTGAAAAAGGGGAATCTATGGGAGTGTGGAATCCAGAGCCATTAATGAATCAATCAAAGTGGTGGGGACACTTAGGGTTGATGAAATGGGAAAAGTGATAGGAGATGAAAATGAAGTAGTAGTTACCCCATTAGTTGGGAAGGCTAGTGGGATTATATTCAGGATTATTAAATCGATAGACATGTACTATTAGGTGGTGTTGGTGACTAACAAGGTGGTGATGGATATTAGGGATGAGATGGAAGGAATTATGGAAGAGATGGAAGTAAGTGTGGAAGAGGGGAGTGAGAATGAAACCTGAGTGTCTAATTGTGTTGATTAGACTATTGAAAATAAATTTACAACATAGGTGAGCTAGTGGAAATAGAGGGAGAATTTTTTTGAGATGATGGTGGATTGGAGATAGGAGGAGGAGGTATTGTAGATGGTGGAATGATAGAGATATGGGAAAAACTATTTGTGCTTCAACAATAGTTGTGTCTTTAGTTGAAATTAGTATTGGTTAATCCACTGCTACTCCTTGGCCACTAGATTGACCTTTTTAAACCTTTTGTTTCTATTTTCTCTTATGTTATACCACTAGCCTATCTACCTATTTTGTTTGGGTTTAATTTCTAAAAACTTCTATTATTGATGGCACACCCTTATTTTTGACTTATTTTAACTTATCACTGATGCTCAAAGTTTATTTAATCCCCTTGACCCTTTTTCTCCTAAGCCAATTGATTGTTATATTTATTACATTAGTGGTCCTATCCATTAATGAGGACTCAAGTATAGACCACCTAACTAATGGAAGGGGTTGATCAAAGATCTTGTTATCATAGTTAACCCTATCTAATGGAGATTCATCATTTATTAAGTCTTTAGGACTGGTGCCATGTTATAAGCTTTGATCTAATCCAATGTCATATTGGAATGATCTTTTAGTCTCACTTCCTTTTCATCTTGTAGGTCTTCCCAATAATCTTCATAATAAGGAGCATGGGAATATGTTGTGATTCCCAATATATTGGTAATGTTGAAATTTACATCATAAAATGGCCTAATATCAAGAGCTCTTAAGATCATTTGAGTCATCTTGGCATCTACACAATTGGCTTTAGATAGGGAAGGGCATGCATACCTCCCTGTGCTAATGGGGAAATGGATTCATGCCTTATGCTTGCTTGATAATAATTTATGAGTCTTTATAAGTTACCTCACAAGTTATATTAAAGCCCATTTTTTGCTTACATACCTTGGGAGGGTGTAAGGACAACCACTGAGTCCTCCTAATTTTATATATGAGTATGTGGGGAATTGAATGAAATACGATCTTTAATTTATAATATCAAAATTAGTGACATAAAAAAATATCTTCTTTTCTAGATCTTTTTCAAACATAACTATGATGTAGTATATGAATGCATCATTTAACCTTCTAAAATGTTGTCTATTTGCCTCAAGGGTGAGGTCAAGGTAATAAATGAAGACCTTGTTGACTTGGTTAGTCATTGTGTTCAACCCTGTGAAGGCACTTCCCTTTGATAATATGTAGACTAGATATGAAGTCATATAGAACTTCCCTATATTTTAGACTTCCACCAATTATTTGTGGATGGAGTCACTTATCAACTGGGCCCAGTGGATGTAATAATTATTTTAGTAAATTTACCATATGTATTTATACATCTAATCCTAAAAGTTATTAGCATCTGGGTTCCCAGTAAATTTATGTAGGAGTATGATTATGTCACCCACTTCCTCCTTAAAGTATATTCTTACCAACATTTTGGGAAATATTATAGATGTGGGCCTAGAGACTTTTAGACATTATTTATGAGTACCCTTATAAATCCAATGTTATTATCATGATAAAACTTATTGGATTAGTCAAGAGTAATATCGAGATAACTCTCATACTCTGGAATTAGAAACACTGAGTTGATGAAGTTGGGGTCTAGGTTCAGAATATTTTTTCCTTGTCATTCAACACTTCTCTCTTTTTTACATCATATTGCTTTTCCAATGTGATCACAGGATCAAGTTTCTACATTGATTAGAGGAAGGCTACTTCTTAGGATAATCCATAGTCATAAATGTTTTGAATCCAATCATTTTTGAATTCAACATTTACCCTTATCTAGAAATCACCTAGGTCTGTGTAACATAAGTCTATATCCATGATTTAATTAGTGTTGGATTCCAAGATAAGAAGGATATTAGGTCACTTAGATTTGAATTTCATTTCTTTTCTAGACATAGGTTCTAGGAAATTTAATATGGGAAAACCAACTGTAGAGTTGGTAGGCGTTAGGGTTGCAAATGTAGGTAAAATGTTTAGTAGGATTTGGAGTTGTAACTATATGTAAAATTTTCAATGGGATTTGGAGTTTAAAAATTAAATTGAAAGGTCTAAAGAAAACTCTAACAAGTTTCAATCTTGTTATTGTAGGAAAAATCCCTGATGGGGATTTGAAATTGTAAATGCAATGGGGTTTTTTGTGGAGTTATAAGGTTTCTTTTGTAGGTGAAATTTCCATGGGTTTTGGAGTTATTATTGCAAGTGAAATGTCTATGGGGACTATGTAAGGAATATTTGAGAGAATATTCCACTAGTTTTTTTAAACCCTATGTTTTCCACAGGCTATAAAAATGTTTGAAGAGACTTTGATAAGAATTTTGAAAACACAGACAATCTTGTGAAAACATAGGTAAACAAACTAAAACCCTAGATGTCAAGAAAAGGAAAAATCATTAGAAACATTATGATATAGGAAAAAGACCCAAAATCAATCTATTATTAGCTTTTATATAAAAAAATGGAAGCTAGAAAAATGTAGGAGTGAAAATGGAATATTGTGTAGAGGATGATCATGGTTTGGGGGCTACATTGACAAGGCATGGCATTGTTTGACATCGAGGATTGCTCACTTGGAATAGAGATTTGATTTCACAATTTTAAAATTAAATAATTATTTTCAAAAAAACCTAATAATTAATGCCCTTAGGTCATTGGTTAGGAGGAATGGTGAGAATTTTAGAGTTTTGGAGTTGTGGAGCAACTTTGAAATTTTACAAAATTGCATTTTTCACTCTAAGGTGATTTATACTAGGTGGCTTGGTTCATTGGAAAAGGGAAAGTAGAACTTGAAGTGAAAATTTCAACTTTGTAAGTTGAAAATTAAAACTAGAGATCCATTTTTTGTAAGAAAGATAGTCAACGAGAAGTAGGACTCGAGTTTTAATTTACAACTTTACAACTTGAAAATTGTAACCAGAGTTCCAATTTATGATGGGACTTGGATGTGTAAGAAGTGGAAGATAAATTTCAATTTGCATGTTTATAAGTTGTAAATTGCATCTGAATCTCCAGTTTCCATGGGGAATGTGTTTCGAGAAAGCAAGGCTCCATTTGTAATTTAAAACTTTACAAGTTGTTAATTATGAGTGGAGTTTTGGTTTCCACCGATCTTAGGGTATGAAAGAAGTGGAGGTTGGAATGTAGTTTACAAGTTTAAAAGTTATAAATTGCATTCAAATATATAGTTTTTTTTGGGTATGTGTTTGGTAGAAAGTGGAGGTTGGGATGCAATTTTCAAGTTTGTAAGTTGTAAATTGCATCCAAATCTCTGGTTTCCACTAGCTTCAAAAAAATTTATCCTCAGTCATTTTAAGGCCTTTTTCCCAAAAAATTAATGGGTCTCCCTTAGGGTACTGAATGTTTTGACATTTTTGGGGTAAAAATATCAAGAATAATCTAGAACATTCTTCACATCCAAGCTCACTCTTTTACAATATTAACTATGACACATATGCACTAATTTTTTCTAGCCAAAAGTTTTTGGAGAGACCTCTACTAGGTTTATGTTTCACGAAATTCTTCCTCATTTAATCATGATGTATGCACAAACACTTGTATTTAAATAAAAAACTTTCTTAAATTAAATAATAAAACCATGGAGTTAGGTTAGACCTTTGAATGTTTCCCAAACTTCCCTAAATCTAAATCATGCTCATACAACCCTATCATTGAGAGAAATCCAACAACTTCATCTCTCATCTCATGGTAAAAAAGACACCTTATACTCAATGCATCAATAACCTTATTTGATTTACCACTCTTATTCATAAAAAAATATGTACCTTTGAAGAAACTCAATCCACCTCATATTATTGTGAATCAAATTACTTAGTTATTTATAAAATGCAATGATTGATGGTCCATGAAAAAAAAACTACTTGGATAGTAAACAAGGCTTTCATTTCTTTAATCTAAACAATTGCATATAAATTTGGTTTATATTCTGAATACTTATTCTTGGATTCATTAAAATTATCACTGAAGTAGGTAATGGGTTTATCTTATCTAAAAAAAAACTAATTTATATCTTAGTAGCATCATAATCAAATAGAAGTACTTTTTAAAGGTCAATAATGATATAAATGGTTGTTTTATCACCTTTTATTCAAATTATGAAATATATTCTCTATTGTAATTACCCAAAAAAATTCTTTCCTATCATACTTCATTATTTCTATGATATGTTCACATATGCCACTATTTTTCAATGAAATTTCTATAGAAACTTGCCAACTGATGGAAAATTCTTGCCTTAAACATGCTTCTTGGTGATGGTGACTCAATAATAGATCTCACTTTCTTATGATCAATTCAAAATCCTCATTTTGAAAGCACAAAGCTCAAGTGTTCTAAATCTTATTTCATAAAGTTGTACTTTTTAAAGTTGGCTAGGAAAAATGACCAAGCATTAGATGTATCAAGTGTTCCTATTTTGTTATTTTAAATATAAAACTATAATCCAAATGAAATATGAAAAATGACCTATAAATGGTTTCAACACTTCATTCATCATCCTTATACACATTTTTGGTGTATTTGTCAATATGAATGTTGTAAAAATACACCCATACAACCCATCATTTGTATTAAATGTGGTTTTCCACTTGCCCCCTTCTCTAATATATATTTTATGATACTCACTCTTTAATCCTATCATTTTAAGTACTTATCTCCACTCAATTAATCTATCAAGTCATTTATCCATGGTAATAAAAACCTATACTTGATAGTTATCTTATTTATGGATCATGAATTTTTGCACATACACCATTCTTAATTCTTATTTGTTACTAGTATGTATGTACTATACATGGGATAAAGATATATCTAATCAAACCATTATTCAAAATCTATTAGAGTTGTTTATTCACCTCCTCATTCTCCATAGGTGTTAACCTATGCTATACCTTTTTCACCAATATTGATCTAGAGATCAATATTAGTGAAAAAGGTATGATATAGGTTAACACCTATGGAGAATGAGGTGTTAACCTATGTCATACATTTTTCACTAATAATTATCTAGAGATCAAGTTAATAGGATGGATAATGATTCTCATGGGTGGAAACCCATCTAATAATTCCTTAGAAATAATTTTAGCATATTAATTTAATAAACTATTCACCTCATGTGGAATTTCATCGACGATGTCCATTTTCAGAAACTCCATGGGTTTTGAAATGAAATAAAAATAATCTTCCTCATTCTACACCACTCTTAAGAACAAGTTTACCACTCATCCACTTCTCTAATCTAGATTTTATGATATCCACTCTTTAAACCTATCTTTGTGAAGTAATTATAGATTTAAGTTGGGTTTTGGGAATTAGTTATAAATATAATCTTAAGTTGATTATACCATTAGAAAACATCACCCATTAAGGGTTGGGAAAGTAGTTTACTAGTAAAAAAGGTGATGAGTTTAATCTTATCCTTATAAATATTACAAAAGGCTTTGAGTTGAAAATTAGGATTAATTGATCCATTATGGGAGATAGTAGGAACAATTCCACCAATGTCAGTATTTTCAATCTAAGGAAATTAGGGCTCATTTTTGAGGTGTTTAGTTAATTATATGTGAATAATATATTGTATAATAAGATTCCCAAGATGATATATAAGTGGTTTGGGTTGGCGGAGTAACATTTATAGGCATTCCCCATTGAACTTGTTGAGGTTTATATTAAATTTGCATGAATTATTGAGAACTTGTGGTTTACATGACATCCATTTGGTTTAGACCTTCAACATTAATTTTATTATGTTAGCTGTAATTTTAATTAGATTAGAATATTAGGAAACATGTTGAGAATATTTATAAGTACTAGAAGTGACATTAGTTTAATAAGTTTAGGTAAGAGCACCAAAGCTAATAATCACCACGTTTGTAACTAAAGTAGGCATGGTGGATACAAAAGGGAGAGGGGAAGTTGAAAATTGAATTTACACAAGTCATATAATAAATATATGTAGATGATAAGATTTATATATAAAAGAATGGAACATGAGATTATATATGATTACATGATCATTTACCATATTCTCAATGATGTAGTTAAGAACATATTCCTTTTTAACCTTAGATTCATGGGATTTAAAGGTTTTGTTTGGCCTATATTTCTTGGTATTATGTAACTCATAATATTTATTTATAGTTGAATCCATGTTAAAATAATGATAAGGATGATCTTGTGAGATAATAAAGTTAAAAGGAATAGGTCACTGGGAATCCTTATTAATATTGGTTAATTTCATAGCACTGGGATTGTTGGTATAGAATACCTAAAAATATTATTTGGTTTTACTTTAGAACTATTTTAAATATTTAATCTTAGAAACAATCCTTTAGGGATGCTAAAGGGAAATCATTTTGAAAAATAATGCATGTTAAAAAAATTGTAAAACTAGAAGCATTAATAAAATCTAACCAATGGTGGGATAGGATTCATGTTGGGTTCACTAGATTGTATGATGGTAAAAAATGGTAAAAAATATAAATATACTATAATATAGTAAAAATATAATATGGTTATGGCCAACATGCCCCCTTTTATTTGAAATAGGGGACCCCTCTAAAAATCTCATGAATCAGAGCTTTAGGGTCTTTTCATTTTCCCTCATTGACGTAAATTGATTTAATCCTTAGAATAAAAAGTGATTTGCTTTCCCCAAGTAGCAGTAGGCCTCTTTTATTTTTTAGTACCAAGAAGTGTTTGTTATTTTTATGAAATTATGGTGCTAAAGTTGCATGTTGGCTTTCACTAAAATTTCTCAAAGGCTTTTTCCCTTCTTAGAGTATTAGACTCATTTCCCTTTATGCCAAATCAAGATATCCATAATTGACAAGTAAGTTTTAATGTATCATAGTCATTTTACTTTTCTTACTTAGTATTTTTTTGTGAATTTCATAGAGCCTAGGAGAGATCAACTGAATGGTAAGGAACCACATCCCAACAAGTTAAAATGGCCAGTCCCTTAGACCTATCAAAGATGTTAGAACCTAGGAGAACCTAAATGAATGAGAAGGCACCAAATCATCAAATGTCTGAGTGACCAACCCCCTAGACTTGTTAGAGATGTCAGATCCTAGGAGATCTAGTCCCCTAGACCTATCAGAGATGCTAGAGCCTAAGATATACCATTTAAATAGGAAGGCACCACATCCCCATGAATCAAAGTGGCCAATCCCTTAGACCTATCAGAGATGTTAGGGCCTAGGAGAGCCTAGATGAATGGGAAGGTGCCATGTCCCCATGAGTTAGAGTAACTAATCCCCTAAACATGTTAGATATGTTAGAGATTAAGAGCCTAAATGAATGGGAAGGAATCATGTCTCCATGTATTAGAGAGCTAGTCCCCTAGACTTATAAAATATGTTAGAACCTGGGAGAGCCTAACTGAATGGGAAGGTGCCACATCCCCATGGGTTAAATTGGCTAGTCCCTTGGACCTATCAAGGATGTCAGATCTTAGGAGAGACTAATAAAATGAAAAGGTGCCATGTCACCATGTGTCAGAGATTTGATTGCCTAGACCTATTAGATATGTCATATATTGATCAAATGGTAATGTTCCATGTCACCAAATGTTAAAACAGAGAGTCCCTCAGACTTATCAGAGACATAAGATCCCAAGAGACCCTGACTAAATGGGAAGATGCCATGTATCCATGATTTAGAGTGACCAATTCCTCAGACCTATTAGATATGTCAGATCCCAAAAGAGCCTAACTAAATGAGAAGGTGCCACATCACCCAGTATGTAGATGAACTAGCAGCCACTTAAGGCCCATGAAGGTTAAAATGAGGTAAAATTGAGACCAAAGATCCAATTAAAATGTGACACATGTCATTAGGTGACACATCACTTAACTTAAGAGAAAGACATGGAGTACAGAGTTCTGCCTAGGTACTAACTATTATTAAGAAGACCAATGAGTGGATGACATGTGTCAAAAAGTGGGAGTTATTTGAGAAGCCTCTAAGAGATGTGATTGTATGCCTACCATACACTAGGCATTAATAGATTGGGAAGTTGAGCTCAATTGGAAAATTTTAAACATCTCATTTACATTTATATATTCAATTTATGGTGAAGGATCATGGGCACCAAATTAAATTCTAGATTCAAAAATAAAGAGAGAAAATCTAGCCACCAACTCAAATTCAGATTCATAACAAGTGAACTATATAAAATAATTAATATATGGGGTTATATTCATGCACTTATAAAGCCTAAGAGAAGATCACTAATGTTACCATTGCTACATTTGAATAAATATCTAACTCATTGCTTTCAAAATTCCATAGAGCCCTTATATTTCATGCCTTCTACACTCAAAGCTTACTAATTACCCCTCCATCCTACTCCA
This sequence comes from Torreya grandis, assembly GCA_037957365.1. Lineage (NCBI taxonomy): Eukaryota > Viridiplantae > Streptophyta > Pinopsida > Cupressales > Taxaceae > Torreya > Torreya grandis. The sequence continues at coordinate 215,121 of JARHVA010000495.1, forward strand.
ATGTCTGCTTCATCCTCAAACCCAAAGGCTTAACTTAAATATAGGGACACCACATTCCTAGTTATCTTGACAAGTTCAAGTGCTATAATTATTTATTTAAAGTGGTCAAACAAGTCCTTAAGGATTCATCATCAGATGATGACCAATAGGTAGAGTATAAGGATGCCCTTAAATCCTACAAGAAGTGTAGACCCCATAGAGTCATGGCCAAACTAGAGGCATTCCCTTGTGTTAACTTATTAAGTGACATATTTCATAACTCTATATGCATACAAGATGGGTCAATGACAAGGTATACTTGCCTAACTCTCAAAACTAGATTACTAATATCTCTAGGAATGCTTTCAAGGTGTATTACTCCCTCCTAGACTTTACTTTCTCCTAAAATATAGTGGCAGTAATGGTCTATATGGGGACCTAATAGATATATGATGTCCTCCATGATTGGGTTGAGAAGCCAAAATCCAAATGGGTTAACAAAGAGGATATCAATGCTTACATATTTCATACCTTTTAGGAGGAGGTTTGGGTAGGCATGATCTACTAAATTGGCTATTCGATGACCAAGACTATAATCACATCAATGAGATATGGGTACCTATACTACACATGATCCTTACTATTTAGAGGTCTTGGACATGAGGGATTGATAAATTTTAAGTTGGTCCATGCCATTACAGATTCCTGAGCTGGGAGAAATTTATACATGATGAGATACCTTCTAGATGTGGTCTACATGATCCTCTCTTTCAAGCCTTCAACCTTTCCTATATGGGTTTCAAAGAGAAAAAAATACATGTGGTCTTTTACAAAATATATGTCCACTACTTATACCATCACATTTAGGACATATGCGAGCATTTATACCTAGTGGTCTACCAAGTCATCAATGAGGATTCAATCCCCTAGATCTCAAAGGAAATCATGGATTCCATCATGGCCATTAGAAACTATTAGTTGTAAAAAGATAACACTATGATCTAGATCATGGGTTTCCTCAAGGAACCACTCTACCTACCTATTATGATCTAGATTTCCTATCATAATAGGAGATTACCTATTATCTAGTGGAAGGCATCTTTAGGTTTTGTGCAGTATTAATAAAAGGTGTGCTCATAAATCCTGATCACCATAAGGCACCATGTATACAAGACCTTATCTTTAATTTACAAGATGCTGGTTGGTTGAGATTCTTTCCCCATTTCAAATTACAATTTATAGTAATGGGACCATAAAGGGGTAATTTGAGCTCATTTGGTTTGATACTCAACCTACCTCAACATCAACTATAATCATCAGGCTAAAGATGATAATGAACTTTATCTAAATGCCATCAATGACCAAGAGGTTTTATCCTAAATAAAAACCAATAAAAAGGACAAGAAGGCTCAAATTGGCCCCTATGTGCCTACTCTTACTCCTGCTCACTTTGTAGAGGACCCAAATCTAATATCTTTGACTATCTCCTAGAGGATCTTGTAAGGTATTCCTCTACCTTCTCCTCAAGTTCCAAGTCCAACTCTAATTTCACTAGCAGATCCTACTCTTTGTGAATCAACTCTTCTTATGGCTCCTTTAGTTTCTCCTCATACTTTGGATCTACATTTTCCTCCTCTAGAAGATATAGTAACTAAGCCATGCTATAGGTAGTCTCATACTACTCAATGACATACAACCCATGTATATACTACTCAACCACCAACACCTCAACCCTAAGCCCCATAGACCCTAAGGTTTGGTGTGGTTAATAGCCTAAGAGTGAGACTAAAGGGAGGATCAAAATAGGCACCCATATAGGTCCCCCATCTCATACCTCTATCTCCTCCCATTTCCATTCTACCCCTCACTCCCATCTGATGCTTACTTGTTCTACTCTACCCCCACAAATTTCCCAAGTGGTGCCTCCTCTATTCCCCATTACTCCCCCTCTATCCTTTACCCAAGTACCTTTGTAATTAGTCCTTCTAAGAATATTGACCTCTTTATTCCCTTTTGATCCCTTGATCTCATAATGTGGAGTCTTCCTAGTGCCTCCCTTAGGTATGCCTTTAGTAGCAGGTGTGGCTATAAATTTTGGGAGTGTACCACTCATAGCAAGGACATTCCTGATGCCTACTCTAATAAATCTAGTGAATTCCTTAACAAATCCAAGTCCTCCACCATTTTCCCCTATAGTTATTATCATCTTGGTTAGAACATCTACTATAACATCTAAAGTCAATTGGGGTTAGAGACCAAAGAATAATTAGAGGTAACACACACTCAGAACCTAATCCAAAGGCATACTTCTTTGATTTATCCCCTCTATAAGCCTTAGTAGATCCTTTGACCTAAGCAAAAACATATCAATTCCCATCTCCTCATCCCCCTCTATCTATTACCTAGCATACTATGGGACTCACCTTCAACCAACACATCTCTTCCCTTATTTTAAATGACCCATTTTGGCCACCTCTCCTACACCCTTTGTAACTCATAATATGGTCCTAAGGTCATAGGAACTATAGATTAATGTCCAATTTAAATCATACATGCAATGGAATTTTTATCAAGACTCCATAAGCATAAATAGAACACTCACACATAGGTTTTTCTAGGAGGGGAACCTAATGGTATGGAAAAACTATCAAGATCTATTCTCCCTCACCAAGGTGAGGACTTACACTAGGGAGGAAAGGATGGTCAAGGACCCATTTTTAGTTATCTATACTACCCATTATATATCTAAGAAGCTCTTCAAGGACATGAAAATCCAAGTATAAAATTTAGAAGCCAAAGTAAAGATCACTTTTCTAGTCGAGTTAATTGGGTAGGTTAAGGATTCCTTACTACTACTTTTCCCAATCCTTGGGAAAGTAGTGGAGAATTTGGTTGAGACCAACATGATTATCCAGTGGACTTAGTCCTACATGGAGAGGATTGTAAATATGGATGGGTAATTTTGAAAGATGCAAGTGGTTTTGAACAAAGGGATGATCACATAGTTGAAACTCATACCAACCTTAGACTTGGGGTTGTACTAGACATATGTCAGGAATATGATAGCTATAAAGGAAGAGTGGGTAGAATTAGCTCACACTACAATGGGACCCTTTAAAGAGGGTAAGAAGAAGATATTGACCTACTTTAAATAGGTCAATATCTATGTGTTATTCCATCCAGTTGGCACCTTACTCAACCAAGGGGAATTTAAAGTCCACCTGGGTCAATTCAACCAAGTTGTGAGGGAGAAAGTTTCCAAGGCAAACTAAAAAGGGGCCATATAATTGCTAAATCTGTCAACTCAATTCATAATGAACATCAACTAGATATATGGAGTCTAAGCATCAATGAAATCACCCTTCTAAGTCTCCTAGAGACCAACATCTCAGGCCAAGGTAATATTCATGGAGCCCCTAATGAAACTTGCCAAGTTGGAAAATGAGTTTGACCTTATGGCAACCACATTGGAATCTAGGAGTGAATAGTCAAAGTATTTAGGAGCTAGACCTTATCATCCACCTCCTCATGTCAATTAATTGGTTCCCCATAGATCTATTGTGGGTTTGTATAGATTATTTTTTTAAAAATTTTGAAATATGGTTGTAACTATAATGAGTGTCCATCATGGCCTAGGATGGGATCCTCATGCTATTTGGAGGTTATCCCCATCTTTATATATATAAGGAATATTCATATTATATTATATTGTTGACCAAAATTACTCAAAATTATTGTCAGATTATAGTCAGGATTTCATCTACTTTTCCTTCATCACTCTAGATTGTAAAATCAGCCTAGATCAATTATTGTAATAGTATTTACTCTTTTTAATAAACACAATCTCTATTTTTCTATAAGAGGGTTTGTCTTGCATTTCAATTTTCTTTCATATTCATGTTTGAATGATCATCAATGCTATTTTAATTGGATTAACACTTGTATACATTATGTATGTCATGGTTATGATGTGCTTATCTATTATAAATTTTATGTGAGTTTTATCATTTCCCCTTTGGTAGCATTAATAATTTGTGTGTCAAGTTATAAATTATCATATGGTGTTTATTTGTTTTCAATAATAAACTCCTAGGACTCGTCATTAGTGAGAGATCATATTGAAGTCATACTCCTTGTTCTCTCAGAATCTTCCCACTGTATGTTCTTGGAGGTAAAAATTTAATGAAACTTGGTCTATAGTGGTATAACTATGGTTCAGTCACTAGGTTTAATGACCAATGCATTGTGTTCATTTTAGGCCTAGAGGCCTTCCTTTTTATGCCTTATCCTTCCCTCTCTTTTGAATTTGTTCTTTAGCATTGAAATACTGTTTCCCCTTATGTTTAGAAATAATAAACCCAATACTAAAATTTTCATAAAAATATTTGACCTATGTGTAGGACATTCAATTGAACTTTTGGTGGTGAGAGTGCATCTCTTGGAGATTATTCATGTAGACTCCATTTTTGAAGTCAAATATCTATAGTCATTCCCTAGGCTAATCCTAGATTAATCCTAAAATAGAGGTAAAAAGTACATAGTTATTTCCACCTTCACATTTAAAAATAATTTCCAACCTCATGGTCATTTCATGAGAAACAGTAGATTAGAATGAACAACAAATACCATACTAGGACAAACTATATACAAAAATGTTTCACCACAAAGTAGGGTAGGGATACAAGAAAGAACTATTTGTAAGAGGGGTATCAATGATATAATAAGTAAACCACATGTAATGAACTAAATAAAAAGATAAACCTAGATCCAAGATGATAATAAATTACATTTAAAACATATAAAATTAAGAATGCATACAAGGGATTGTAATTAAATATAAATAAAACCAACCCAAACATGAATAAGGGAATACAACTATGGTTGAATATAAAGGAATAGATGATATATATTAGTATAATGATACAAACTATCTAGGTGAGAAGAGTAGTGAAAAAACATACAACTCTTATAATATGCAAAATATATCTACTAAAGTAAATAAAAGAATTAGATTAGGGATAGGGATACTTACCTTGAGGAGAATTTTTAGTGCATCAACCTCCCCCTTGGATATAATATCACTCTATAATATATGTTATTAGTGATGATATAAAATGGAAAGGACAAATACCTAAGTTTGTTTAATTTGTTAATCCAAAGACTAAGTGTCATTATAATTAATTAGGAGCAATAAAGTACTATGTTAGTAATGCCAATCTCATACAAATAGGAAAACAACTATACATATCAAAATTGAATTATTAGGATAGATTACAAGGTCATAAATACATTAAATTTATAAATATTTATTTATTAGGAAGTATAGGGAGACATACTTAACTAGAATGATATGAATCAATCTAGTAAGAAATAATTAAAATACTAAGCACATAATAAGGAATGAAGGGGAAAAAGTTAAAAAATGGAAGACAAAAGTTCATAGTTATTTCCACCTTCCCCATTTTATGGAATGCCCAACCTCATAGGTGTTTTATGAGAAGGATTATATTGGAGTGAAAAAAAAATGGTTCTATAAAGAGTGAATTAATGGAATACTTCATGGTTATTATTGATTTATTTTATGAATATGTTGAGTTTGGTTTATTGCTAACCATATGCTAACTAATATTTGATAGTGAATCATCCTTAAGAATAGTTCACCTATTACTAAGGCTAGGTGCCACCAAGATATATTGGTAATTTCCCCTAATTTTCCATATAAAACTTAGTTCTAACCAACCTATAACCATCATGATTCCTATTAGTTCATCCCCATAAATTATGCCAAATTTATAATCTAAGATGGCATTATTAGTTGGCTCAGCCATTAACCTCCTGGGAGTCATCCATGATTTACCTAATAACCCTAACTGGTATCTTCTTCATTTCAACTTGGTGTGGGATGAACTATGGAAGAACACATAAAATCCTACAATACTACCCTGAGACTTCTAAATGTAGAACATAAGGATGTGGCATGTATGTTTTTCCCATTTACCTTAATGAACTCTATATATGATTCATTCCTCAACCTTACCAAAGACTCAATCCTGATTTGGGACCATTTTAGTTTTGCTTTTCTCACCCAATTTAGGCAAGTTATAGACCCCAATGTCATGTACCGATAGTTTTATTGTATCAAGAGAGAGCCCAATGAGCCCATTAGGAAATTTAATGATAGATTTTAGAATATGTATAGTAAGGTAATCATGTTTTATCAACCCAACCCTCAACTAACACTTGAAATGTATAATAATGAACTAGACCCTTAGATAACCATGTTCCTAAAGAGGGATGCAACCATAATAGACCTATCTTTAGATTATGTAGGGGTCATCAAAGTGGATAAAAAAATAAACCCCCAAGGTCACACAATGACCCCCACTCCCAGTATACTACCATAGATGCCTGCATTGAACTTCTTTCCCAACATTAATCAAAATGTACCTATGCCTCAACCACTCCTTGTAACACATCAAATGCTACTAGGTTATCCCACTTAAAACTAATAAATGGGTTTCCTAAACCCAAGGACCCAATAATTTATTTCCCAAACTCAACATCAGGCAATATTATCCACATATAATAATACCCAAACCACACCTCAAGAGTCTCCTAAGACTGAGTTAGATGTTGTTCAATGAATGGTACAAAAATTCAGGAATGACTTCTTACAAATACAAAGTTAGGTGAGTAACTCTAATGCAGGAAGTTATAATAAAAAATTTACATATCAAAGACCAAATAGGAACTATAGTTATCCTCACAACCCCTGATAACCTTCACCTAATAAGATGCTCGAGATCAATGTTTTTGAGATAGCCTTACCTAATTGGTGTCAATTACATAACATGGTAACACATGGGAAACTAGAGTGCATGGAGTCTGGTTATGATTTTAAAATATTTTATGATTATATGGAAGAATACAAGGTGGTTCTAAATTATCATGAATTCTCTAACTTAGGTAAAGCCCTTAGTACTGCTATGGTGTTAGAAACCATGGATTTCCCTAGATAAGAAGAAAATAATCTAGAGGAGGATATCAATGAGGTGTAAGAATTTCAATAATTCCAAAGGATTAATTGTGCCCTTAGTAATAAGAAATAAGACCAACCCATTACTACCTCAACACCCCCCAATAATGGTACAACCCCACCAGACAAAAACACTAAGAATGATCCCTCACCTCTAAGAGCTCAAGAACCCAAGGTACTTGTGGAGACCCCACTAGTCCAAATTAAAAGAGGTTACAACATAGTTGAGGATATGAAAAATATCAAGGATAACATTACCATTCATGATCATTCTCAAATCAAAAATCAATGGGATTTCTTGCTAAAGTCTTCAACTCAAAAGTTGACCCCACAAGCCCAACTAAAACTAAGAGTAACACACACCAATGTGCTCATCCACAATATTTATATGGAGGTGCCCCATTTACTTTTAACCATCTATTTTTTGGGGAAGAATTTGCATAACTATTTAGTATATTTAGGAGCCTTAACCAATGTCATGCTAGTAGGCATATGTGAGAAACTTAGGTTAGCTCCCATAAACTTAGATAAGGAAGTGGTCCAGTTAGATAAGTCTAAAGTGAAAGTGATAGGTGAGTTGTTAAACATTCACATATAGTTATAATTTTATCCTAGGATTCAACACTTTATAGACATTTAAGTGGTGGATATCTTATAAGTTTATGGCATGCCCCTAAGTAGAGATTGGTCTAAATCCCTAAATACATATATGACAACAAATTTATTACATATATGGTTACCATGTAGAGGAGTAGCCAAAAAAATAAGGGTAGATAGAAAAACACACATGAAACATATGATAACTAAATATAATTCCATTAATGATAATATAAACCTAGTTTCTTTAGACTTAGACATCTACACGTTGAGCACAAAGTATCACAAATACCAAATTAATTATAGCCTAGGTCTTCTTGGCTTGTGGTCTCTTTATATAGATGGAGCTTTCTCCAAGTAATAAATTGGAGCTAGTTTTTTGATTATAGACCCCTTAGGGAGGAAACATCTACCATCATATAGGTTACAATTTCTTTAAATGAATAACCTGGCAAAGTATGAATATATAATCCTAGGATTATAATTTATATTAAGACACGAGGCAAACAAACTACGATATTCAGTGACTCTAAACTGGTAGTCAACTAGACCAAGAACAATTTTAAATACAAACTATCATACCTTAGAATGTATAAGCATAAGGCTTGGGACCTAATCAACATATTTAATGCATTCGATATCATCCTATTCTTTGGAAGGAAAACTAAGTAGTCAACTCACTAGCATCAAATTAGAAAGCCTAATCCCCTTGGATAACACTAAATTATAAGAATTCTTTGTGGAACTAGTCCCATGTCCCTCTGTCTCTAATAACATGAAAAATTTCCAAGTCTTTAAAGATGACCAACAAATCATCTAGTTCCTTGGTAATGAGGGGATATTTGAGGCCCAAATCATAGATGAGAAAGATAGAGACAACCCAAAGAATGAGTTGGATAAGGATGGGATCCTAAATATTCATGGGAACTAGATCTTGAAGGGGATGATATCCTTGGAAAGATTTTTTTATGCTTTATATCCCACCTTCTAGGCAAAAAAACCCAATTTCAAGGATCAAAAGTGTTGACTCATTAATCTTGACCATGTGGAGAATACCCAAATGATTAATGTGGGTATAGATTGGATGGACCATGAATTATAGTACTTTTGAAGGTTATTATTAAGATATAAATATGTGATTTATTGGGCCTATGGAGACCCTAAGGTCTTCAACCCAAGAGTAATCACTCATACTATCCCCTTAAAACCCATCCAAAAACCCTTTAGGCAAAGGTAAATGCTGGTGAACCCAATATTGGATCCTTTGACACATAAATAAGTTTATAAGTTACTCTCTTTAGGGATAATTTTATTAGTTTCCACTCCACTTTGGTGGCTAACCTAACCCTGGTGTAAAAGAATACTAGATAAATCTGCCCATGTGTGGACTTAAAAAACTTGAACTGGGCCTTAGATAAAGATAACTACCCATTTTAATCTCTATAATATGTGATTCAAATGGTGAGTGGGTCTCAAATGATGTCCTTATTAGATGGATTCTTAGGATACAATCATGTCTTGGTCAACCCCAGAGATAGACCTAAGATTGATTTTACCAACAAGTGGGGCACATTCACTTATAAATAGATGCCTTTCAGGTTAGTCAACATTTGTGCCACTTTTTAAAGGGAAATAAACTTCACTTTTGAGGGCTTGATAGGTAAATGTATAATAATCTATATGGATGACCTAATTATGTTTTAAAAATATATATCAAATCATGTGCACCAATTGAAAAGGATATTTGAAAGATACAAAAGGTATGACATTTATTTAAACCCAAATAAGAGCATGTTCAATGTCACCAAAGGTAAGATTATCAATCACATTATCATAAAATAAGGTATTTCTATTGAACCCAAAAGGGTGGATGTAATTTATAAATAACCTTTACCTAATATAAATAAGGAATTAAAATATTTATTTGGGAAAATTAACTTTGTGTGTAAATTTATATTTGGATTTGATGAAATAGTGAAACCTTTGAATGTAATATTGAAATAGGATGTGAAAGTGTAATGGCACCCAGAATCAAAGAAATCTTTCTAGGATATCAAATATGTAATCATGCAATACCTAGTACTCATCAGCCCAAAATATACATAAGACTTATTTGTTTATCCCTTTACTTTAGAGCACACTATTACTACATGCCTCACCTAAAGGTTAGAAAGAGAAAACAACTAGTGGATTTTATGAGAACTAATATTAAGGATAATGAGCTCAGATATTATACCTTAGACAAGCATGCCTATACCCTAGTCAAGGTAGTGAATAAATTTAGGTATTACATCCTTCAAAACAAAGTGCACATGATTTTCCCAAACCTAGCTATAAAATAAATGTTGGGGAAAAATGAGCTAGGTGGAAGAAGAGGCTAATGGATGATGAAATTATAAGAGTATGACTTGGAAATCAAGACAACCAAAATAGTTAGAAAATCAAATAAATCTTTCTAGGATATCAAATATGTAATCATGTAAGCCATGTTACTCATCATCTTGGACTATACATAGTACTTCTATGCTTATCCCTTTGCTTTAGAGCACACTATTGCCGCTTGCCTCACCTAAAGGTTAGAACAAGAATAACACCTAGTGGATTTATGAGAACTAATTTTAAGGATGATGAGCTCAACTATTCTACCTTGGACAAGCATGCCTACACCCTATTCAAGGTAATAAATAAATTTAAGCATTACATAATTAAAAATAGAGTACACATGATTGTCCAAAACTTGGATATAAAATAAATGCTAGGGAAAAATGAGATAGGTGGAAGAAGAGGCTAATGGATGACAAAATTATAGGAGTATGACTTGGAAGTTAAGATGACCAAATTATTTAGAGGATAATACCTTACTCAAATAATAAAAGAGATCAAACTAAGGATTAAGGTACATTAGGTAGACCAACATAGGGTAATACAATCAGACTGGTACACCTGAGTCATGCACTTTCTACTCTATGGAAATGTACCCTCAAGACCCAAGCACACATAGAGAAGGTCCCTCCAATTGAAGGCTACATAATATATAATAAATAAGAGAGTTATATTTATTATAAACCACAAAATAATCTACCTTGAGTGTGTATCATAATAAGATACAAAGAGATAAGGGCAAATTTCCATGAAAAATTGGGAGCTGACCATCCTGCATCAAATGCCATGGCTCACAAAGTTATCTAGGTAGTTTACTATTGGCCCACACTGTTCAAATCTATTCACACTTATCTTGGTTTTTTCCATCTATGATAGACCATTGATAAGAGATAAACACATGAAAAAATACCACTACAGCCTATTGTGGAATCCAAACCAACTACATAATGGGGGCTAGATTTCATGGGAGTCATCAACCCTAATTTATTAGTTGGTCATAAGTTCATCCTTATTATAGAATAGGATTATAATACAATGTTAGATCATGTGTTAGTCAATAAATCTCTAAAATAAGCATAAATACCTAACTTATCAATCTTATTCCCTCGAGGGGCAAAGTTAATGACTTCACATAGTTAATTAAGAAAGGAATACAATCAAACATTCCAAGTAGTTATTCTCTTTGAAAAGTGGTTAAGAAACATGATTTTCCTTGGATTTAGTTCTCAAAGTCTTTATAAATGAAGAGGAACATGAGAATCCATAATCTCCTAGTACACCAATGGCTTAGACTCACAAGATTTGTCAGTTTATGTGAATAAGTGAAGCTTATTTATAACAATTTATGCATAGTAAGTTTATATAACTAAAGCTTTATGAAGATAATTTTACATAATAAGTTTAAAAAAAAAGAAATTAAAAATGGTGGTCTTGTCCCTCTTAGCTTTCTAAAAATGTCCAGGATCATCCATGAGCATCCATATTGAGATCAAGATGTGTGGCCATGGATTGATTCAATATTGGAGAGATAATCAATAAATAATGTCATCAATATTTAAAAGAATGGGGCATTGATGAGGAATGGGAGAGCGTAATTATGATATTTATTCCATTAATGGTTTATGGATGTCACCCCATTGATGATGCCATGGGATGATGCAAAATTGAAAAATGAATTTCTAGTAATTAGATATTCAACAACCTTCATGGACTTTTTACTTAAGCTCTTGATTTGGTTTAATTTTATTAAGTGGCTTTGATTAATTTTCTACAATTCTTTAGAAATTTGTTGCACACTTAATTAACTTGGTCAGAAATGTCATTTTACTGAGTCATAATTTGAATGAATTATAATTAGGATAAGGTGTTAGTTATATAATGGATAATACCCCAGTTAGGTTATTATGGATGCAAAATAACACATGCATGTGATATGCGCTATTGAATTAGAAGAATTCAGTTATCTAAGATGCCATTTTTCATGGTTATAATTTGACTCAAAATGATTTAAGAAAATATAATAATCACATAAAATGCATTTACCGATTTAAGGATACATTAACATAAATTGGCACCTATATGTGACAGGTTTGAATGATTTAGAGTGTTTTAGTGATTTTGGTCCAGCTTGTGTGTTATCATAGAATATCATTTAGATTGATAATTTTAACATAATAGTGATAGAATTGGATGTCTACATTTTTCACCTATTTGAGAAGGCATATCGAGACACTCAATCAAAGAAAAATATTTTAAAAATAATTAAAAGGTCACTACAATAAAAATAAATAAATTTTGTTTCCATTTTTTGATTAATTTTACATGAGCTATGGTAAAACAAGGTTACAAAAATGCCCCAAACAACATTTGGGTGGCCCATGATGCCCCCTTGAGGGGAAGATGACAAAGTTGAATTTTTATGGGTACCCCTTGATCAAAAGAAATAATAATAACATTAATTTTAGAAAAAGAGTATGAAAAAGAGAGAAATTAAAAGATAGTGGGAGGAAAAATAGATAAATGGGGCTAAAGTAATAGCTCAAGAGAGATAAAATGGTTTAAATATAAGCGTAGGGGGTGAAAATTTTGTAAATTGAATATATTTTGATGCATGGGGGATAAAAATATTTCATTTACACTCCTATCTATAGTAAATTAGAGCTTTGAGATTTTCACAAGAGAGATCTAGGGAAGATGTCTAATATCTTGCACCACCATCACCTTAGAGAGCACATGAGAGAGTATCAAAGGCCACCAAGAAGTGGACCATTAGTAGGTACCTTTTTGATATTTAATTTTGTTTATTTATGTTATTTATTATGTGTAGAAGTAGGAACTTTGGTGATCCCACTGATTGCCCAATTTGGCAATCAATGAGGTCACCCAAGATAATGGTCTCATCACCACGAGATCAATAAATTCGCTAACATTTTGGTGGGATTGTGAGTCTAAATGGTGAATTCACTAATTCATTAGAAAATTCACAACTTTGGGTGAAAATAACTAATCAAATGGATAATTATCAAAAATAAATAGGATTTCCCTACACTTTGGTGGGAATGCCCTAAAGTTTAGTGGGTTCACTTAGTGAAAATTCCCTATTAAATGATGTAATTACCCTATGAAGTAGTGAAATTTCCCTATAGAATAGTGAAATATCTAGAATAAGGAAGGATTAGGACCATAAGATATTAATCTAGGCCCAAAATTAGAATAAAATAGGGTGGGGCCAATAAATAATTAGTCTAGGCCCCAAAATTAGAATAACCTAGGTAGATCTGATTAGTGAAAGGAAAAATAATTGGCCTTACTCCTTGTGAGTGACTTGTAGGAGTGAGTTGGAATTATTACATCATGAGAACAATGATTGTGATTTCTTTGGTGATAGTGGATCAAGACCGATGAGCTCATGGGTGTTCTTGAGGCCGTGGAGCTATACCACTTGGTATGATTGCTAGTGATTTGAGTAGACATGGCCTAATTATCAAAATTATTAGAAAGGTGGCACTTAGAGACCCCAAAATTTCATTTTTCAACTATGGAGGCCATGGTGACATTGGACGATGTACACTACATATTATAGGTACTGATGTAAGGCCTTAAGATTACCTAGATGTCAATACACTGATGGGATATTTTTGAGGACTTGTTAGTTTTGATCATAGGTTTGGAGGTTATGGATGGTAGCATAGATATAAATGTTTTGGAGGACCTGGATTGGTATCTAGTGGATGGAGATAGAGAAGGATAGGGGATATTTCCCCTAGAGGTGGTGATATTGATGGATCTTATCAGTGACCTTGTGTTACTTGATAAGAATGGGTGATTATTTCCTCTTGGTTTGATCAGTGTGATTCAAGATATGTTTGATCACATGACACATTTTTATTGGGGGATGATCATCTTGGTCTAGTTATATAGAGACATGCATATGATATCTTATCAGCATGATCGTAACATAGGCCATATCACACTTCTCTAGGTCTGGGCCTAGGAGCACATTACCATTGAGTGGCCAATGGGGCCAAGATACCACAAGGGATGAGAGGATATAATATTTTAGTGATGTTATTTGATTAGGATAAGTTTACAGGGTCATCTAGGGGAATTACCTTATTATCAACAAGTTATATGATATAGAGGATAGGGACTTTATCTAGTACCCCTATATAGAGATATCAAGGTTTTAGATCAAGGATTTATTCATGATCAATTATATCATCACCCCATGTTATATTATAGGTTTCCATAATTATGTGGTGGAGTGCAATAGGCTAGATCAAGTCCAACAAAAATTTGGTATGTAGTAGGGTAACCTAGAGGGTTCACATTACTTTGCACATGTGATGAGGGAGATTATGGAGTGGGCAATACCAATGCTTAGGACTAAGTTATTCATGGAATACAACAAGGTTATTCATATACTATGAGATTATACTAGAGGGCTTAAAAAAATGTGTCAGGATCTAACAAGAACAATTGATTACTGTTGTGCAAACAAATAAACACAGAATTAATCAGAAGTAATAAGTAACTAGAAACTAGAATCAATAAAGAACATGAGATACAAGAAAAAATGAAAACTTGTATTAAAATATTCTAGAAGGAAATACAATTGAAGAAATCTTTGTTTCTTCCACACCTCTCAGATGTATAGATCTCTTTCCCTCAAGATTTCTCTCTCACAATTACAAACACAATTCAACTACTTGAATTGATTTCTACATCATACAAGCTATGAAGATCTATCCCTATTATATAGAATTAGGGATCATGAGCTATGCATTCTCCACCGTTAGATACACCTCCTAATCAAAGGTTCAAATCAGTCCTACCAAAAAATAGAAACATGGACTTAATACTAACAGTTCAACTTTTCATGCAAACAATCCGTTCGTCCCACAAAAATAGAATTTTGGAATGCACAGGTGACCAACGCCGGTCCCTATTTGCCTGCATATGACCGACATCGGCTGATCCATAACTAACACTAGTAGTTCCCAGTCGATACTTGACTGATGGCGATCGACCTTGACCAATGTCAATGACTATGTAACTCTAGCGACCTTGCATTTCACTCATTCGGGTGAAGCTTTTAGCTCCACAACTTAACAATCTCCCACTTGGAGATAAACATCTGCACTTGTACCTGTACAGCAACATCTTCTAGCTTCTCCATCTTTAAGATCAATCTTGAAGACCAACAAAAGTTGAATGAAGATTCAACTTCTCCTTTGTTAACATATAAGCAGGGTTCTTATTTGTATGGATCTTTTCCAGCTTTAACTTACCATCCTCCAATACCTGTCTAATAAAGTGGTACCTAAGCTGTATATGTTTGGTTCTTGAATGAAAGGCTAAATTCTTTACCAAATAAATTGCACTTTGACTATCACTGTATAATCTTCAACTCTCTTGCTCCTTTCCCAACTATTCCATGAACTGTGTCATCCATATCATCTCCTTGCTAGCCTCTGTGACTACAATGTATTCTGCCTCTATAGTAGACAAGGCAACAACCTTCTACAACTTTTAAATCTAGCTAACCGCTATTCCACCAATAGTGAAAACATATCCTATGGTGCTTCTCCTGCCATCTAAGTCACTTTCCATATCCACATCTACATATCCATGTAGAGAAGTATTTGACCCACCATAGCGCAAATGCCTACTACTAGTCCCTCTCAGATATCTGAGAATCCACTGAACTACTTTCCAGTGTTCCTTTCCTGGATTGGCCATAAACTTACTGACAACTCCCACTGCTTGGGCAATATTAGGTCTAGTACATACCATTACATACATTAAGCTCCCAACTATAGAAGCATATGGAACTCTACTCATGTACTCTACCTCATCATGTAAATTAGGACACTGTTCTTTGCTTAGCTTGAAGTGTCCAGCCATAGGTGTGCCTACCGGTTTTGCATCCTGCATATTAAACCTCTCCAACACCTTGTTCACATAATCCTCTTGAGACAAAATCAACCTATGATTTTTCCTATCTCTCTTAATAATCATGCCAAGGATTTTCTTTGTTGCTCCCAAATCCTTCATGGCAAATGTGTGAGCTAATTTTACCTTAAGCTCATAAATATCCTGCATGTGTGAACCTGCAACAAGCATATCATCTACATACAACAACATGATAATATATCTACCATTATCTAATCTCTTAAAATACACACAATGGTTAGATTGACATCTACTATAGCCATGCTTAGTCATAAACCTATCAAATTTCAAATACCATTATCTATGAGCTTGCTTAAGACCATATAAGCTTTTCTTCAACCTGCACACAAGCTTCTCCTTACCATTGACCTCAAAACCCTCTGGCTGATCCATATATATTTCTTCATCCAAATCTCCATGAAGAAACACTGTCTTAACATCAAGCTGCTCAAGATGCAAATCCTCAATAGCAACTAAAGATAATAGAGTCTGAATAGAAGTCATATTTACTACAGGAGAAAAAATTTCACCAAAATCAATACCTGACTTCTGTGCAAATCCCTTACTACCAACTGGCCTTATGTCTCATCTGTCCATTCTCACCTTCCTTTAACCTATAAACCCATTTGTTTTTTAGTGCTCTCTTACCCGCTAGCAACTCAATCAAATCCCATGTTTAGTTCTCTTTCAAGGAATCAATTTCTTCTTTCATGCCAAGCTCCCACTATTTCCAAGTTTCTACCTACATTGCTTCATCAAAACTCTCTAGTTCTCCACTATTAGTGAGAAATAAGTAGAATAATGAAGGGGAATTTCAAATTGAAGGTTTACTTACCCTTTTTGACCTCCTCCTGGGCATTTGAGACTCTATCATTACTTGCTGTCTGCCCAAATTCTCTATCAGTGACCAATCTCGATCATCTCCAAGTCTATACCTAACCAACGTCGGTTCCTCCCGACTGACGTTAGTTCCTTCCTGACCGACATTGGTCACTGTCTGACCGATGTCAGTTCCTATATGATTTATGTTGGTTCCTTCCTGACTGACGTCGGTGTCTGTGTTTCCCTAAGTGTGAAAATTCTTTCCCACGAGCTCATTTTGGATCATCACCTTGTCCAATTCAACATTGCCTTGCTCAAAATTCTTCAGCTTCTTGAGCTGATCACTATACATCACCTTCTCATTGAAAACAACATCATGGATTCTAATAATTTTGTTAGTTCTTAGATTCCACAATCGGAATCTAAAATCTCTAGAGCCATAACCAATAAAAGTGCACCTCATAGACTTAGCATTTAGCTTATTTATATTTTCCTTATCAACATGCACAAAAGCTTCAAAACCAAAAACTCTGAGAAATGAAAGATCTACATTTTTACATGTCCAAGCCTCTTCTATAATTCCACCATCTAGAGTAGTAGAGGGTCCTCTGTTATTCAGGTAAACTATAGTATCTATAGCTTCTGCCCAAAACTGTAAGGGCAAACTAGCATGCAACCTCATACTCCATGTATGCTCCAGTATTATTCTGTTCATCCTTTTAGCAACTCCATTTTTCTGAGGTGTCCTTGGAACCATCCTTTCCCTATGTATTCCACTCATAGAATAGTAACTATTGAACTTATTACTATAGAACTCACCACCATTGTCAGATATAAGGCACTTTAATCTCAAACTTGTTTCATTCTCAACCAAAGCTTTCCATTTCTTAAAAGTGTCAAAAACATTAGATTTATTCTTTATGCAATAAACCCATACCTTTCTTGTAGCATCATCAATGAAAGTAACATAATACTATGATCCTCTAATATAAGCTACCTGAGCTAGTCCCCACACGTCTGTGTGAACAAGCTCCAACTTGTGCTTCCTCTTTGTTGACCCAGTCTTGAGAAATCTCACTCTCTTCTGTTTTCCAAAAATACAATGCTCATAAAAATCTAGATCTATGCTTTTCAAATCTGAAATCTTACCTTTTGACTTAAGAACTTTCATTCCCTTCTCACTCATGTGGCCAAGCCTATAGTGCCACAACTTTGCATCTACATCTGAAGTAGATAATACAGAAGAAGAATAATCAGTAATACAATTACATAAATAGAGAGTACCTACTCTCTTACCTCTGGCTAATACAAGTGCACCCTTGGTAACCTTCCAAGATTCAGCTGTGAGAGTTACTGTGCAACCCTCATCTCCCAACTTTCCTACAAAAATTAGATTCCTCTTCAGGATGGGTACATGTATGACATCTTTCAACACCCATGTGTTTCCATTCTACAATTTCAGCTACACTTTTCCTTTGCCAATAATTTTACAAGGCTCATCATCCCCTAAATAGACTTTTCCAAAATCTCCCTGGACATAATCATTGAAAAATTCTCTATTTGGGGTAGCATGGAAAGAAGCACCAAAATTTACAACCCAAGATTCTAATCTATTATCCAAATAAAGTGTAAAAGCATCTTGTGCAACAATACCTACAACTTTTGCTTCTTCATTACCTCCATGCTGATTTTCTTCTCTAACCTTCAACCAACAATCTTTCTTTGCATGCCCTTTCTTTCCATAATTCCAGCAGGTTATCTTTTTTTTTCCATTTTTGGATTTGGATCTATTACTCATCTTTGACTTAGACCTTGATCTCCCTTGCTTGCACCTCTCTTTTTGCCTTCCCCTACTTTCAATACTTAATTCATTACCTGATGTCCCCTCTGTGCTTTTCTTGCGAATTTCTTCATTCAAGATTACACTAACAACATCATCTACTTTCAAGATATTTGTAGCAGATGCAGTATTACTAACTGCCATTACCAAACTATGCCAACTTTCTGGTAAAGAGCATAAAATTAAGAGAGCCATAATTTCATCATCAAACACTATTTTGACTAAATTTAATTGATTTACTATTACATGGAAATCATTTAGATGAGTAGATATAGATCCACCTTCCTGCATATGCAAATTAAATAATTTCTTCATAAGATATACCTTATTTGAAGCTAAGGGATTTTCATATAAATTTGCTAAAGTATCCATTAACTCTACCATTGACTTTGCCTGTGACAAGTTGGAAATCACAGAAGATGCCAGGCTCAACCTTATAGATCCTAGAGCCTTTCTATCAAGAACATTCCATTCTTCATCTTCCATATCTGTGGGCTTGCTTGAAACTCCACCCAATGGTAAGTATATATCTTTCTGATATAGATAATCTTCTATCTGCATCCTCCATAATTGATAGTTCTTGCCATTGAACTTCTCCATTCTTAGTTTACTTTCTTCTCCCATTGCTTTACTCCCACTCAAATAGAAACCCCTGTGAGTGACCTGTAATTAAAACACACTAAACAGATCTAAACCAGCTGTTAGTGAACCTGAGCTCTGATACCACTTGTCAAGATCTAACAAGAACAATTGATTACTATTGTTCAAGCAACTAAACACAAAATTAATCAGAAGTAATAAGTAACTAGAAACTAGAATCAACAAAGAACATGAGATACAAGAAACAATGAAAACTTGTATTAAACTCTTCTAGAAGGAAATAAAATTGAATAAATCTATCTTTATTCCACACCTCTCAGATGTATAGATCTCTTTCCCTCAAGAGTTCTCTCTCACAATTACAAACACAATTCAGGTACTTGAATTGATTTCTACATCATACAAGCTATGAATATCTATCCCTATTATATAGAATTAGGGATCATGAGCTATGCATTCTCCACTATTAGATACACCTCCTAATCAAAGGTTTAAATTAGTCCTACCAAAAAATATAAATCCAAACTTAATACCAATATTTCAACTTTTCATGCAAACAATCCATTCATCCCATGAAAATAAAATTTTGGAACACACAGGTGACTGACGTCGGTCCCTATTTGCCTGCATATGATCGACATCAGCCAATCTGTAACTGATGCCGACAGC
>JARHVA010000495.1:240000-552500 GCA_037957365.1 Torreya grandis
ACTTGAGGTACACAATATTCATGGGTTATGGTATATCTTCACCATTTGGAGTAGCCAATATATATGCCCTTGATCCATAGTTTTTTGTAACCATATATGGGCCTAACCAATTGGGTTGGAACTTTCCCTTATTATTACATTCAACATCAGTGTTATTTTAGTTTTATTTCAAGAATAAGTCACCAACTTCAAAATCTCCAAGAAGAATGCACTTATTATAGCTGTAATGTAATTTGTTCTAATATGATCTCAAGGTATACAGGGTAGTCAAATGCTTACCATCAAGTAGTTATAGATATTTTAACTTGAAAAATTTATAATTTTCATTATCCAAAATTTTCCCTAAAGAAACCTACAATAAAGGTATCTCGAACTTGACTGGGATAATATCCTCTATGCCATTAACTAGGGAATATAGATTGGTTCTTATGGGGGTACGATGACTAGTGCGATAGGCCCAGGGGGTAATAAAAATTTACAAGTGCCAATTATAGCCAACATCATTGACAATCTTGTTTAAGATTGCAATAATGGTCTTATTAGATGCCTTAGCTTGACCATTGCCTTGTAGGTTATTTGGTGTGAACATTTTATGCTTGATTTTGAACATGGTGTAAAGAGCTTTAACATATCTATTCACAAACGATCTACCATTATTATATATAATACAAGATAGGATACCATATCAATAGATGGTATGGTAATGGATAAATTTATCAATCTACTTCTTGGTGATGTAAGTGAGAGGAATAGCCTCAATCCATTTAGTAAAATAATTGGTAGCAGTTAAAATGTATCTATGGCCATCATAAGAGGTTGGGTTTATTTTCCTTACGAGATTGAGACCCCATTTAAAGAATGACCATGGTATTAAGATCAACTATAGTGGAAAGGAATGTGTGTGTATCAGATTACCATGATGCTTGTAAGAAACACACTTATTTACATAATTACAAGCATCTATTTCCATCTTGGGCTAATAGTACCCTATTCTAAGGAGTTTCTTGGCTAAACCTACACCACTAGTGTGGGCCCCACACATTACCTCATGCACCTCCATAAGAGCTAACATGGATTCTCTAAAATATAAATAAAGAAGTATTCCATCATTGACCTTATGATAAATCATGTTCCCAAGGAGGGTATAATGGAATAAGTGATGACGAAAGATTTTTTGGTGATTGTGTAAAAGGTCAGGGGGAAAAATTGGTTGTTGAAATAATTATAAATGTCTTAGAACCAAGGTAGTTTAAGTGGGGGATTGGGATTGACAATTATGTTTACCCTCTCTAAATCTGGAAATATGTGAGTAGGATATAAAATATTTTTAATGAAAAATTTATACTCTTTGACACTACCAATAATTTGTATCATGAACCCAATTGTATCCATTGCATATACTAATCTATTATTAGCATGTGGTACCTGTTCAAACCATAAGAACTTGAAGTGGGACTTGAGATTCTACACAAGTGCTTTGTAGGGTAAAGGCTTATCATCTTGAGTATGATATTGGTTTATGGTTTGATTAATAATCAATTGAGAATATCCATAGACCACCAATTATTGTATATCCCACTATATTTAAAGATGAAGTCCTAAAATAAGATTTTCATACTTGGCCATATTATTGGTGCATTTAAAGTTGAAATGAAAGGCCTTGGGATGAGATCCCATTGTGGTGTGACCAAAAAATTCCCTAATCCATATCCATGAGATGTAAATGAGCCATTAAAGTATAACTTCCATTATTTATATTCATGAGCCACTTATTCTATCACCATGATAGAATCATTTGGGAAATCAAATGTGAGTGGTTGAGTATCTACAATAGAAGCCTCTATAAGTTTATTTGAAATGATCTTCCCCTTGATATCCTTTTGTTTTTGGTACTCAATGTCAAATTCACTCAATAGCATGGCCCATTTATCCATGTGGAATGTGTTAGTTACCTTGGATAATAAACACTTTAGAGGGTCCACTTTAGCAATAACAATAGTTTTGTTATTCAACATGTAGTGTCACAACTTTTGGGAAGTGAACACCATTACTGAACAAGCCTTCTTAATAGATGTATAGCTATTCTCATATTCTAAAATCATTCATCTCAAATAATAAAATACATGTTCCTTTCCTTGTTCATCATGCTAGGCCAAGTGTGCTATTAGTGCATGTTCTATGGCTACAATATAGAGAAGTAATGGTTGTCTAGGTGTTAGCAGTCTCAAAACTAGAGGATTGGCCAATATGATTTGAGATTTTCAAATGCTTATTGACACTTTACATTACATTAAAAAGTCACCCCATTATTCAAGATGTGCATGAAAAGATGACACTTGTCTTCCAACTATCAAATAAACCTATAAATGGACTGAGTCTTGCCTTGCAAGTTTTAGAATTATTTTAGATTAGAAGGTCGAGGCATTTACATGATAGAATTGACCTTAGTAGGATCCACTTTGATCCCTATTTGTGATATAAATAATCCTATAAATTTTCCTAAAGTGATGCCAAAGATTCACTTCATAGGATTCAAATTAACTTTGTATTCATGAAATCTCTCCAAGATTCTTCATAAAATATCAAGATGTCTAATACGTGTTCTTGATTTTGTTAAAATATCATCAACATAGTCCTAAATAATATTATGCATCATGTCATGGAAAATGATAGTCATAACATGATGATAGGTGTCCACAACATTCTTTAAGCCAAAAGGAATGACTTGGTAATAAAATGTTACCCATGGTGTGGTGAATGTAGTTGTTTTTTGGTCCTCTGACGCCATCTTAATCTAATTGTATCTTAAAAATACATTCATGAGGGATAACATCTCATACCTAATATTTGAATATAAAATCATGTTGATGTTGGGTAGAGGGAAATCATCTTTAGGGGACTCTTTATTAATGTCTTTCAAATCTATACATAAGTGAATACCTTGTGGTTTCTTATTGAATGGAATTGTGCTTGATATGCGTTTAGAATAGTCCATTGGTCAGATGAAGCCAACTCCCAATAATTTCTCTAGATCCATTTTTTATAAAATAAAAATGTGTGGATACATCTTTCTCAATATTTTCTTGATTGGTTTGGCATTCGGATGTACTAGAAGGTGATGCATGACCAAAGTAGGGTCCAAACCTAGCATGCAAAATAAGCCCATTCAAAAATATCAATAAAATCCCTTAGAATTGTGAAAATGTATTCACTCTCTTCGTCGGTGAGGGATGATCCTAGATAGACAATTTTGGTGTCATCATAAGTTCCCAAGTTCACTTCAATGGTATTTTCTATGAGTAGTATAGAACCATCCTCTAATATAGTGGGTAATGTTTGATATTGATTCTCTTCCTCTATTTTAGCTTTTGTTTATTCATCCCAAAGCTTAGGGTAGTGAAATGAATCTAAGTCTACTAGTTTAGGTAATGGCCAAATTACAAATACCTCTAGAAAGTCTAGAGAAATACAGTTAAAGACTTTATCCTATTCAGTAGTGATATTATCATTGGATATAGAGCTAGGACTTGGTGGAACCTATACTTCCTTTGGAGATGAGTAAACTTCCCCATCTAAGAATGATTGAAATAGGTTTTCACTCAAGGGATTATCTTTTTATTTAATTTTTACCTAACCAACAAGTGCCTCAAAGACATTTTCACCCAAAGATCTTGATGTTTTATCTTTTGTGTGATCAAGAAAGTTTGCCTGTTCTCCAAAGTAGGTAAAAAAATATAAGGAGAAGTTAAATTATTACTTATGATCACCAATTGTAAATCCATATTTAAGGCCCATGTACTGAAAAATAGACTCTTAATTCTTAAATTTATCCAAGGGTATGATAGAATTTTTATGGTCCCAATTTATGAGGTCAGGATATCAAAGGTTAAGTGGATAATAAATTGTAATAGTCATAATGGAATTAGAGTTAAATAGGTCTATGTTGGATATCTCATTATAAGTGATATAATGGGATGTTGCATCACTTTTAAGAGTCTCATCATTAGTAAATTTGGATGAATAACTATTGAAATACATGAGGTCACCCCCAGGTAGTATAAACATGAGACCTTGACTCATAGTAGATTTTCTAGTTGATAATGGTTCTAAGATTCCTTGATCTTGTGATCCTAGGCATTTTCCTAAATAATTAAAGTTATCTATAACCTAGTTAGGGATGTGGTACTTATGATTCTAAACAAATTTATCAAGGCCATCAAAGTATAACCAATCTCCTTCTATAAAGGTTTCCTTATCTTGATTTGGTGAGGTTGTTGGTATAAATACCATTGGTGGTTTTTGCATGATTTTATTCTTTTTCCAAATCATGTTGGGACTACAAGGGGAATCAAAAGGTTTAGGTATACCATAAGACTTAGGATATTTGGGTAATTTTATAATATGAAAGGCATCTTTGAGATGGTATGTGGAAATGCCTGCATCCTCAACATTGATCTAGTTTACAAACACTATCAGGAATAGATCAAATGAAGTGGAAATAAGATCACTTAGGTATATATAATGTGACTTGAGTGGTTTTTAAAATATTTATTTGTTCTTATTCACTATGAATTTAGAACTAGGGAAATAGTTATAATTGCAAAATTTAACCTTTAGGTGTTTTCAATATTAGTAGGGATGCAAATCAACATGAATGATAACCTCAATTTTATCATGGGGGAACTTAAGGCATAGGTGCAAGGTAGATGCAACATCTTATACTTCATGGATCCAATGATGACCAAGAAGTATATTATATGGAAATTAAATATCCATAACATGGCACAGTGTATCATGGGGAAAAGACCCAACAATGATTGGCAAATAAATAGTTCCAAAAGATTCCCTTTTGGCATTGTCATAAGCCCTGATCGTGATTATCTCAGGATGGATGTCATTAGTGTTATAGCCCAATAATTGTATCAACTTGAACAATACTATGTTCAACACTGAATGATTATCTATAAGGACCTACTTGATTTTATTATTTTCTATAACGACCTTAATGCACAATGGATTATTATGGCTTGGACTAAGGGAAGACATATCTCTCTAATTAAATGTAATTTCTTGGCTCAGAGATAAATATCCTATAATAATCTAAAATTGATCAGGGTTGATATCTTTGGGAATAATGGACTTCTAAAGAAAGTCATTAAATATATCCATATGGACTTATGATATATGCAAAAGATATAGGATATAAATTTGCGTAGGGGTTTTACTTAGTTGGCCTTAAATGCTATATGGATTCTCAACAAAATAATGAGAGGTTTTGTCCTTGGTCAATATAGTGTTCAGCTTTGGATTATAAGACATAGTGTTTAGATTTGGTCTAGAATTAAAAGAAGGCAAAGGGCCTTAGAGAGTGAATCATGAGCATCTAGTTATGATTACGTAATATGGAGTCAAAAAAGAGTTATTATAATTAGAAGGTAAAAGGCCTTGGATTGTGACTCATGAGAATCTAGTTATGATTGCCTAATTTTGAGTTAGCACATAGTCATTATAATTAGAGGAAAATATGGAGGTCCAGAGATGGTAACCTACAAAAATTGAGGTGTAATGAAATTTCTTAAACTTGGTGTGGAATTACTCAACGAAGAGGGAATTAACCCTATAATAGGTGGTCCAATACTTCTAGAAGCATTAGATGGTTCACATTTTTAATATTGATGGTGGAAATTTAATTTATAGAAACACGTCCCATGGTGCTATTATAATCATAAGGCATATTATTATAACCCAGGTTATTAGTTTGGGCATTATGATCCTGATTATGATTAGGTTGATTTGGCTCCTGGCCTTGATTCTATTGACATTGGCCCTGACCTTGACCTTGATTTTTACTTTGATACACTTGAATTTTTTAGAAATGGGTTTCGTATATATTCCCATTTCCTAATGTGTTATGTGTTATTTGATTTAATTTAATTTTGCTATTTTCGATCAAGTCCTTAATAAGATGTCTTAGTTATACACATCGATAAATAACATGGCTGATAACATAATGTAAATTACAAAACTCATATTATTGATACCAATTGTTTTTGGGTTGATATTCTAGGAATGCCTTCGGTATAGGCCACACAATAAAATTAGCCACTACTAGCTTCTAGAACACTACCTCAATAGGCACTCCCAATTTGTTGATATTCTATACTTATTAATTTCCCTTTGTGGAGGAGATTATTGCAAAGTGTTTGATGGATTAGGTGGGGATATTTATACATTTGTATTTAGAAAAGCCTACATTATTTTCACATTCCTAGATTTTGTTACTCATTTCCCACCATGTTCTTGTTCTTATTAAAAACTTTTGGTTTATATGCATTTGTAGTCTAAATAGGTGGTTGGGTCTAATTATATGTTTGAACCTAAGGATAAATCTTTAAAAACCCCTGTTGGTGCCTCTAAATGTATCAAAAGGGTTCTTAGTGTTCAAAGAACACTTCTCATTTTAGAATTCTAGGAATTCAGAACATGAGTATTAGGTTATGACAAATTAATGTTACCTATGGTGAAATAGTGATAGATTAATGTTTATATGTTCCAAAAAATTTATAATAATTGGTGGTCGGAGCCATCATGGTTCATTTATTTTTAAATTTTAAGTATATTTACTAATGCTAGTGAATTATGATAAAAATTTAAACTATAGATTAATCTATATGGATATTTATAATGAAATTTAAGCTACAGTTATTTGGTTAAAAAAATAAGCAAAAGGGAAGGGTAAGGTAGAAATAAAATAAGTGATTGTTGATCCTTGACTCAAATATCATGACAAAGTTTCAATTACAACTAAACCTACATTTACTAGTATATGATGTAAAATAACAAACACGTATATCTCACCACACACTAGGAAAATTTATAAGGATTAATATGAACTCATAAAAGTAAGAACTAGATTTTACTTTAAATAATTATTACCAAAATAAAATATCATAAGCACATATGAATACAAAACAAATGAAATGAAGCAATTTTAATATCCTTCAACCAATTTAGCATAAGCAAAAATTAGCAACCTTGTATCATAAATGCAAATTCATAATTCAAAGAGACTATTCAAATTCAAGCTTAGTACCAACAATTGAGAGAAATATATATTAACAATTGACACATCAAATTTGGACAATATTTGTAGAATTCCTTGACTATATTAATTACTCCAAGTATATATATTTTGCTCAAAAATCTCTCTCCTTTACAAGATGGTAATATTACCTTTTATAGAAAGACAAGGCAATATACTGGTCAATTACAAGATACAAAATTTACAAAAGATAAGGACAACTATCCTTCCTTAGAAAGTTCTAGAATACATTTGATTTTTAAAACTAGACTAACCTAGAGGAAAGTATGCTACCAGACTAGCATGCCATTATAAAAGAATATTCTTATTTCAAGTATTAAAATGTTTTACAAAAAGGAATATTAACTAATGAGTGGGCCCATTATTGAAGGACTCCCCTGTTATCCCTACAGAAGCTCCATATGCTTTTGATGTTGTTCTTGAACAATCTCCAAATCCATTGGTGGTTTCAAAAGGCACTCTTTTTCAATGTCAACCAAAACTTATAGTTTTTTATCATTTATGGACATGACCTCTTTGATCTTCTAAGTTTCAGCTACCCTTTATCTAGCATTGAGGATCATATCAAGGATCCTATTTTTGTCTATTCCTAATTGTCCTTGGATTTTATTCTTAGTTTCCTAGACTACCAAAGTAAACATGTGCTTGAATTCGTCCTCCTTGATGATGCCTAAGATAGTGGACTATGTAGGGTCTTTAAGCATTGTGTCAAGGAGTTTTTTAAATCTCTTTACCAAATATTCATAATCTTTGAGAATCCTCTCTAAGTCTTATGACCATGTGTTCAAACCTTGGATATTCTCAACCATAATACCAAGAATGGCATTCAACTATCTTAAGCTAATTGACTTAAATCTAGGGATCTGCTCTCCAACTCTAATGTTGATTAGCCTCATTATTTGATCCATTAAGGCTTGCCATTAGGTTATTAAACCCTTGGCCAATATATTTTGTTATGCCAATACACTCTACCTTAGCTTGATTTATTTTGAAGCTTTAAACATCTCAAAAAAGGAGTCTTCTAACATCTTGATCATTGCTCCTAACACTGATAAGATGTCTTATGTCTTAAATTTTTCATTTTCCTTCTCAAGTTTGGATGTCCTCTTATTCATCCCCTTGATTCTAGCTCTAACTTGATATTAATGGGCCTTAGATAGGATCTCAACATACTCTTCATGGATGGGCAGTTCACTAGGTTGTTGCCCCCCAATTGGAGTTAGACCTAAAAAAGGCTCAAAATTTTGGAAAGTGAAATCTTCAGTCCCCACCATGGCTTTCCTTGTTGTGACACTCTCTAATATAGTTGTATTTGGATTGAATTACACTATAGTAGATGACTCAATATATTTTGGAAGTTCTAGGACCTATACCCTTGTGCTACTTGATGCTCCTAGAACATTCATCCTCTTTCCATCTGACCCTATAGTGGTCACTATTATTCTTTCCTCTTGTTATTTCATTAAATCCCGTATCCATGGTTTGATTTATTAATGCACAACAACATTGATGGATTGGGTTAGAGCCCATGAATGGCACAGGAAGGGATCTTTTGCAACTTCCCATGAATGGGGTACTCCTCATTAAACAAATTGATCTCACTTGTAGGATGAATGAGGGTCAATTTTGTCCTTTTCTATCCAATAGGGACAATTTCTAGTTCCAATTTTTTCTTTTTTGGTTGTGCCACTAGGGATAGGTCCAAGGTAAATTCCTTCCCCTTATCTCCCTCATCTTCCTCTTCTTAAACTTGAGCTTCTTCAGCTTGTGATTCTTCTTCCTATGTTTTATCAAGGACCTTGAGGGTATCCTCCACTATTTCATCTAGTTCCAAGGATATCATATCCAAGTTTTCAATAGGAGATGTTGGCCATGGAGGGAGAGTTAAGGATGATGGTCCCTCATCAGGTCTCTCCTCCAACTTCTCATTACAATTGATTTGTACAATCTATCTTCACGGTTATGGTACTTCCATCTGAGGTTGTTCTTGAGGTGGCCTAAAAGGACTAGGTAGAAAATGATACTTAAGATGATGCATTTTTCATATGTCCCCTAGTAGTTTGTCATCACTAGTCAATCTATGTATAAGCTTGAGGTTATTTTTCTTAAACATGGCCAATACTTTCTCAAAATTATAGGCCTTGATGTGGAGGGTATCATAAGGACCCAACTGATGCTCATAGACTAGCTTGGGAAGTTGTTTGTTCTTCAAATGTGGGTCCAATACATTCTTGGGATATCAATGCCTGAGGTCATCCAATTGAAATAAGAAAGAATATTTGTGATTGGACATGGTGTCTACCTGATTCTAATCCTATAAAACTATTATTCTAATTTTCAAAGGAAAGGGATGGAGGAGGCCCTTCTTTTTATCCTTATAGACTCCATCAACACCATGAAAGAGTTGGGATGCAATTACCTGATCTACCATCTTATTAGGAAGATAGATAGGCAACTTATAGGGCTGGGTCAAAATTCCCTCAATTCTAATTACAATGTAATCTAGGTAAAACTAGATATATCCCATAAGCTTTACATATTTCTTAATCAAAGGGCTCACCTAGGCATAACATACCCTATAATGGCTTCTACCAAAGTGGGTTAGACATAGTCATAGATGAATTGTATGTGGCATCTATGCTTGAAGATGTGTAGCTTTGAGTAGTGGTGGGAGATGGTGGTTCTACCTTTAGGAGACTAGTTTTTGACGTTGGGGATTTTGGTGGAAGCTAGTAGGGCATCTAACAAATAAGACATCATGAAGAAATATTTTCTTATCTTCCCCTTAATGGCAGTAAATTATTTCCCCAGGTGGATATTGATCATATCCCTAATAAGAGGAATGAGTTATTTCTCTACCATAAAGTATACATAAGATAACCAGCTCTTATTTATATATGTAGTTGAAAGGGCTCTAGCTTTTCTATTTAATAGGGTCATGATTACCCTAATTCCCTCCCTAAACTAGACAATTGGGATTATTCCCTCAAAATCTTGGAATACATGGTTCCCTTAGAGCAACCATGGCCTGAGGATGGTATTGAGGTCATTTTTACTAGTCTATTTTTGGGACCTTATAGTATATCTCAAAGAATAATGGGGAAATGTAAGAAACTTTCCTAGAGCTTCCCTCATGGATAATCCAATCATTTTCAATTCTAAAATCAATAAAAATTAGAGAAAGGGCACCAATGTAATGAAGTACCTTTGATTTGGTAGTAGCATGGTGGAGGCTAGCCATTTGAAATACAACCAGCTCATAGTATTTCCTATAAATTGTGTCAATCTTTTACTCCTTGGTAATGGATAACATATCCTCTATGTTTCAAAAGAGCTCAAACCAATTTTTGTTGCCATTATTCAAGGTTGTAGTGTCCAATTTTGTATCTTTAAAAGCTATTCCTTCACTATCTATGGATAAATACAAATCTATCTCATCTCTTAATTGCTACCTTCGAGCTACCATGGCTTCTGCACTTGTAAATTATTCACAACTAGACTGTAATTGATCTCTGTGATAAATCTTTTGTTCTCAAAACATAATTAATATTCTTCCAAATTTATTGTAATCAACTGGGTTCACTTAGGGTCACTTTTATGCATGGTTTAGGGCTTTCAAGATTTAATGTTGGTAGATCATTTGGAGTTCAAATCATACATGCTTTGGATTTGATTTGGACCTTTGCCTTTTGTTGGGTGAATATTTTGTCATCAACTAACTGATGAAAAAATGGGTATATCAACCACATCACAGGGAGATTTACGCCATGAAAAGTGTGGATTTACCAGATCTGGATGAGGTAAATCTCTCCTCTCATCAAGGGGAGGTTCCCTACAAATATTTATATGCTACAAGTATATATAATTAAGAAGAAAATAATACTCAGGTTGGTATGACAACATCCATCTCTCTTTTTTCAAAGATGATGTCTAAGGAACAAGAGAGAGAAATCCTAGTCATTGGCCAACAAAATTCCTCTTCTTTCAGGAATAGTATCCATCATAGAGTAGAAAATCACCTGAAGTAAAAAAGTTCACAAGGAAACTTGGGTAAGCACAAAGTCTTCTGTAGCCTCCTTCACTGATTCAAAACAAGTGTAACCATAGATTGAAATGAAGCACAAAGTCTTCACCTAAAACTATAAAATATAAAAGGATCACAAAGATAAAATTAGCTCAAAGTCTCTCTTTTATCTTTTAGAAACGTCCTTAGATAATATCAAAACACACACTCTAATTATTAAATCAAACAAATAAGAGATTATCAGGAAAGAGGACGTAAGAATTATTTTCTAAATAACGCAGATAACTTCAACACAAAGTCTGAAATAAACTTGCTTCTCATTCATTCAACAAAATATGATTTACAAGTTGAGCACAAATTCTCAAGAAGTGTTTCAATTTCGGTAGAGTTTTTGCTCTCAATTATCAGAGATCCATTTACAAAAGAGGTCTCCACTATATATAGGGAGAAACTTTCAAACTTAGAAAATAATAAAATATAAAAATATCTTAGTCAAAGATGACTCATCTTTGACTTTTGAGATATTTTTCTAGATTTTTTACATGTAATTACACATTACAAAATTGCATGCACTTTTTCATGACAAAAGTGCATGAGAAAAGAAGAGAGAAGGGGAAAAAGTTTCAGCTCTTGCTGCTAGACTTCTTCAGATGAGCATCATACATAGCAATGGATTCTTGAATTCCTATACTATCTAGTGCAATGGTGTTCTTGAAGATGACCCTAGATCTGATTAAAGCATCCTTCAATGCTATGATTGCCTTAGCATGACTAGTTAACCTGGATCTTAGATTATCCAGAGTTAACTGAGTATCTAAAATATTGTCCACAAAAGTCATTGAGAAGGTTTTCTCTTCAAAATCTGTCTGAACCATACCCTTGAATCCTTGAATCATCTCTTCGGCTAAGAGAAATTGATTATCCTTGGTGGTGAGGTTGCAAGGCAGTTCTTCCAGTCTATTTAACAGGCCTGTATCACTTTTCTCACTAGCATTTTTAGAAGACTTGAGATCTTTGATGAGCTCCTTGAGTACCTGAATCCTGTATATAAGTGATTCCTTGATCTCAACATAGGAATCTTTGCTGGAAATAATGTTGATGGATATCAAGGTGATTTTCTTTAGATCCTTCATTTCCCTCCACTTCCTGAGATATTTCTCTGCACTATCAATGTCCTAAGAGATAAGAGAGACAAGATCTTCTAAATCTATTCTCAGATTCTTCATCTTTTCTATCTTCTTAGCAACCTTTGTAAGGAAATTCCCTGAGTGCGCATCTTCACAATGTAATCCTCTAGTAATTTTCCTTTCATACAGGTTCTCTCTACTTTCTGGATGATGGGGTCATCAATAGAGAAGGCTTCTGGAGTTGTTGCTTCAGAGGGGAGGGTGAATTTCCTTATTACTACCGTCAACTACTCTATCTTGGCCTTATAGTAGTCCTTCATCTCCTTTTCTCTGTTGAACTTTTGGACCATGATGTCCATGGTAGACTGTAGATCGCTTTTCACACCTTTGTGAGTAACTTTTCCAAGTTCAACATGAGAGATGGAATAGCTGCTCATGTCAAAACCCTCAAGGGTTGCATCTTGTGGTGGTTTAGCTATTTATATAAATTTATGCCCCTTTTTATCAACCAATTTTGAAAGGATCCTTGGTCTCTTAGGGGCCTTAGCTTTCACTGGTACTATCTTGCCAAAATTGAAGTCATCTGGAGAGATGGCTAGCTTCTTTCTTTTAGGTGTGAAAGCTGACATCTAAGGAGGGAGAGAAGAAGTACCTATTAAGGCAATGGTTCTTGTAGCTGGTGTTATCATGGTAACTTCTACATTGCTAGTGGTAATGGTGGTTGCAATAGGAGTAATAGGGGAAACTGTACCGGCCATTGATTGATCAAGGGTAGAACTTTCTCCTAGATTGAAGAAAGGAGATGCCAAACTATGAATAGATCCAGAGGAATGAAGAGTATCTCTAGAATCACCCTGAGGATCGCCAAACATGAATTTGGAAGGAGAGGTAGCTCTAGAAGAAGGAACACTGATAGGAGAAAGAGGTGGTGAAGGAGAGACGTTTGTAAGTGGTTGTGCCCCTTCTTAGAAAGGTAGAGGCTCAATCCTTTGCTACTCCAAGGGCTTGTCATTTGTCTCCATTTATTGAGCTACCTACTCTTGGAAGCTTTGTTCTTCAACTCCCTTAGCTATTGATTCTAGATCCTCAACAACCTTTGATTTCTTGGAAACAAAGATGATTATAGGCTTGTGAGGCCTAGATGGGGAAGGAACATCACCTTTGTTCTTAGTCATGTTTTCTACCTTCTTCCTCATTTCTATTTAGAACTCAGCCTCTGATCTTGTAATAAACTCTTTCAATGTGATCCTTTTGGCTACTAACCAATCATTGGTGCTAGCTAATATTGGTTCAAATCTCTTCCTCAAAGAAGTTAATTCTTTCTAAGACCACTGAACTGGAAGAAGAGAGGAGTTAGCAATCTTCTTGGCTAGGTACCTGCTATTGATAATGTTCTTGTCATCAACTAGATTGGGGGGAATCTTTGCAAGCCCCAAATATTTGATCTGCTCCAAGGTCAGCCTGCTATAGTCCATTTTCTTGATTTCTTCAGCTGTCCACAGGTCTACCCAGATGTCTTCGATCATAGGCTCATGAAACTAAGACTTTCTTCTGATAATGTCTTTGACACTCCTATAGTCAAAGTTATCCCTTCTCTTGAACTGTTTCATAGTAACCAGTTGCATCTCTGTCTCCATGACCTTGGCTTTAGCTGTAGTTATAATCGAGTATCTGCCAATTTCGATTGGAAACCTGAAACTTGTCTTTTTTAGTTCCATCTACCTAGTGTGTATGACAACCATTTATCTACAGAGCTCCATTAGAACTAACTTATCAGAAGGAAACCTAGGGAGCATATAGGGATAGCCTAGGAAAAATCCAACTAGAAGATAGCAGAAATTGGAAAATTATAGGAACATACAGCCATAGTCATTGATGATCATCTAGGCCTCATCAAATACTCTCTTCTATTCGAGCTGAGGGTCGAAGAGGCATAAAAATATGGCAAAGAAGGCATCATTTACCCTTCTAAAATGGAGGATTGATCCTTATATCATTAGCTGGGGGTAATATGAGTAAACTAGGGTGATCTTTCTGTCCCCTTTAGTTGTCAAATCTGGAAAAGTTCGCATCGAGGTAGCTATGTACACTAGGTATGAAGTCATATATAACTTTGAAGTAGTTTGTACCTTGGTCAGTTGCTCATGAAGAGCATTGCTAATCTGCTCACCCTAGAAGATGACCTACTTATCTTGGAGGATGATTTTGATGAAAGGGTACATCCACTCATGGAACTATGAGGAAGACGGTAGGCCTCGTACTCTACTGAGAAGGGTGATCAAGTCACCAACTTCTTTAATGAAATTGCTCCTTGGGAATTTTCACGGCCATCTAAATAAATTGGTCCTGGGGGTCTTTAGCCACCTATTATTCATTACTTTCTTTGCCCTCTCGAGGTCTTTGTCATACTCCTGTGCTTCTATGAAGTCAATCCTCAATACTTTAGTAGTAGGAGGGCACATGAAGACTTTGTTAATGAATTTAGGGTCTATTTGAATTATTACATTGCCATTAGCATCTGAGACTGATCTCATCTCTTTGTTGTAGAACTGGGCACACTGGAGGATGAACTCTGTATGATGTGCTACCACCGAGAAAGCGACAACTAGATAAATGTTACTCTTAATGATTCTCTTCATTTCAGAGATCGGGTTCATCACCTTGGTTCTAGTCATGAACTCAGCCATATCTACATGTCCAATCTCTATATCTCTAATGTCGTCAACATTAGAGGTGACCAAAGTGATTGAAAAGATGCCCTGGTACTGGTACTTCATGACTTTTGACTTTTTTAGAGAAGTTTCAGACATCGGAACTGGCCTTGGTTGACTGGGTGTTGATGAGCAAGAATCTTCAGAGGATACTGCAGTCATAATCATGCAATTAGGGAATAGTGGGCAAATTGGGGAATTCATACGTTGGGTGATCATGACCAAGGAAGGGAACTTAATAGGGCCAGGTCAAAAAATAAGGAAAAAAAGAGAGGAGGAAGAAAAATGAAAAAGAGTGAAAATTTCTCTAGAGTTGGAGAAATTTAGAGGAAAAATGCAAGGGAAGCAAAATTCACCACCCGAGCATGTGAAATGCAATGCATGCACAGGTGGCAAATTTTTTTGCCCTTGCATGTTAGAGGGAGAAGAATGGCATGGGTGGCAAATTTCACCACTCGTGCATGTCCAGATGGAAAGGTGTACAGGTGGCAAATTTCACCACCCGTGCACTTTTGGCCTGCGTCGGTAGCAAAATTCACTGCCGATGCAAGTCAAGAAGGGAAGGAACTTGTATCGGTGGCAATATTCACTACTGATGCAAGTCTAAGAAACATGGGAGCGCGGGTGGCAAAATTCACTGCCCGTGTAGGATTAGCCAAAAAGACATGGGTGGTGAATTTTTCCACCCATGTAGGTTTAAGCAAGAAAACTATGGGTAAGGGAGGACAATGAAAATCACTGCCCTTACACAGGGAGGACACTGGTCAACATGGAAGGGAGAGAAAAGTTTGGTGGGGAGGAACAGGAGCGAGCCGATCAGCCCTAAGGGAAGAAAACAAAAATAAAAACCCCAATAACTCAAAAAACAAGCTAAAAGAGAAAAAATAAATAAAACAAATGCCAAATAAATGACCTACCTGGAAAGCCACACGTGCAGCAAGCACAAATCTGCCAAAATGCACTTTTACCCATCTGCTAGATCATCCAGAGGTAGAGGGTAGGAGGAGGAGAGGAGGAATGAAGAAAAAGAGGTTAAAATCAGATTAAATAGGGTGAAAATTGACTCCAACAACCTGACGCACGTGGCAATAAATGTCAAGCATAGAAAATGAGGTAGTGCAGGGATGGCAAATTTCACCGCCCTTACACTCAAAAAAGAATTGAGACATGCAAGGGTGGCAAAAATTGCCACTCCTACATGTGAGAAGAAAAAACTTGCATGGGCAGCAAAATCTGCCACCTGTGTAGGTCTAAATGTAGGGGCGGCAAATTTTTCCACTCTTGCATATGAGAGAAAAAATGCACTGGCAGCGAAAATCACCACCCGTGCATGAAAATGAAAGAAAAACACTAACTCTAAAAAATGTAGATTTTGGTTCCCTGGTCATAATGAGACCGTGATGACCTTCACATTTTGAGAAAAACATAACGACGTTACGAATTTTGAACGGTATAGTTGGGCCAAGACAAGAACGAGAAAAACCCGTCTCGAAAATGAACTTAGAGAGATGAAGGATGAAACAGACAAGTTTCATAGGGGTTTGTTCCCAAAAATGAGCTAAGCTGATTTTGGAAACAACACCTTTATACATTTTCATTCTTAGGCACACAAGATTTCCTTTGTTATCATTTTTTCTTGCATGGCATTTATGTGGCATCAATCTAGAACCTTTCATAGCATTTTTCATAAATGAATTTGAAGCTTTAGCCATTAGAATTTAAAAATGCCTTTTTTATTTGCACTATTAGATCAAGATCCTAGGGTTAACATGGGCCATTGATTTTAATCTAGGTCTTTGCTTGTCATTGGTCCTTTTGAACTAGGCCCTATATTCATGCCACTTGGCATCTCTATGAGCCTTCTGGGCTCTGGCACCTTTGTCAATCAAAATTTGAACATGTCTTGCCCATGCATCGATCCCATGGGCTGTCACAGCTCTATTGAAAATTTATTGGTGCCTTTGCATTATTGGATCATCCTTCTATAACTAAGCACAAGCCATATGATCTACAAAGGTGCATGCGATTTAATGAACACACTATTAAGGTAAGGACTTAAGGTCAAATATCTTAGGCTAAGGTTTATTTTTTGTTTATTAAACATGAGATAAAATTTAGGCTATGGTGTTTATGCCTAAGTTTTTGGGATTTATAAAAAGGGGACCATGGACAAATATTTCAAGCCAAAGTTTACATTGTGTTTAATAAACACAACACATACTTTGGGTTAAAATACTTATGTTAAACTCTTAGAATATGCTCAATGGGGTCAAAATGATATAATGACCAATAATGCTAGATTTTGGACATAGAGAATTATTATATTAATAAACACAATAAGATATTTAATTAAAAGCATTTGGGCTAAGTTTCATATTACAAAGATCCCTTTTAAACTAAGACTTAGTATAAATCTCTAGTCTAAGATTCATGACATTTAAACAAATATAATGGGGACCTTAGGATATGGACTTAAACTAACTTACATTTCATAAACATTTAAACTTATGAGACCAGTTCAATATTTTTAGTTTAAATATTTAAAGTGTTTGATCATCTTCCAAGGGCTTCCATTCATTTTCAAGGCAATTTATAGGCCTTTTAGCAACATTTTAGAGTCCATCCTAGGCTTGAGAAAAATAATTCATTAGCTTAAATTTGATGATCTCATAGATGTCAAATATGTCTCATGAATGTCAAATTATGATCACGTGAATTTCAAATTTAGGCTCTAGAAGTTATTAATTTTGATGGGCTTAAAGTTGAAGATTGTAAAGATGTCAAATACATCCTCACAGATGTCAAATGATGATCATGTGAACATCAAGTTTAAATTCATCAAACTCCTATGACCCAATTCAAGAGTGCCACTTATCACCTCTATGGGGCCTCCCAAGATCTCTAACTTAATTCACTTCATTGGATCAAAAATCATGATGAAGTTAGAGCTATTTGATTGTGACTTGAGAGTTTGCTCATCATTGGTTCCTTCTGACATGCAGGGCCCTTTGTTTTTAATATTAAAATGTAGGAGTGCCACATGATAACTCTATAGAGCTCCTAAGATTTGAATTTTCAATGGTGTCTTCACTCCATCTAATCTTTAGTTATGACAAAGTGAGAACCATTGATCACAATTTGAGTGCTTGAACATGATTGGTTTATTGGACTAAGTGCTCAATTTTGTTAGGATTTATTCACATAATTTGATTGAAAGGTCATGAGGAAGAATGGATCGTTGGACCTTGAAAGATGCAAGGTATTTAAGTTAGAGCTGAGATGAAATAAAACTTAGGCTAAGGCATTTAGACTAAGGTTTTGTTCATATTAATAAATACAAATGGGGCCTTAACATTAAAACTTTAGTCTAAGTAGGAAATAATAAAGGGAACCATGCTAGCATAAAATTAGACCACGGTTATAAATATAAGAATCATAAGGGGGGAAATACAAGAGACTAAGGCATATTTTTAGGTTAAGGTTTGGTTGTGTTAAAAAACATGACCAAGCCTTAACATAAAAATATGGCTTTAAGTCCAAAACAAGTTTAAAATATTCTCACCAATATACTCCCACCAAATTCAAATTTTAAATTGAACCAAGGGTTTATGCTAGGGATTTAGAACATGAATCTTCCAGCAAGGAATTCATGAAACCTATAACTTAAGGACATGAAGACCAATCATTAGCAATGTTTAGGCAAGCTTAAAGTAGAACATAACTCAAAAATCTAATTTTATCAAAGTGGATGATCTTAAAATTCTAATAATGATAAAAAATAGGCCACGCTTTTAGGTTTAAGCTTCAAAACATCTCAAGGGTCCCAATTTTCAAAAATGGGGATATGCTAACCTCAACAAAGGAAAACTTCCAATAGAAACATAGCAATATGTTAGAACCTAGAGACCCTAATTCAGACAAACAACTAATTCATCCACTCTATTTGATCAATGCCATTATCTAGATCAATTTATGGTTGAAATAAACCTTGCACTTATAGAATTGAGATCAAACATTAAAACATAGCCAAGCTATGTGTGTGCTTTGATTCCACTTACTTTTTGCTATAGGATTCAAGAGACAACTCCCAGGTTTCATGTCTTTAATCATTAACATTGACTTAGAGCATGATTAGATTTTAATTAAGAACCATACTTCTAGTTCAGAGAAGGCTTGAGCATTGCTCTGCTACCAGCCATGTGTCTATAACTCTGATAGATATGCCTTTAGCTCTACTCATGGCCTTGATCCACTTCCAGCCAGACATCCATAGCCTCAATGGAGGTTACCAAAATCACTTATGCTTGAAAAGCTTTTGATTTTGCACTGAATCCTTATTTTTGTATTGTTTAGATATTTTATGTTATGTGAGCTAGGAATTTGACTCAAGAGAGGATGATTAGTATTATGTTAGTTTCAAAATGAAAACAAAATGAAAGAAACACACTAACTAGCATAAAATCTCTAGGCCTAGACACTAGGGAGAGATTAGTTAAAAAACATGAATAAAACACACAACTAAAATGCAAAATAAACCTTCTTTTACCTTCCTTGGATGCTCTAAAATGCTTATTGTACTGGCTTACTTGAATTATGCTCATGAAGTCTTCATCAAAGGAAGCTTGGATACCTCCATCTCTCCTTGGCACCTTTTGCTTTGGTTTGGATTGGATTATAATCAATTTTCCATGGTAACATTAATTACAATAGATTTTGGAATCATTTGTGAATTATCACTTTGCATTATCAAGACTTAGAAATGATGTTCATGGCCTCTCTATTTATATATTTTTGTAAATGGCTAGAATCAACTTGACATCCATCTCAAGATTGAGATGTGTGGCTAAGGGTTAATCCAATTACGTAATTAAAATCCATAAATAGGCTCATCAATATTTGGGTAATGGAGTAATTAAGAGGTATGCAGGGCATTGATGAGATATGGGAGGCATGAATCCTGATATTTATGGCCTAGGGATATTTTCTCAAGAAACAAGGTCACATGATAATGCAGATATTCAATATTCATTTCCAAAACAAATTATTCAATAAGTTTACATGGAATTATAGGCTCTAATTTGTTTTAACTAGATCTTAAGCATGATTAAGCACTTTATGCACAAATTACTCAAATTGATTAGAATGCCTTGTTATTGGTCTAAAATTTGACTGAAATGGAATTGGAAGTCAATATTAGATGCATTAGATCCATTATCCCATTTAGGATGTTACCAATAGAAAATAACAAAGACATGCATCTCGTACAAGAAATTTGATAGAAAAGAGAAATCCAGAGCACCCAAGTGTAAAATTAGCATTTTAACTCAAAATGATCTAATCAAAGTTAACTAGACCATAAATTATATTTCCCCATTTAATGATACCCTAGCCAAAATTAGCACTTGAATATATCAATTTCAACTCATTTAATGTGTTTTAGTGTTTTTAATCCATATTGTGCATTTTGGTAGAAATTGGTCAAAAGCCTGATTGGAGGTTGTTGGTGGCCAGCTTTAGGTGTTTACAATTTGCCCCTATTTGGGAAAGCATTGAAGGCTATAAGCATAGTAAGATCTTCTCAAATAATGAAAAGGTCTTATATGCCTACAACTGCAATGATGATAAACTAACTGTATGATGTCCCCTCAAGGGAACAGTTGGCACAAGTAGGTCGGCAAACAATCCCTCAAAAAGAAAGAAGTGAAATGAGGGGACCAAACAAAGGAAATATGATGGGTTGAAAACATAATTATATTGAAAAATAAGTCAAAATCATTGATAATGCAAGTGGATGGTGTATAATGGTTTTCCTATAGGTGGTTATAAGCATTGCACCCTTATAGTGGCAACATGGTATGATAAATAATGATTTGCCTAAAGGTAGTTATAATCATTTGAGAAGATAGAGCTACCCCAGTTAGGACAAACAAACAAGATAACAATGTGCCCCTTTATGGGCAAAAATAAATAAAGTGGTGATAATACAATGATTTTCCCAAAGGTGGTTATAATCATTGAGAAATTTAGGTGGGATGGTGTGCAATGATTTACCCATAGGCGGTTATAATAATTGAACCTTAATTATGGAAAACATGATTGATTGGTTGATTAATGATGGTAACTTAACACAGAGGGTAATGATGAATTGGAATAACCTGCTAGTATGGAAATGTTCATATGAACTAATAATAAAGATTGAAATTCTTTCATGTTTAATTACTCTATTTGGGATATGGTTGGGATTGAATTGGGATGTTGATGCCAAAGAGATTTTGATGCCACCATTGCTTAATAGAATTATTAAAGCTAAGGTTTGTTGTAACACATGTCAGTAGGGATCATGGTATAACATCATGAGGAATTGGCCAAAATATGCATAAGGATTGACTCCTAAAATCTAATAATCAAATAGAAAATAATGCACCAATGATAAAAACCATGATGACAATGTAAACATATGAATATGGATGGATTAAATAATAAGCTTGGGAAAGGAATCACCTAATGAACACACATAAACCAAATCAAGGCAACAATGCTAAAATCAAATAAACAAGTAGACAAATAAATAAAATAAACAAATAAACAATGCAAACCATATAAATATTACCCCTAAAAAATAGGTGACAATTTAACAAATGAACAAAATGGGGGAATAGAGGAAATGGAAGAGGGTGTTTGAGTTGCCTCTATATGAACTAGGCAAGTAGACGCTACCTACATAGTTCCATGGATGTAATATCTAATAAAAAACTTCAGGCCAAATGTAGTTCTTCCAGAGAATGGGAAGAATGTGATTACTGATGAAAATAAATAGAATGGATGTGATAGAAGAATAGGAATGGTAGTGAAAAATGGTAAGTAAATGAGAGAAAAGGACAAAAAGGATGGGGAAACTAAGTGATAAATGGTTTACTTGCAACTTAGTAAGGGTTCCTAGAATCCTTAAGGCAAAGAAATGGTCAATATTTTTGGTTCTTTTTTAACAATTTTACAAATGTTTTTATAAATTTTGAAGTATCTCAACTTGATCAAGAATGATGAGACACTAATTGGTTCAAAATCATAGAATGATGAGAGTGTTCAAACTTAGGTTATTTGTAAAAAGGTGAGAGCATTCAAACTTAGGTCACTCACAAAACGACGAGAGTATTCAAACTAAGGTTGCTCATAAAATAGTTAGAGCATGGTGGAAAGGGTGACTAAGCTAACCTCAGCAAGTATCAAGATCTACCTACATAGTCCTAGAGTAGGACCTCAAGTCATTATAGTTCCACCCTACAGTGTAGGAATTCAACTAGTGTAGTAGTCAATTCAAAAAAAATAGGCATAGTTGGTACAAAGGCATAGTATGGCATATGAAGTGGCAAGTTGGTATGTCAAGGCTCAATAAACAAATGTTTCCCTTATTTTTCCCATAGGTAGTTATGACTAAGACATAGTGGCATGGATCAATGATACTAATTTTCCCAAAGTTGGTTATAATTAGTAGCAAGATTGGTGATAAGGAATAAAAAATGAAGGATGTAACTATCAAAACTTCTGTCATACTACTCCAAAATATGATCTCTATCATAATTACTTGAAACAACTAATGAAATTGATTGAATTCTTTGATGTTGAAAAGGTGTAACAAATAGAAAAAAACCAAGGTCAAACAGGTAGGGTGAACAAGATTTATAACATGTTTGGTTGATAGAACAAGATGGTAAAGCAGATGGAATGGGATAAAAGGAATGATAAGAATGATATTTTTACAAATAAGAATAGTGATAAAATGGCACCACTAAAATGGTCCTTACAGATAATACACCTTAGTATTCAAGCATAGTACTGCTTGAGGTGAATAATATTCATTGGCTTAAGAAGTTCATCTTCATCTAGTGTGGCAAACTTGTATGCTCTGAATCCATAATTTGTAATAATGATGAAAGGCCCTATACAATTTGGTTTGAATTTACCTTTATGCTTCTTTTCAGTCATGGTATTCTTTAAGAACAAGATCACCAAGTTTAAATGTTCTATATTTGACCGATCGATTATAGTTGCCTTTGAGTTAGTTCTAATATGATTGAAGATTTTTGAGCATAGCTATGTATTTTTCATCAAGTAGGTCTAGCTCTTGCAGGCAAGCTACTTGATAGTCATGATCATCTAGGACATGCTTAAAATATATGCATAGTGAAGGTAACTCAACCTCAATGGGAAGGATGCCTTTTATACCATAAACAAGTGTATATGGAGTGGCTCTTATGGGGGTATAATGATTGGTATGATATACCCAAAGGGCAAGGAATATCTATAAATTCCAATCATGACTGGCACTATTGACAATCTTTTTGAGAATATTGATAATGGTTTTGTTCGATGCTTTAGCCCAGCCATTACCTTGAGGGTAATATGCAATAGAAAAATGTTGTGTGATGTTATATTTAGTACATAGCTAGTTTACAAACTTATTCTTAATGATCCTCCATTATTAAATATAATTTCAGAGGGGATACCATAGTGATAAATGAGATGGTTAAAGATAAATTTGGAAATTTGATTTCTAGTCACGTAAGTGAGGGGTATAGATTCAACCCACTTAGTGAAATACTGAGTGGTGGTAAGGATATGTTTATGGTTGTAAAATGAAGTGGGGTTGATATTCCCAATGAGGTTGAGTCCCCATGTAGAAAATGGCCATGGTGTCAACATCAGTTTTAGAGTTTGTGCTAGCGCATGAATCAAATTAGCATGCTATTAACATTTGTCACATGTCTTTACATATGTAGCTATATTTGCATCCATTGTGAATCAATAATAACCAATACGTAAGATATTTTTGGATAATACTACCCTACTATAATGAGTGTCGTATACCCCTTTTTGAACTTCTCTTAATGATAGCATAGACTCTACTGAGGTTAAATAATGAAGTAGAGTTCCATCAAAACTATGGTGATAAATGGTGGATCCAAGTAGGGTATAATGAGTGGAGTGATGGATAAAGGCTTTGGTTTATTTTAGAGATAGGTTAGGTGTTATAAATTTTTCATGAAGATAGTTGTAAAGGTTTGACTACAAGATAGAATTAGGACCAACAATATCATAAATCATTTCAATAGTTGAAGGTTCATGAGCTGATGAGAACAAATTATCAATAAGGAACTGATATTCTCTAGATTTGTCTATTTGTCAAATGAGAGATCTGATAGTGGCCATGGCATCTGTATTTATATTATTACCCCTTGGTATATGCTCAAATTATATATTTACAATTTACTACTTTAAGGTATTGACCATAGCCTTATATAGAACCAACTTGTCATCTTTGGTCTAAAAATGGTCCATGATCTAATTGATGATTAATTGAGAATCACCATAAAATTGGAGATGAGATATGTTCCATTGTACTACTTATGGAAGTCCTATGACAAGTGCTTCATACTCAACCATGTTTTTTATACAAGGAAAACTGATTCTGAATGATTTAGGGATTAGATCCCCTTATAGTGTAATAAATAAGAGGCTTACCCCTGATCCATGTGTAATAAATCAACCATCAAAATATAGCTACTAGTGCTACTCCTCAAGAGGTGTGTTAATTATGGTCATAATAGATTCATCAAGAAAATGAAATTTGAGTGGATTTGTGTCTATAAGGGGTGCTTCAACAAGTTGATCTGCAAGAATATTTCCCTTGATTGCCTTTTGATTGACATACTCTATGTCAAAATCACTAAGA
Source organism: Torreya grandis (assembly GCA_037957365.1). Taxonomy (NCBI): domain Eukaryota; kingdom Viridiplantae; phylum Streptophyta; class Pinopsida; order Cupressales; family Taxaceae; genus Torreya; species Torreya grandis. The sequence goes on from JARHVA010000495.1 coordinate 264,695, forward strand.
AGAATGATCCATTTGGCCATTCTACCTTGTAAAGTTTTTTTAGATAGTAGATACTTGAGTGGATCTACTTTTGAAATGACCATGGTCTTATTATTCAACATGTAATGGCATAGTTTATGAGCTATGAAAACCATGGCTTGACAAGCTTTTTCAATAGTTGCATAGTTGTGTTCATATGTGACCAAGGTATAACTTAAGTAATATACTACATGCTATTTTCCTTTATTATCATGTTGAGCCAAAAGTGCCCCTAAAGCATTGTTGGTATTTGATAGATACAACAAGAATGGCTTTCCTGGCGTAGGAGGTAACAAAATAGGTGGATTAACTAGATAGTCCTTGATTTGTTAAAAAGTTGTTTAGCAATGGTCATCCCAATGAAATACAACTCCCTTCTTTAAAAGATGTGTAAATGATTGACACTTGTCTGCTAACTGAGAGATGAAGTGTCATATTGACTGGATCTTACCCTATAAACTACAAAGTTTCTTCAAATTGGTTAGTGGTGACATCTTGATTATAACATGGACTTTGGCTAAATCAACTTCAATGCCTCTGTGATACATAATGAAGCCAAGAAAATTTCTTAAGGTTACTCTAAACACATTTATTTGGATTGAGTCTGAGTTTATACTCTTGTAATCTTTCAAATATCCTACATAGCACTATTGGATGGTCAACCCTGGTCTTGGATTTTCCTAATATGTCAACGACATAGTCTTCAATAATATCATGCATAATATTATGGAATATGATAGTCATGGCCCTTTGATATGTAGCTCTAACATTCTTAATACCAAATGGCATTACTTGATAATAAAATGTTCCCCATGGAGTGGTGAACACTATTTTATGTTGGTCTTCTGGGGCTATTTTGATCTAGTTATATCCTAAAAAGCCATCCATGAGTGAAAGCATTTCATAACCTATCATGGAGTTGATGATCATGTCAATATTAGGCAATGAAAAGTCATCTTTAGGACAAGCTTTGTTTATGTCATAGAAATTAGTATATATTTGGATTTGTTTAGGATTTTTACTAATAGGTACAACATTAGATATCCATTCTGAGTAGTCAATGGATCATATACATCATGCTTCTAAGAGTTTTCCCAACTCTTTCTTTACCAAGATAGTAATATGAGGATGCATCTTACGTAACTTTTATTTCATTGGTTTGGCATTAGGATTAACCACAAGGTGGTGTATAACCAAGGTAAGGTCCAAACCTAAAATGTCAGAATAAGCCCATGCAAAGATACCAACAAATTCTCTCCATAGAGCTGTAAAGACTTCATGTTCCTCTTTAATGAGGGATATGCCTAATTTTATCCATTTTGGGTCAGATGGAGTCCTAATGTTTACCTTTATTATATATTTGACTAGAAGGGTCAAACCATCTTTAAGGATAGTAGGCAAAGACTTGAACTATTAGACTATATCAGGGTCTTTTGTTAGGACTTGCTCTTCAATGTCTTCTAGGCATGATGAATCTGAGTCCTCTAATGAGAGACTTGTCTATGTGACAAAAATAGTCAAAAATTCCTAAAGAATTTGATAAAACACTTATTATTGCTCAAAACTAAACTTGGATCCATAGGTAAGTTCATCATTAGTGGTCTTGTGGTCTAAATTTGAAGAATGATGAATACACCCATCTAATAGCACTTGAAATAGGTTTTTACCACTAGACTAGCTTTTATCTTTTCTTTTTCCTTTGTCATAAATCACCTCAAAGAGGTTTTCACTTTGGGACCTCAATGTTTTATTTATTTGTTTTTGGCTAAGGGTATCCACCTGCTCTTCAAAATAGGATTTAGGATCTAATGTAATTGAGAATCCAGATTTATGATCTCCCAATGGAACATTATCTCTAAGGTTTAGAAAATCATAGAATGCCTCATAATTCTAAAACTCATCAATTGACAAATTGGATTCTTGATGGTCCTAATCTATTATTTGGGGACAGTATAATGATAATGGGTTATGATGAATGATTGGGGTAAGGGTACAAATGGTATCATTATCAAACAAGTTAGTCTCAGATAGGGTATCAAAGGTGAGGCTATGATCAAACTCTACTTCACTGTCAACATCATCATCACTAGTCACCAATGATGGAACACAAATAAGATATGTGGGGTCACCCTTAGGTGGTTCAAATCCAAGTCCATAAGGTCTTTTGTATTTAGTCATGGATATTGGCTCAATGGTTCCTTGTTGATGGTGTTTGAGGCCTATTCCATCATAATATTGATGCTCCATGATCCTATTGGGAGTAGGATACTTCACACTTTTATAACAATAATCTTGGTTGTCATTGTACAACCATGATTCATCCCCTTCAAGAGGGTTTGGTTCTAGGTTAGATGCTAGTAAAAACATGACAGGTCCCTTATCTTTGTTCTTTTGTCACCAATGTATGTGTGGGGTAATTTTAGGTCACCCAAAGGTCTTTGGATTCTGAGGAAGATTGGAAATATGGAAGGTATCATTGGTCACATAGTCCCTTAGGCCATTATCTAAAATGGTGAAATGATTGGAAGCTTCAGGAGGTGGCATGTGGGAAAGGGAATCCAAGGTATTAGGATCTATGCAATTATATTGTGGAGGATCAATAAGTGTGGTCTTTCCTTTATCCTACTTAGAACTTGGATTCATGTCGTAGTAGTAATTATATCTTTAAAACTTGACCTTAAGATGTTTGTAGTGTTCATATGGGTGTATATCTCCTAGAATATTTACTTCCATCCCTAAGTGAGAGAAATTGATACATTAGTGCAACATTGATGGCACTACATGAATCTCATGTAATCAAGGCTTCCCTAAAATCATATTATATGACAACTCAAGATCAAGCACATGACAAAGTGTATCATGGGTTAAAGGGCCAATGATAACTAGTAAGCTAATGGTTCCTTGTGATTATCTCTCATAATTATCATATGCTTTGATAATTATCATTTATGGCTATAGATCTACCATTGTGTACCCAAGAAGCTTGATGAGCTTGAGAGACACTATTTTGAGGCTTGATCTATTGAATATAAAGACACGTTTCACATGATGCCACTTTATATAAACTTATATGTATAATGGATTATTATGGAGTGGGCCAAGGGAAGACATATCACTTTGGTTTAATGTGAACTGTTGGGTTGGAGCTAGGTGTCCAACCAAAGCTTGAAATTTATTAGGGGATATGTCACTAGCAATAATGGATTGGGTTAAAAACTCATTCAAAATGTTCTTGTGGATTGTTGATGTTCACAACAAATATAAAATATAAATTTGTGTTGGTGTCTTTTGTAATTGTTCCACAATATTAAACTTATTATTTTGATCAATGGTGAATGGTTTATTTTAAGGCTGAACAGTTGGTTGGATAACAAGCAAAGTGTTAGATGGTTGTGGACCTAGGATAGTAATATTTGACCTCTGAGTTGTGATTTCATAATCAAGATTAGATGCTAGACCATAATTGAGAATAAATGTTGGGAATTATGTGGGACAAGATAGGACAAGTCTCTATTTTCGGTGCACTTGTATGTGGTCACATGACAAGGGTGAGTTATTGGTATATGGTCCAATAGTGGAAGTCCTAATTTTTCAATTCACCTATGTGCAGTCCTAAGTTAAAGAAAGATTATCCATGTAATTTGGTTGAGTGGTGTTATTTAACAATGGTCTATATTAATTAATGCTCAGTCTAGGATTAATGGAGATGGTATTAATGCTACCCCCTACATATGACCTACAACCCTATTGTAGTCATGTGCAACTACATGGTAGGTTTATTGGTTGTACCATTTTGACCTTAGTTTTATCCATTATTCTAACATTGTGGGTTCTATTGTTGATTTTTATGATTCTATTGGTTTGGGATTTGATTTTGATACTATTGATTTTGTTGTTGCACTGGCCAGTGTTGTTGTTGCTAATTATTATGTTGCTACTGTGTGTTATGTTGGGGGAAGGGGTTTTGATAAATCCTAAGAGTTTGATTAGAGGTGGAAGCACCATTATATAATGTTATCTCCCCATTCAACAACATATTCTCAATCAAATTCTTGAGTTACACACATCTTCATAGATTATGCCCATTGACTCGATGATATTCATAGAATTCATTTTCATGGTACTAATTAGGATGAGGATGCCGTATGGATAATGTTTTGGTATAGGCCAACTAATCAGATTAGTAGAGGTAAGTTTGTGAAATACAGACTTAATAGGCTCTCTTAGGTCACTAAAGACACAACAAGTAGGCACAATTATTCTTGGAGGAGGGGTTTACAATGGTAAAGGTTACTGTATTTGTTGCACGAGTCTTAGTTATTTTACTTATAGCACTGATTAGAGAGTTTATTGGGTAGGAGTGAGCTGAAAAGGTGGTGCAAATGATGTTTGCACCATTTAGACATGACATGACTCAGTTACTCCATTACCCAAAACATTCTTATTACAGTTGAATTACTTTGGTCTATCTTGGTTATTAGTCTATGCATGTTGTAATGCTTACACTTGGATTGGATGTTGGTTTTGGCCACTTCCCTAATTGGTACCTTAATTTTGATTAGTTGATGTAAGCTTGATGATCCATTTATTAATAAGATCTCACTCAATCAACAAGCCTTTGTTGATGATCTCCTTAAAAGTATGTGCACATTTTAGTTTTAGATGATAAGCTATCTCACTATGAAAATTTTTAGTAAACATAATAGCTAATTGTTTATCTAGTAAACTATGGGTGAATCAGCTTGCAAGGGCTCTCCATCACTGTAGATAACTTGCAAAACTCTTACCAACCTTTTATTTTACTTGTGTTAAGTCAACCAATGAATTTTTATGTTCAAGATTCTAGGGAAAGTACTACACAAACTTATCAAAAAGATCATAAAAATCTATTACTAAATTATTGGGCAACTTTAAAAACCATTCAAAATCTTGTCCAACCAAGCTCCTTAGAAACAACAATAAAAGGTAGATATCTCTATATGCCACTAGTTGGTATGCAACAAAGAACTCAATTAAATAGGCCTTAGGGTCACATTTCCCTTTGTATTTGTCAAATTTTAGTGGTTCATATCTTGGAGGAAATGGTATCTACAAGTACTCCATGTTTAATGGATAATAACCCATTTCATCCATCTTAAACTTTTTAGTCTGTTTCCCAGCCTAAATGGTAGCAATTGTATCCTTCATCTGTTACAATTCTTGGGATAAGAAACTACAAGGAATGTTGGTTTGAGGGAGAATATTGTTTTGGGAGGTCACAAGTGGGACACTTGGACCAGGGTATGATAGAGATATCTATTGGGGTATGTTGGTTTGGTTGGGAAATGGATCAAGAATATGCATATGTGGATTAGGATGTACTTGGAATTACACATTTGTTTGTGAAATATTCTAGTTTGGGTTGGCTATGAAGGCTTGACTTGGAGGATTTTATGGTTAAGATGGAGGGATATAACTATAATGTGCCTATTTTGGTTGAAAAGGGACATGCTTTCAACTAATCAAACCTTGTTGTTGAGTGGGAACTTGTGGACCAAGACCCTATCTCTAAACTTGTGGCACATTTTAAACCAATTTTTGCCTAGTAGGTACTTGAGAAATATGGGAGCCTCCTTATTGCATGAATCTTTTTTGGGAAGTGAAAGCATGTTGAATATTTGACATTTGTCATTGACCAATATTTACATGTTGTTGGCTAGTCATCATTTGGTTTTAGATTGGTATACTATTTTGTGATTGAGGAGGTATATTTTCCACTACAAGATGAGGTAGAACATTAGTTTCCCCTTGTTGAGGTGGTAATACAGTCAACCTCTATTACGTTGGTATAGTAGATTATGACTGCTATTATGGAATACTACTCGTCACTTATCGAGGAGGAGTAGGATTCATCACATTCTAATATTGAGGTGTAACATTGGTTGTTGGTTGATTACCTAATCTTATTGGCTACATGGTTGATGAAGTAGTTGGTTGAGGTTGGGATGTATAAAATCCTACTCCTTGATTTGGAGAACCACTTGCAGTGTTAACTAAAGACATATTTTGTTGACTAATTGTTTGTGCGTTAGTACCACTTTGATTTGGATTAAACATTTAGTGCACATTTTCCACTATATTTTTCTCATTATTATGCATAGAAGTAGAAAAAACTTCTTCAATAATGGGCTTATGCAATAAGTTGTCTATCAAAGTGTTTTGTATGAATGGGTCTGAACTCTAATTGTCTTGACCAGTTAACTCCATCAAAACTCTTATTGATGAAACTAAGTCAATAAGAGGTTTGCTCACTATGGTCATGTAATTGAAATTGCATGCTAGATTCAGGTAGGTTTTATATGCCATCTACATTTGGTTAAAGTGGTCTTCCATGAGGTTTTTGACTCTATTAGGCATATCAAGGTCTTGATATTTTGTTTGGACTAGAGCCAAAGGATCGCTAAAAGAATCCTATTGATCATAAATTATGTTATGGGGCATTATTACTAGGCTTGGTAAATTCTCATAAGGGAATTCTACTGAAAACTTGGCCCCTAATTCTATGGCTCTAACCAAAATCTCATCTTTGTTCTCCAACAAATGATGCTAAAATAAAAATGGATCATAAGTGGAAGGCATATTAGTAGAGCATGACTATAGAATAATTGGTTCATTAGTTGTGGGTATTGAAGCTAGGTATTGTGTAGTTTATTTTTGGTCTTGTTCTGAATAAGGTGGTGTATTAACTAAATAGTTAGCCAATGGATCTTGGCTTTATGACCCTAATTGAGTATTATAAGAGGGATAAAAATCCATCTCATAAGCAATATTATCTGTGTAGGGGTATTTCACCATTTCTTCCTGTGTAACCACATTACTAATCCCTAGATTGTACATGAGTCCACTATGAGTGTAGGAATACATGTTGGGATCCATAGTAAATGTTTTTGCAATAAAAGTTTAAAGAGTTATACAAAATCTAAAAAGACAATGTCTAAAATTTGATGTTTAAAATTGGTCTAGATTCATCAAAAGGATCAAAAGGTTTATTCAAAGATTTATGATAACATAAGATAATGTTAAGAGTCTAAAATTACATGTCTTACACAAAAAGATTAAGTAAATTAACCAAAAATCAAAATGTTAAACTCTAAGGTCGAAGTGTTTCAAATTAGTCTAATCTGGGAAGTTAAAAGTTGCTTGGTCTTTTGGCCAAAATACAACATCAAAAGCTAGGCTCAAACAAGGCATGCACTAGGACTCTTGGCCAAATGGTGTCAAAAGCTAGAGTTTAAAATAGATGAAAGTTTTAATCTAATGGATTTCAAACACTTATAACAAACACTAGGCATTTGATTCTTGGACATGGACTAGATCAAATAAGTATAAGATATGAACAAAAGGAACCTTAGAGATAGTTTATTTTCTCACAAATAAAGGTATAAAACTTGGTTCTTTTGACAAATAAGCTAGACAAAAAGTGAATGATGTAACTATGCTAGACAAAGGTTCACAAAGGTATACTCGAATTGGTTTGAAAATGTAGGAAAACATTTGAGCTCTATGCAAGGGGGCCTATGAAACAATATCTGAAATGTTTTGGGTAGTGTAATAGCATTGTACTACCTAAAATATGTGACAAAATACATGTTTCAAAAACTCTCTAAGGAAAATACAATTTTTCACAAACTTGATAACATAACACTACCTTTCTTGACTCAAAATGTTGTGGTGCATAGAATCAAATAGCAAGTTTTTAGCATAAAATGACTTAATTCTATCAAGTGGTAATAATGATCATGAGTCTTTAAATGATCTTCAACCCAAATTAGGAATTAAACCTAAGTTCCCTTAAGTTTAGTGCAAATGGTGAACCCACTTAACACATCAATCTTATGAACTTATAAAGGTGCAATTTGGAATTTAGATAATAAATTGAGGAATTAAACAACTTTGGAAAAGATCTAGACTCAATTGGGAAGCATAACTACACCAAAGTGGATGATATGACTCCAAGTTTTGATGAATTTTAAACAAGGAAAATTGATGATTTCTCACAAATTTGATAACATAACACTACCTTATTAAAACAAAATTGGGGACCATGTGTTTGGTTTGCATTATATTTTTAGACCAAGTGTTTACTCCAAAGAAGACTTTAATTTAGGACAAAACCAACTAATTAATCACTCTTAGATCCTAAATTGACAAGGTTTCTTGGTATTATTGGAATCCATCAATATACATCATTTGAGAGGATTTTAAGTGTTCATCCAAAAGTAAATTCACATTATATAGTATGGTTTTTACACCCCCCTTTTATCAAATAAAAGTATTGTGACATGGACCTTGAGGTGCACTTGTACCAATAACACTTCCATAGTAAGTTGGGATTTGTCTAAGATCTACAAGTTTTTGAATGTTCTAGGGGAATCAATTGCATAATGACTTTCACGTCAAACAATGCAAAATAAAATCATGGATTTTGGGTCTGTATCACTTGACTTATTACAAAAATGTCTAGTCCTTTTTGCAACCACTACATCTTGTTATTCTCTCAATGTAGTGCGATGTCTAAAGTGCCACTATGTCTCATGTGCAACTCTAATATGGAGCCAAATGAAGTCAATACTAGGAGATGAAACCCTAGGTCAAAGCTTCCCTAAATAACTTTTAAGAGGTAATGACGTCCCCCTCGCAAGCCAAGTTTGCATGAAATAAAGAAATCATAAATAGAAAGACTTTAGGATCATTGTCAAGGTCACCCAATACTTTTGTGAGTTTTTAGAGAGTGCTTTAGACGATGTTCTTTTTATGCCTTGGACTAGGTAATTTTCAATAAGAATGGCACTTTTGATTCTAAGGGTTCCCTAAAAGGGACAAATGGAAGAGCATACATGCAACACCCCTCTCTTTGCTAAATAAAATTAGATCAAGCAACTATTGAAGACAAAAATGACAAGTGTGTTTAATTTTAAGTCAAAATGAAGGATTTGGTGGTGTTCATTTGACCCCTTGGTCTTAAAATTTTAGATTTGAAAGATAACTACAAGATTTAAGCAATACCACCCTAAATGATTTTATTTTAAGCACCAAAATGAAAAGTTTGATTCATTTTAAAACACCCTAAAAGAAGTTTTAAAGGATCTATTTAATTATGTTTTTATTATTTTCAATTAAAACCTACAAAAAAAATGTTAGCAAGATGTTTATCTTAGAAAAATGAAATAACCAACTTAGAAAAATGAGCCCTTGGGTTTGTGTAAAAGAAAAACATAGTGACCGTTGTCGGTTATACTAACCGACAATGATGACTTTTATGAAAATTGATGATGGTTTTACTAATCGGAAATGTTTATGTAGATTGACTTCAGTTTTACTAAGTTAACTGATGATGGTTATACAGATTGATGATGGTTACTATGTAAACTCATGACAAAGAAAAATGTCAAAACAAAGTTAGAAAATCAAATTGTAAAAGTTTTAATGATCTAAATGAATATTTTAAATTTGTATAATGATCTTCTTCATGTGTGGGATGTGTTGGGTCCCACTGGGAGTGACATTATGTGAGCTAGGAATTTGACTCAAGAGAGGATGGTTAGTGTTGTGTTAGTTTCAAAATGAAAACAAAATGAAAGCAACACACTAACTAGAATAACATCTCTAGGCTCAGACACTAGAGAGAGCTTAGTTAACAAACATGAATAAAACACACAACTAAAATGAAAAATAAACCTTCTTTTACCTTCATTGTATGCTCCAAAATTCTTGTTGTAGTGGCTTGCTTAGCTTATGCTCATAAAGTCTTCATAAAAGAAAGCTTGGCTACCTCCATCTCTCCTTAGAACCTTTAGCTTTAGCTTGGCTTGGCTTGGACTTAATTTGGCATGGTAACACTAAATTCAATAGCTTTTGGAATCATTTATGCATTACAACTTTACATTATCAAGACTTAGAAATGATGTTCATGGCCTCTATATTTATAGGTTTTTGTAAATGGATATAATCAACCTAAGCCATCCATCTCAAGATTGAGATGTGTGGCTACGGATTAATCCAATTATGTAATTAAAATCCATAAATAGGCTCACCAATATTTGGGATAAAGTATCAATTAAGAGGCATGGAGGGAATTTATGAGGCATGAGAGGTATGAACCCTGATATTTGTGGCATTTATGGCCTAGGGATGTTTCCCAAGAAATGAGGTCACCTGATGATGTAGATATTCAATATTCATTTCCAAAACAAATTATTCAACAAGTTTTCATGGAATTATTAATTAGGCCCTAATTTGGTTTATCTAGCTCTTAAGCATGATTAAGCACTTTGTGTACAAATTACTCAAATGATCAGAATGCTTTGTTATTGGTCTAAAATTTGACTAGATTGGAATTAGAAGTCAATGCTAGATGCATTGGATCCATTATCCCATTTAGGATGTTACCAACATCAAATAACAAAGACACACATCTTGTATAATAAATTTGATAGAAAAGAGCAATCCAGAGCACTAAAGTGCAAAATTGGCATTTTAACTCAAAATGATCTAATCAAAGTTAGCTGGCCTATAAATTAAATTACCCCATTTAATGATACCCTAGCCAAAATCAGCATGCGAAAATATAAATTTAAACTCATTTAATGTGTTTTAGTGTTTTTAAGCCAAATTGTGCATTTTTGTGGAAATTAGTCAAAATCTTGATTAGAGGTTGTTGGTGGTGAGATTTAGGTGTCTATAACTTGGAACATGCTTAGATTTTCATTAATAACCATGATTATAGTTTAGAGAAGGCTTGTGCATTAGTTTACTACCAGCCATGAATCTATAGCTCTGATAGAGATGCCTTTAGATCTACTCATGGCCTTGAACCACTTCCAGCCAAACATCCATAGCCTCGATGGAGGTTACCAAAATCACTTATGCTTGAAAAGATTTTGACTTTGTACTGAATCCTTATTTTTGTATTGTTTAGATATTTTATGCTTTTAACAAGGTTGGAAATTAGGGTATCCAGGTTTAAAGATTTGGTCAAGTGTTTGATCCTTATAAAATCATTTGTGGCTACAACCATTATCCCAAGTAAGGATGTTTGTTAAGTTCAATCATGACTATGTATCAATAGATTAAGCTTTCATCTTATAAATGTAAATCTTCTCAAAACCAAATTTAAGTCAAGAAAATGTTCAAGTTCTCATCAAATAGTTAACTTATCCATCAGCCTTTACTAGTTTCTTCAAATCCTAACATTAGGCTCATATTTCAGAACCATGGTTAGCATATGTATTAGGTTCATACCCACACTTCTGATTTTTGGGATTCTAAGCTCAAGGTTGTCTAAGAGGATGTATTGGAATCAAGGAACAATGCAAAAAAACAAACACATAATATAAATTATGAAAGTGAGAAAGCAAAGGAAAGCAAATAAATATATACACACTTATATACAAACAAGAAGTAGGAAGGAAAGAATTTAAATAAACTAACTAGCCTACCTATACTAAGTCTAACCATCTTATAGTTTACTCCATAAATACCTCAGAAGGAGCAAGTGAAAAATGATGCTTCGGGTAATACCCATTGGTGGGTAGTGTGAACTATACTCCTTGTAGATCCTTGAGTTTGAAGGTGTTGTTTCCCAATGTATTTACAATCTAATGTGAGCCAATCTAAAAGGGTGTGAATTTGACATGCTTTCCCTTAGACTCAGATTCTTTATCCCAAATGAGAACTAGATCTCCTTATCTAAACACTTTGATCTTTGATCTTTTATAGAACCACCTTTTCATTGTGGTTTGATGGTTTATAAAATTAGAAAAGGCCTTCTCCCTTGTGTCTTCCATCAGAATGATGGCCAATAATCTTGAATTTGCAATCTCCTAGTCTTCTTCTCTGTACTCTTACATGAATTTGTACGTGGTCAAATTGAGAGTGATATAAAAGATGGGATCTTATCCATATACCAACATAAATGGTGATACCTTTAAGGCTTGCTTCATCTTGATCCTATCAGCCCATAAGGCATACTTGAGGAGTTTGTGCCAAGTCTTAAACTTGTCTGTAGCAAAGTTTTTGATTGCTTTCATCAAGTTCTTATTGGTAGATTCAGAGACTCCATTTCTTTGGGGGTAATGATTAGATGAAAAATTTAGACAAATGTCATTATCATAGACCCATTTAGTCATCTATATGGATGTAAATGCAAAACCATTGTCACACACTGGAAAGATTAGAGTTCAAAACCTATTACAAATTTTCTCCTCTAAGAAATTGATCACTTCCTCTATCTTGCATTATTTAGTGGCTATAACTTTAGAATACCTTATGTAATAATCTATGGTAGTTAGGATGAATTTGTGACCTTCAGATTAGTTGGGGTTAATAACCCCCATAAAGTCCAACCCCCATTGTGCAAATGATTTATCAACCATAACTACTTGTAAAGGTATTATTGCCTTAGGCTCCTTGGTGCTAAATATTTAGAAAGATTGACATTCCATTACGTACTTATAGGCATCCTTGAAAATAATTGGCCAATATTAGATAGCTTTGAGGATATTATGAGATGTAGTATTCCCAAATGGGTATCCATTTCCAAGCTTCTCATGAAAGGTGCTCATGATTTAGGAAGGTTCCTCTTTTGAGACACACCTTAGGTAGATCCCTTCAATTTTTTTTTATAAGACCCCATATTTGATCAAATAATGGGTTTCCTTGAGACTCAAAGCTCTCTTTTGATCTCTTATCAGTCCTATTAGACAAGTACCATTAATTAGTAAATGAATGATGGAATCATTCTACTCACTAGCTTGAAAGTTTTGTTGATTCACTTGCATAATAAATAACCTAGGTCTGGTATTAGAAATCATTTAGATCAAGCCTTGGCACCTTACCATTTTTTCCATTCTCATTTATATCTTATATTCCTCAAAAACTAAACATCCATTTACCTCTACGTTCTCCCAACTCATTCTAGCTTAGCATAAGTTTGGTGGCAGGATCAAGTAGAACAACATGCACCTTATTTCTAAGGATGTAATGCCTAAATTTATTTACTACCTTAACAAATACATATGCTTTTTTATCAATTAATGAATAGTTCAATTCAATATTTTTGAAGTTAGTACTCATAAAAGCTAGTGGGTGATCACATCCATCAACTTTTTGAGTTAAAATTGTATCTATAGTATGGTAAAATGCAAAAGAATAGAGATAAATGTCATTTGAAAAGTCATGACTTATCAAGATTGGAGCTTGACTAATGGATTCCTTGAAATCATTGAATGCCTTCCTATATTATTCATTCCATGAGACCTTATCATCCTTCTTCAACATGTCATTTAATGGTTTGACAATCTCTATAAAGCCAAAAATGAACTTTCTTACAAAATTTATCTTACCAAAGAATGACTTTAACTCTTTTCTACTATTTGAAGGCTCTATTATAGATATGGCCTCTACTCTTTTAAGATATATGGAGATCCCATATTTAGTTATAACACGACTTAATAATTTTCCTTTAGTAACACAAAAGATGCTTTTCTTAGGGTTTAAGGATATTCCATACCTTATACATCTCTCAAAAACTTGTTTTAAGTGCATAAAGTGATCTTCCCTAATTTTTTTAAAAATGGTTACATTATCCATATATATAATGATGTACTTACCTATTAGACCTTGAAAGGTATGGTCCATGGCCCTTTGAAAGGTAGTTCATGCATTTATTATCCCCAAAGGCATCCTTTTGTAAGAAAAGGTTCCCCATTTGGTTGTGAAGGTTATTTTCATCCTATCTTCCTTGTCAACCAACACATGGTTATAAACTAAAAATCCATCAAGAAAAGACATCATGGCTAAACCTAAAACAACTTTTATAACTTGGTCAAGATAAAGAAGAGGATAATTATCCTTTTTATATGCTTTGTTTAAATTACTAAAGTCAATGCATAGACTAATCTCACCATTATTATTCTTGACTAGTACCAAATTAGCCACCCAAGTAGAATGCCTGATGGGAAATACAATTATAGCATCTAGTGATATCTTGAACTCTTTAAAGATCATTGGTTCTAGGACATGGTTCATAGGTCTTTGATTTTTTCTAAAGGGCTTATAAATTTATGTAATGGGTATAGTATGGGTGATGACCCTTGGATCAAAGATCTTTAAGTCATCATAAGACCAAGCTATAACATCCTTATACCTAGTTAACAACTCTTTGGCCTTCTTGCTTTCAACATTGGTACATGCTTTCCCCATGTTAAATAGCTAGGGTTGATCTTGGGGGCAAGATCCATTGCATTGTAATCCTTCCCACTTACCTTGGGAATCTTATAAACCTTAGACAATTTGTATTGATCAAATAGCCTCTCTAAGGCAATCATGCCTTTGGGAATTTTATTGTCATTCAATTGAATGACTTGACCATCAAATATATTTTCCTAAGTACATTTTCATCAGTCTCATCAACAACCTAGATCCTCAAATTCTCTATAATTGGTGATGAAATCCAATATCTATTGATCATCACTAAAGACTAAAAAATGGTTCACATTATTAAGAACTAAAGGATACGTTATCAAGGCAATGCTCAATTTTGGGGAGTCTTGATTGGGCATGAGATTGGTTGAAATAGATGCCAAATCATCAACAACTTGGTTCTCCTCTCTTAGGATGGAGATAATGCTAAAAGCATAAAAATAATTAATGAGATCCCAAACCTTGAACTTATACCTCTTAAGGTATGAGATTTTGCATTATATTTGTTCCTCACTTGGTTGACCTCTAGTTCAGAGTCACCATAGGCTAGTAGTTCTTTAACTTTATTATTAATATCAAATTACAAACCAAGGATAAGGGAATCATATTTATCAATATTATTAGTACAAGGGAATTAGAGCCTATAAGATGCATGATATTCCCTACCAATTGGATCAGTAAGGATAACACCAACCCTAGATCTAACCTTACACCTCTCACCAACAAAATGTATCTTCCACAATCTAGGAATAACATGAGTACCCTTGGGGTCACATACCTTTGTATTCTCTAGGGTGAAAACCCATACATCTGAGTCAATTATGTTGACCCTTTCATTCATGACATTGTACTCAGTGATCATGTGCTTAATCTTTAGATCTCTCTCAACATTGATATGATTTGGAACTCCCTTCCAAAGTAACCACAAATGTGAGCAATCTATGGACATGTAACCATTTAGAGCCTTGGTCCATTCCCTACTTAACAAGATCCCATAAACATCAAGAATATAAATAACTTGAATATCAATAAACTGTTACACTTTAGGTTTAGAAGCCAATTGCATATAAAAATTTGAAAATTTTCCAACTACCTTAACTCTAGATTTGTCTAAGTTACAATTCTATCAAACTTAATAAGAGTCAAGCCAAGTTGCTTGAAAATGCCTATTGGCATGATATTGGTAGATGCTCAAGAATCTAATAAGAAAATGTGAAAATTCTTACCAAATATTCTAATAGTGAGCAAGAAAGGAGGATACTCTACCTTAGCTTTGTTTATAGTCACATTAGCATGGTCAGCCTTGGGTGGCTTGTTGGTCTTCTTTGATAATGATTTCAACAAGAGGTCCCTTTGTTCTGTAATCTACATCAGTTCATGTAAGGTGATGTTAGCCTTTATCTTCTTCATATCTTCAATGATATTATATCTAGTTTTATTAGAATAATTAGGAATATAAATGTTGGGCTTAGAGGTACTCCCTTTAGGTGTCTCTAGATTATTACTTGAAGAAGTGTCAAGAGGAGTTCCAAAGTTATTTAGAGGTGTTGAGGTAGTCAAGGGTTGACTCTAATCTCTATTCCTCAAGGGATAAGTATTCTTTAAGAATTGTTAGAAGGCCTAGATCTCCTCAGGGATATCATCAGGTTCATTTTCCTCTTGAAAGGGGAAATCAAAGGTCTCCACCATAAAGGCTTGATCAAATGATTTAGATGTAGAGGTATGTGTACCACTATCCTTGTTAAGGACTATGTCAAATGTGTCTAATTCTCCTTGGAATGCTTCAAAATCCTTACATAACTCTATAAAACTAATTTCACCATGCTTAGATGTATAATGCACTCTATAATCATTAGGCAAAGCAATGTCATTAAGATAAATGTCCATAGTCTTTTTTTCAAAAGATGGTTCATTAGCCTTGTTATTATGAAAACTATCATTATAAAACCTATTGTTTGGCCTATTAAACCCTTGAAATGAGAAGTTCCTACCATATTTTTCTCCAGTATTGCTTACTTGTTTTTGTAACTGAAGAAAATCAATGCTTAATTTTTGGACCATTTTCAAGATAGACTTATTCTCATTCTTGGGAGTTTTAGAATTGTACACCTAGTTATTATTAGTACCAATAGTTGGTATTAAGTTTCTCTGATCATTTGTATTGAATCCATTAGTAGGATGACTCAAGAATCCTAAGCTCTAATTGGGAGCAACATGACTCAAGGGTAATTGATTGAGATTCAAGAGTTGATCCAAGGTTAGAATATTCTAGTTGTTATTAGGGAAGATGTTTAGAATGGGCATATGTGGGTTGATATTTGGAACATAATAGGTTATTTATCCTTGGGGTTGTATTTGATCATTGATGATCACTGATTTAAAATAAGCCCTCACTAATGAAGTTATAACTAGAATAGATCTTTTTAAAAATACAAAGGTCATGGTATCTTTTTCATCCTTATAGATTTCTAAAGCTAAAACATCATTAGGTTTATAAGGTTATATTGTCCTAATATACATTTTATAAAATCTAGAATTAAAATACCTTATAGGCTCACTTGCATCCCTCTTAATGGTGGTGAATTGGTGATAAATGATACATGGACTAACAATTTTACCAAATTGGTCTATAAAGACATTAGTAAAACCATCCCAGCTAGTAATATAATTGTCAAGTACATTCAAAAACCATTCATAGGTAGACTATTTAAAAGTAAAGGGGAAAAACCTACATGCTACATCCTCATACACAACATTTATCAACCTTAAGGCAACTTTAAAATATTTAATGTTCTCTTCAGTAGTCACTATACTAGTTGGATCAAATGTAGTTAAATACTTTTTAGGGTTACATGGGAGATCATGTACCACACCTAGTACATTAATGGAAGAGTCTCCTAACCAAGCCATACTCAGATGAAGGTTTAAGTCAAAGGTACCTTGAAGAGGTGAAGTTGGTGAAGTTGGCAAAGATTTGGATCTCTTACATCAACCTTTATCACACTTGGCTATTCTATGAACCTCAAGTTTAAGCAAAGGTTCCCTTGTCTTTGAGTGTGATATAGTTCAAATCCTTGTCAATTATAGCTTGAAGATTAAAGATCCTATTTGAAATATGATGTATCAAGTTAATATTTATAAATAACTAGGATTAAAACTACACATTAAGCTCATTTTACAAAGATTGTGTAAATAAAATAAAATGACATAAGCCTTTGACTAAGCTAGCTCAAAAATGTGCCCAATTATGCAAATATGATCTATCTTTATAAACTTAGATCTATGAAAGATATGCCAACCTTTGATTAAAATAATTGATCCTAACCTCAACTACTATGGATTATCAAGTCTCATGTTATCTTTACCAAAAACAAACATCAAACCTCAAAGAATTGTGATCTTTATCTAAGGAAGCACAAAGATAGGGCTAATACCACAAAGATAAATGATCTTTACACTTCTAAGAAAAGAATTAATCAAAAGTGCAAAGATAACATCAATCTTAGATCAAAATTTACTAAGACAAGTAAAGATTTATAAAGATTGGGCATCTTTCTAGCACCAATGGAACACTCCTATTGATGCCTCTAAATGTATCATAAGGGTTCTTAGTGTTTATAGAAAACTTCTCATTTTAGAATTCTAGGAATCTAGAGCATGAGTAGCAAGTTGTGGCAAATTAATTTGACCTATGGTGAACTATCAATAGAGCAATGTTTATATGTTCCACAAAATTTATAAAAATTGATGGTTGGGAGCCATCATGGTCCAATTATTTGTAAATTATAAGTATCTTTGATAATACTGGTGAATTATGATCAAAACTTGAACTACAAATTAATCTATATGGATATTTATAATGAAATTTAAGCTATAGTGATCTAGTTAAAAAAGAATCAAAAGGGAAGGGTAAGGCAGAAAGAAAATAAGTGATTGCTAATCCTTGACTCAAATATCATGAAAAAATTTCAATTAAAACTAAACCTAAATCTACTAGTATATGATGTAAAATAGCAAATGCTCAAATCTCACCATACATTAGGAAAAATTATAAGGATTAATATTAACTAATACAAGTAAAAACTATATTTTGCTTTAAAGAATTGTTATCAAACTCAGATAACATAAACACATTTGAATATAGAATAAATTAAATGAATAAATTTCAAGATCCTTCAACCAATTTAGCATAAGCACAAATTAGCAACCTTGTATCACAAATGCAAATTTATAATTCAAAGAGACTATTCAAATTCAAGTCTAGAACCAATAATTGAGAGAAATCTATATTAATAATTGACATATCAAATTTGGACAATCTTTGCAAAATTCCTTAATTGTATTAATTGCTCCAAGTATACAATTTTTTCTCAAAAATCTCTCTCCTTTATAATATGTAATACTGCCTTTTATAGAAAGACAAGGAAGTATACCGATCAGTTACAAGATATAAAATGTATAAAAGATAAGGATAATTATCCTTCCTTGGAAAGTTCTAAAATATATTTGCTTTTCAAAACTAGACTGACTTATAGGCAAATATGCTAACAGACTAACATATGCCATTACAAAACAATATTCCTATTTCAAGTATTACAATGTTTTACAAAAAGTAATATTAACTAATGGGTGGGCCCATTGCTAAAAGACTCCCCTGTTGTCCCTGTAAAATCTCCATAGCCTTTTGATTCTATTCTTGAACAAGCTCCAAATCCACTGGTGGCTTCAAAAGGCACTCTATTTCATTGTTAACCAAAACTTCTAGTTCTATATCATTTATGGACATGGCCTATTTGATCTTCTAATCTTTAGCTACCCTTTATCCAGCATTGGGGATCATATCAAGGATCTTACTATTGTCTATTCATGATTGTCTTTGGTTTTTATTATTAATTTCCAAGACTACCAAAGTATCCTTGTGCTTGAATTCATCCTCTTTGATTATGCCTAGGATAGAGGGTTGTTCATGGCCTTTAAGTATTATTCCAAGTAGTTTTTATATTCTCTTTATCATCTCCTCATCATCTTTGAGAAGCCTCTATAAGTCATGTGACCATGTGTTCAAACCTTGGATCTTCTCAACCATAATCCCAAGAATGACATTCAAATGAACTAAGAAAATTGACTTGAATCTAGGGATCTACTTTCTAACTCTAATGTTGATTATCCTCATTATTTGATACACTAAGGATTTATATTAGGTTATTAAACCCTTGGGAATTATATTTTAGTGTGTCAATGCACTTTGCCTCAACTTGATTGATTTTAAATATTCAAACATATCAAAGGAGTCTTCCATCATATTAATCATTGCTCCTAGCACTGATAAGATCGCTTATGTCTTCAAGTATTCATTTTCCTTCTCAAGGTTGGATATCCTCTACTTCATCCCCCTATTTCTATCTCTAACTTGAGTTGAATGGGCCTCAACTAGGCTCTCAAAATCCTTTTCATAGATGGGTAATTAACTAGGTTATTTCCCCCAAGTAGAGTTAAACCTAAAAAAGGCTCAACCATTTAGAAAGTGAACTCTTCTATCCCCACCATGGATTTTATATTGTGACCCTCTCTAATCCATTTGTCTCTAGATTGAACTACAGTATAGTAGATGACTTAGTATCTTTTGGAGGTTTTGGGACCTCTACCTTTATGTTGCTTGATGCTCCTAAAACATCCATCCTCTTTCAATTTGACCATATAGTGGCCACTATTATTTTTTCCTCTTATTATTTCATTAAATTCCTTATCCATGGCTTGATTTCTTCATGCACACCAGCATTGATGGATTGGGTTAGAGCCCATCAATGGAACAAAGAAGTAATCTTCTACAACTTCCCATAGACAAACTAATCAGGGATAATTGGTCCATGAATGGGGTACTCCTCACAATTTTTTTTTATCTCACTTATGGGATGAATGAGGGTTAATTTTGGCCTTTTCTATCCAACAAGGATAATTTTCAATTTTAATTTTCTCTTTTTTGGTTGTGCCACTAGGACTAGGCCTAGGGTAACTTCCTTCCCCTTATCTCCCTTAACTTTTTTTGATTGAACCTGAGCTTCTTGAGCTTGTGCTTATTTTTCCTTGAAACTATATGATTCAACAAAGACTTTGATGGCATCCTCCACTATTTCATTTCATTCCAAGGCTATCATATCCAAGTATTCAATAGGAGATGTTGGCCTTGGAGGGAGAGTTGAGGATTATGGTCCCTCCCCATGTATCTCTTCTAAATTATCCTTATCAGTGCTTTGTATAATATATCCTAAGGGTTGTGGTACTTCCATTTGAGGTTATGCTTGAGGTGACCTGGAAGGTCCAGGAAGTAAATGATACTGAAGAGGATGCATTTTACATATGTCCCTTGGTGATTTATCATCACTAGTAAATTTGTGTACAAGCTTGAGGTTGATTTTATTAAACTTGGCTAATAATTCCTCAAAATTATGGCTTTGATGTGGAGGGTGTCATAAGGACCCAACTGATGGTTATAGACTATCTTGGGTAGTTATTTGTTCTTTAAATGTGGGCCCACTACATTTTTGTGATCCCAAAGCCTAAGGTCATCCAATTGAAACACAAAAGAATCTCTATGTCTAGCCATGGTGTTTACCTTCTTCCAATCCTATTAAATTATTCTTCCAATTATCAAAGGCAAGGAATGGAGGAGGACTTTCATTTTCTCCTTGTAGACTCCATCAACACCATGAAGGAGTTGGGATGAAATTTCCTAATTTGCCAGCTTATTGCGAACATAGATAGGTAACCTATAAGGCTGGGTCAAAATTCCCTCAATTTTGATTATAGTGCAATCTAGGTAAAATAAGATATCTTCCATTAGCTCCACATATTTCTTAATCAAAGGGCTCACCCTAGGCCTAGGTGACCCTGTAATGACTTCTACCAAAGTAAGATAGACATAGTCATAGATGAATTTCATTTGGTGTCTATATTTGAAGATGTATAGCTTTGAGTAGTGGTGGGAGATGGTGGTTCTACCTTTAGGAGACCAATTTTTAATGTTGGGGATCTTAGTGGAAGCTAGCAGGGTGTCTAAAAAATAAGACATAATGGAGAACTATTTTCCTCCCTTCCTCTTAATGGTAGTAAATTATTTCCCTAGGTGGATACTGATCATATCCCCAATAAGAGGAATGAGGTCTTTCTCTACCATAAAGTATACATAAGATACCCAGCTCTTATTGATATATGTAGTTGTAAGGGCTCTAGATATTATATTTAGGGTTATGATTACCCTAATTCCCTCCCTAAATTAGATAATTAGGATTCTTCCCTCAAAATATTGGAATACATGGTTCTTTTGGAGCAACCATGGCCTGAGGATGGTATCAAGGTAATTTTTACTAGTCTATTATTTGATTATGGGCAGGTCCACATGGGGTTTTGGGAGCTTATATTGTCTCTCAAAAGAAATGGGGAAATGTAAGTGACTTTTATAGAGCTTCCCTCATGGATAATCCAATCATTATCAATTCTATAATCAATAAAAATTAGAGCAAGGATGTTAATGTAATAGAGTACCTCTGGTTTGGTAGTAGCATGTTAGAGGCCAGTCATTTAAACTGAAACTAGGTCATAGTATCTCCTGTTAACTATGGCAATCCTTTTCTCCTCTTTGCTAATGGCTGGCATCTCCTCTATGGTCTAGAAGATCTCAAACCAATTTTTATTACTATTGTTTAGGGCTGTAGTATCTAGTTTCATATTTTTGAAAACTCTTCCTTCACTATCTGTGGATAAATACAACTCTATATCATCTCTTAATTATTGACTTCAAGCTAACATGGATTCTAAACTTGAAAATTGTTCACAAATAGATTTTAATTGATCTCTGTACTAACTGTTTTATGCTCAAAACATAATTAAGCTTCTCTCAAATTTACCATAATCAACTAGGTTTGATTAAGTCACTTTTATGCAAAGTTTAGGTCTTTAAAGCTTTAATGGTGGTATTTCATTTAGAGTTTAGCTCATATGTACTTTGGATTTTATTTGGACCTTTGAATTTACATGTTTACATTCTTAGGCACATAAGATCTCCTCTTTTGTCATTTTCTGATTACATGGCACTTATGTGGCATCAATCTAGAACCTTTCATAGCATTTTTCATAAATGCCTTTAAAGTACTAGCCATTGGCATTTAAAAATGCATTTTTAATTCATGCCATTCGATCAAGATATTAGGATTAGTGCTGGATATTGATTTCAATCCAAGCCCTTACTTTTCATTGGTCCCTTTGAATTAGGCCCCGTGGTCATGCCACTTAGCATTTCTATTATCCTTTTGGGCTCTAACACCTTTGTCAATCACACTTTGAATGTGAATTAATCATGTATCAAGCCCATGGGATCTTGAAGATCTATTTGAAATTCATCGGTTCCTTCATGTCATTGGATCATCCTTTCAAGATGAAGCATAAGCCATTGGATCTAAAAAGATGCATGAGATTTAATCAACACACTATTAAGGTAGGGACTTAGGTTTAAATATTTTAGGCTAAATTTTATTTTATGTTTAATAAACATGAGATGAACTTTAGGTTAAGGTGTTTATGCCTAAGTTTTTAGGATTTATAAAAAGGATACCATGGCCAAATATTTCAAACAAAATTTTACATGTGTTTAATAAACACAACACATACTTTGGGATAAAATACTTATGTTAATATCTTAGAATATGTTCAAGGGGGTGAAAATGATATAAGGATGAAGAATGATATATTTTGGAAATAGAGATTTATTGTATTAATAAACACAATAAGATCTTTGGCTAAAAGCATTTGGGCTAAGTTTCATGTTACAAAGACCCCTTTTGAAATAAGAGTTAGTATAAGTCTCTAGTCTAAGGTTCACAACATTTAAACAAATGCACTGGGGACCTTAGGATATAGAATTAAAATAACTTCCTTTCCTCAAATATTTAGACTTATCAGACCATTTTAATATTTATAGTTTAAATATTTCAAGTGTTTGATCATCTTTCAAGGGCTTCTATTCATTTATAAGGTAATTTATGAACTTTTTAACAACATTTTAGAGTCCATCCTAGGCCTGAGCAAAATAATTTATTAGATTAAATTTGATGGTCTTGTGGAAATCAAATACATCCTTACAGACATCAAATAACAATCATGCAAACATCAAATTTAGGCTCTAAAATTTCTTAGTTTTGATGGGCTTAAAGTTGACGATCGTGTAAATGTCAAATATGTCCTCACGGATGTCAAATGATGGTCACATGAATGTCAAGTTTAATCTCATCAAACTCTTGTGACCCAATTTGAGAGTGCCACTTGACACCTTTACAAGGCCTCCCAAGATCTTGGACTTGATTAATTTATTGGATCAAGGATTATGATAAAGCGAGAGCTATCTAATCATGATCTGGGAACTTGCTCATGATTGGTCCCTTGTGATATGTAAGGCACTTTGATTTTAACATTTGAATGTGGGAGTACCATGTGGTGACTCTACATATCTCTTAGGATTTGAATTTTCAATGGTGTCTTCACTCCATCTGATCTTTGGTCCATGATGAAGCAAGAACCATTGATCACGATCTAAGTGCTCAAATGTGATTCACTCGTAAGACTAAGTGCTCAATTTTGTCAAGATTTATTTACATCATCTGATTGAAAGGCCATGAATAAGCATAGATAATTAGATCCTATAAGATGTGAGGTATTTAGGTTAGACCTAGGATGAAATAAAACTTAGGCTAAGACATTTAGACTGAGGTTTCATTCACATTAATAAATACAAATGGGGCCTTAACATTAAAGATTTAGGCTAAGTAGGAAATAATAAAGGGAACCATGATAGCATAAAATTATACCATGGTTATAAATATAAGAATCATAAGGGGGAAAATAAAAGGGACTAAGGCATATTTTTAGGTTAAGGTTTGGTTGTGTAAAAAACACAACCAAGCATTAACATAAAAATATGGTTTTAAGTCCAAAATAAGTTTAAAATATTCCTGCCAATCTACTCCCACCAAATTAAAATTTTAAATTGAACCAAGGGTTTATGTTAGGGATTTAGAACATGAATCTTCCAATAAGGACTCCATGAAACCTATATATTAAAGATGTAAAGACCAATCATTAGCAATGTTTAGGTAAGCTTAAAATAGAACATAACTTAGTAAGCTAATTTTATCAAAGTAGATGATCTTCAAATTCTAATAATGATAAAAAATAGTCCATGCTTTCAGGGTTAAGCTTCAAAACATATCAAATATGGGGGTATGTTGACCTCAACAGGCCCTTGGTAATGAGTGCCTTCTCAATTTTCACATGTTTATCAATGATATCCTCAAATGTGTTAGCCCAAGTGAGTCACAAATTATGATCCACCTTAGGGTGTAGGTTTTATGGAAAAATATTGGCCAACTATTTATTTGACAAGTTATGTTGAAAGCATCCAACTAATGCTCTCCACCACTGTAAGTATATAGTGAAGCTTTTTTCCATTCCTTTATTTTGCATTGTATAAGTCAACCATTGTTAACTCGTGCTCAATGTTAAAAGAGAAATGGTTGGAAAACTTATCTGATAATTTTTTCTAGTCTATCACCGATCCCTTAGGAAATTTAAGGATCCAATCTAGAGCTTTTACAACCAAACTACATGGAAACAAGTGAAGTAGATAAACACTACAATAAGCTACCTCTTGGAAAAGTAAAAAAAAAGGCTAAGATATGATTTTTAGGGTCACCCTTCCATTTATATTTATCCAATTTGTTGCCTTGAAATGAGGTGGGAAGGAGACTTAGAGAATGATTAATTTGAATGGATATGGGTATATCTCATCAAAATTATACTTCTTGATTATATTTCCCATCTTAATCCTTAAAACTATTTCCTTCATTGAATTCTACTCCTATATGTTTGGTGAATTGGTTGGTGGAATATAATTTTGTTTAGGTTGAATGTGCCCTTGGGTGCTCTTGGTAGGTATATGAACCCTATGTCTAATAGTTTAGTTTGGGTTTACTCTTTGATTTGAGTAAGTTTGTCATTGATTCCTAGGTGATTGATATAAAGTCCCATAAATTTATCATTTTAAACTATATGAATACTGTAGGTTATGGGGTGTCATTTATTAGTTCACCAAGGTATGTGTTGGTAGAGACAAACTTATTAAAGTGTTTTTCAAAATAACCCCAGTATATAATGATTCTTTCATTCCTTGAAATTATAAATAAATGAGAGTCTCTTGATGGTTAAAAAACATATGTTGTGTGTTAGGGGGAATGTGTTTGAAAAACATCTAGAGGTATATTTTGTTCAGGAGTAATTAAAAGATATACTATAGATGTAGGATAAAATTGGGTGTATAGTGTTTGGTTGATTATGCTCTTACTCTTTAGAAATGGTATTTTTAATTGAAGTCATGGCTAAAGAAACTGTTAAGTATATTGTTGGTTGAATATTTTGTTGATCAGCGTACTGATAAACAAAATAGGTCTGATCAGCCAAAGTAGGAAGATTAGTCATCCAAATGTGTAGGTTTACCACATCAAAAGGGGACTTATCTCTCCTCTCATCAAGGGGAGGTTCCCTATAGATAGGCTATATATATATATATATATATATATATATATATATATATATATATATATATATATATATATATATATATAGAAAATAATACTCAAGGGTAGGACAAACCATCCATCTCTCTTTCTTCAGAGATGATGTGTGCAGATCAAAGGAGAAACTCAAGGAAAATGACAGAAAGCACTCCTCTTCTTTTAGAAGTACTATTCAGAAAGCCATAAGAATACTCTAGGTAA
This sequence comes from Torreya grandis, assembly GCA_037957365.1. Classification (NCBI taxonomy): domain Eukaryota; kingdom Viridiplantae; phylum Streptophyta; class Pinopsida; order Cupressales; family Taxaceae; genus Torreya; species Torreya grandis. The sequence continues at coordinate 290,776 of JARHVA010000495.1, forward strand.
TAACAACAAAATGTAACAAAGGATGTAATAACTAGCAAATTGAGATGCAACACAAAGTCTACGCCTGAATTGCTCAAGAGTAAGATACGAAGGACAATGAGGGCATAAAATTGTCCCAAGGTCATTTACACAAAAATGAAAAGAAAACACACTAAATCCAATTATGGGGCCACAAATTCTCTCCAAACTTGACTCTTTAGGACACCTTCCTGACTGTTGTCACTAATTCTGCTTGTTGAATTAAAGGAACAAAAGATATATTAAGGAAAAAGACATAAGAATAGTTTCCCCAACAACAAAGATATCACAGCACAAAGTCTAAAAATCCACTTGCTTTCTTATTCCAATAACAAAATATGATCAAAAAACTGAGCTTAAAGTCTCAGAAGTGCCTTTCAATTTGGGTAGAGTTTCATTCTAATTGTCAAAAAGAAGATTCATTTACAATGAAAGAGAGTCCTTTATATAGCCTCTTCAAGAAGGACTCAGGAATAGTAACACATCATGTTGAATTGAAATTTGTTAAGGAGATAGGTTGGTATTTAGGGGAATCTACCCATTTGTTTTTCTCAATGCAGAGAAACAAGTCATTCTATTGAAAGTTTGCATCTTTCAATGTCCACCTGGCAATCTGATCCTTCTTCATCATTCCTCCTTTTCTGGTTATTTGAATCGGGTCTTTAAATTGCCTCTCTATTCTTTTGTCACATTTTGCTAAAAAATTGACACATGGCAGCATTCACTGAGAAATAGGCGAGGACATGCGGTAGCTTCCACTGCTATTAGAGGCTTTAGAAACATTTTTTATGAGTCTGGTGGAAGATGACACATGGCAATCTCTACTGTGCTTTAGCAGCCTTTGAAAACACTCAGGACTTATTTTAGATTCATGTGGATGATAACATGTGGCAGTCTCTACTATGCTCTAAAAAAATGCTTAGGAGGAGCTTAGAAACTTATTTAAAACTCAGACGCAAATACATGTCACTCTTCATGGAGTTATAAATAAATAGGTGGCAACCTCTGCTTATCTTTAGAGATTCAGGTGGATGATGACACATGGCACATTCCACTTTCTTTAACAGCTCACTAGGGGTCCACCACAGTCTTTATGAAAACAAGAAGTAGGAGGGAGAAATTGTGGAGATTGACACTTGTCAGCTTCTGATGAACTTTGCAAGGGACACATGGCACATTCTATGACTTCTTGAGGGTAGAGTCTAAAGTATCTTGATAGATGATACTTGGGGGCTTCCATGAGACCTTGATATTTAGACAAAAACCCATGTAAAAATAAATACCAACACGTTGAACTTTAGAATTGTTGAAACTTTGAAGCTTCAGATGGAGACACTTAGAGGCTTTTGAAAAGATTCAGTAGGGACATGTGGCATCTTCTATTGTGATTAGAAATAAAGTGCAATGGGGCTCGATAGACAACATGTGGCAGCTTCCACTTGACTCATTCTTTTTGGGGTGCTCCTTTGAACCATTTTGATTGAACTAACCAATTGAACCAACTTTGGTTCAACGGTTCAATGTCTTTGTTTCAACTAAGTCTTGATCGTTTGAAATAGTTTCTAAACTGTGTTGAACCTTTGCTTTGAAATAACCACATTGAACCTTTGAACCTTTGCTTTGAAATAACTGATTAAACCAACTTTGGTTCAACGGTTCATTCCTTCCTTGAAGCTTAGTCTTTTAGAAAGCCGATGAACTTACTAAAGTGGTTGAGTGTCCTGCTGACATCACTAAATGGTTCAATCTAGCTGAAGTGCTTAACTCTTTTAACCCTATCAATGATGTTAAAACTTGAACCCACTGAACCATGTTCAATCTTCACTTAGAAAATTGCCTATGAGCCCCTTTTTGGTTGAACTCATCCGAAGAAGCCATTGAAACAATTGAACCTTAACTTCAAGCATGTTGAGTCCATAGATTTCTAGAAAATACTAAAAAGTGAGGAACTTGAAAGCTCAGAAGAAATTTTGAAAATGGAAGAGGCAAATTTGGTCTTGTAGGACCAAAATGGCTCATACGTTGTCCCAAAAAGATTGATATTTTTTGGGGGAAAATAGCTGGCTCTTATTGGGGAACTTCCTTCAAATGAGAACTTAGAACAACTGAGGGGAGTAGAAACCAAAATCTCCAGTGCCTTGAAGTGTGCTATTGGGCTATGAAGTCATGCTACCTAGAAAGAAAGGTGACAAAAACATGAAAACAAAAAGCATAAAGCAAAAAAGACTATACAAATATACATATGTATAGACAATTTCATATGATACTTCAAGAGTTGAAGTGCTTCAGATGCTACCCATTGTGAGGCAGAGAAAAGGGTGTGCTCTATTATGATAAACTAGTAAGAAGACATTATGCCCCCAGAAATGGTGACAGACGAATGGAGCTCTCCACCAGGAAACTAATTTTTTGCATCTTCCTATTGACTCTTTCTTCTTCTTGCCCCATGGCAGGATGTGGTCTTCAATTTGAAAGCCATAACTCCTTGTTCTCCCTACGAAGGGTTCTTTTTCCTAATTTTAATTTGTAGTAGCATGGTCCATTACCGTAATTGATTGTTCTTCTGGTTCAGTCTAGCATATGATTGGATTGTCCACATCAAACTCCTAACAAACTATCAGCTTAACATCTCCTTTGATGTGAAGGAGTTTGATTTATTCATCTTGAACACTCTTCAATCTGAGCAATAAAATTTTTCATCCAACTATTTTGTTGGTGTTGCTAACTTGCAATTTGCATGAAGGAAGAATATTTCCTTAAGGAGATATCAACATAGTCCCAACTCCATCATTGGTGGAAAAATTGCTTTCATCATTAGAAGCTGATCTCCTATCAGATTTCTCTTCGTTAGAGATGAAATATCCTTGCTTACTTGTACTGTGCTCTACCAATTCTCCTAAAGTCTTGTTTGGATCAATTCCTAGATTGTCAGCTATAGGACTTTCATCTATAGAAACATGAACATCCTTTGTGGTAAAGAAATAATTACCCCTGCCTAAAGATTCAAATATAATTTGTGTTGTAGGGGTTGATGTTTGGGTGACCACATATTTTGCTTCCTTTTCAGGGAGCAATCTCTTCATTATTCCTTGGACAGGGATCCTTGCTTTAGTCAGGTCCATGCTTAGTTCTCCTCCCACGTCTTTGTAGAAATTTCATCCAAGCAAAATACCATAAGATGTTGGGACATCAGCCACCAAGGCAGTCATCCTAATTCTCTTATCTGGAAAGGTTGCCAATGTAAATTGGGCATCTTTAATTTGCCCCAGTAATGGTACTTGCTTATTTTCCATAGAGAAACATCTCCCAAAGGTTTTGGTCAATGTGAGACCCAAAGACTCAGCTACTTTAGCAGGCATAACATTGTCAGATGCCCCAAAATCAATGATGCAATTGTTGAGCTGATAACCATTTATCAATAAGGAAACATAGAAAGGTCCTATTTTCCTAGGGGTAGCTGGAGGAGTAATAACAAGATTATTTAGAATGGGCATGTTCTTTGGAGATTCAAGAATTATTTTCTTAACCTCTTGTCTTGTAGGGATGGTTTGGTTCTTGACACATTGGACCAACTTATCCAATTGATCAGGATTAGCTTGCAAATATTCAAATTCAAACATTTGTATTTTTGTCTTTTTGACATGATCAATTATGTCAAATGGATGAATTGGACTAAGTATAGAGGAAGGCATTTCAACTTTCTGAGTTTCAAGAGGGATGGGAGGAGGGCTGGTTTGCAAAATTGAAGTAGAAGGTGAAGGTGAAATTGATGTACTTACATTTTGGATGATTACCGGATCCTTTAATTGAGAAGGTAGAGTGGTTACACACTTAGAAATTTTAATTGATGGTTGAGATTGCTCCTCTATCTTCTTTTTATCAGCTTGCTGGACTGATTGGTTCTTGGACCTGGTAAACACTGCATATGATCTATCAAAAGCTTCTCCTTTACTTCCAAGTTCATCTTGATAATTTAGGAAACTAATGTGGGAGTCGCCAGTTGATTCTTCTTGATCCTCTGTGAAGAGATCATCATCATTTTCTTGATTCAATTTAGGCTAGGAAGAGAACTATGATTCAGCTTCAAGATATCCCATTGCTGAATTAGTTAGAGGAGCTTCCAGGACAAGTTTCCCTTGTGGGGGAGGAAGGTGATTTTGTTACCCTTGATTCCTAGCAGCATTGCCCTGATATGACTGATTTGTGAATGTCCTTCTTGGCATGTCTCTGTATGAAGGAGTAGAATACATTCCTTGCGCCATTTTCTTTTTCAAGGCTAGCACTTCATTTACCAACTTTTGCACCATTGGATCAGTGGTGCCTATAGATGAATATTTATAAGATGATGAAAATCTATTTTTGTTTGGATCTCTTCTTATCTTCCCTGCTAAGATGATATCATCTTCTACCTTAGTAGCCAAAAGTTGAGTTGTAGCAAGATCTATTTGACCAGCACGTCTCAAGGAAAACTTACTTTAGGTAACTATGAATTAATGAAAAAACATTTGAGATTCTCAAATGTAGGTTGAGAAATTATAAGAATTATGTTCCTCAGTTTGTCAAATTTGGCTATGAAATCCCTCATAGGCTCATGAGGCTCTTTCTTCATCTATGTAAGTTGAGCCAGAAGTGCATGTGCATCTTCTGCAAGTTTGAATATGGCTTCAAAATTATCTTTGAGAGTATTCCAATCAGTTACTGACTGAGCCTGTAGATGTTAAAACCAATATATAGAAACACCTTGTAATGTCTCTACAAAAATCATGACTAATACATCTTCAAATTCTACTCCAATTACTCCACAAGCTATGCTGAAAGTTGCAATGTGTTCATCAGGATGAACTTTCCCATCACCATAAAATTTGGGGAAATTCTTCCTTGAACTGCATGGAAGCTCATGTAGAGGTGGAGTAAGATTGAGAGGACCAAAAGCATTACCCCAGGGGCCTTGAATTGTCATTGTAGGATTATAAAAAGGAGGGATAACAAATCTTAGAGTTGTAATTATTGGCAAAGCTTTATCCACAGTAGAAGTAGATACTTCATCTGGCAATGGAGATCTGACTTTAGTAAGAGGAAAACTCTTAGTTCATTGGAGATGAGATGGTGAAGGAAATAGATCAAAATCACTTTGTTGTACCAACTTGAATATAGGGTTAATGATACCTTTAGCCCTTTGGCTTCATGTATACCTTAAATCTGTCAGATTGTGAAACAAAAATGGAAAAGAATTAACCTTGCTTCAGTTAAAGCTTGAGAATTTACACTGTGCATTCTTTCTTGGTTAGTGTGGAGGTGAATGGATAGATTATAAATAGATAATAGATTTTCCATCCCCAGCGGAGTCACCAAAAATTGTTGCATGAGGCTAGGAGGAAAATTTTAATAATGGGAAAACACTGGAGCAGTTTGCTCTTCCACAATGGAGTACAATGGATATGTTATAACAATAATGGATAAGACAAGTAACGGAGTTGCTAGAATCTATAATGGATAAGGGTTATAATGATAATGGTAAGACATAGGTGATGTTTCAATCTGAAACTTAAGGTTTCAAATTGCATAGAATTATGTATATCCCCAATAGAGTCGCCAAAAACTATTGGTTGAATATTTTGTCGATCAGCGTACTGATAAACAAAATAGGTCTGATCAGCCAAAATAGGAAGATTAGTCATCCAAATGTGTAGGTTTACCACATCAGAAGGGGATTGATCTCTCCTCTCATCAAGGGGAGGTTCCCTATAGATAGGCTATATATATATATATATATATATATATATATATATATATATATATATATATATATATATATATATATATATATATATATATATATATATATAGAAAATAATACTAAAGGGTAGGACAAACCATCCATCTCTCTTTCTTCAGAGATGATGTGTGCGGATCAAAGGAGAAACTCAAGGAAAATGATAGAAAGCACTCTTCTTCTTTTAGAAGTAATATTCAACAAGCCACAAGAATACTCCAGGTAGTAACAGCAAAATGTAAAAAAGGATGTAATAACCTGCAAATCAAGATGCAGCATAAAGTCTACGCCTAAATTGCTCAAGAGTAAGATACGAAGGACAATGAGGGCACAAATTATTCCTAAGGTCCTTTACATAGAAATGAAAAGAAAACACACTAAAGGAAATTATGGGGGCACATAGTCTTTCCACACTTGACTCTTCAGGACACCTTCCTGACTGCTATCACTAATTTTGCTTGTTGAATTAAAGGAACATAAGATATATTAAGGAAAAAGACATAAGAATAGTTTCCCCAACAATAAAGATATCACAACACAAAGTCTGAAAAATCACTTGCTTTCTTATTCCAATAACAAAATATGATCAACAAACTGAGCTCAAAGTCTCAAAAGTGCCTTTCAATTTGGGCAGAGTTTCATTTTGATTGTCAAAAAGAAGATTCATTTATAATGAAAGAGAGTCCCTTATATAGCCTCTTCAAGAAGGACTCAATAATACCAACACATCATGTTGCATTGAAATTTGTTAAGGAGACAGGTTGGAATTTAGGGGCATCTACCTATTTTTTTTCTCAATGCGGAGAAATAAGTCATGCTATTAAAATTTTTCATCTTTCAATGTCCACTTAGTGATCTAATCCTTCTTCATCATTCCTCCTTTTCTAGTTATTTGAATTGGGTATTTAAATTGCCTCTCTATTCTTTGGTCGCTTTTCACTAAAAATTGACACATGGTAGCATCCACTGAGAAACAGGTGAGGACATGCGGTAGCTTCCACTGCTATTAGAGGCTTTAGAAACATTTTTTATGAGTCCAAAGAAATATGACACGTGATGGTCTCCACTATGCTTTAGCAGCCTTTGTAAACAATCAAGACTTATTTTATATTCACACAAATGATAACATGTGGCGGTCTCTGCTGTGCTCTAAAAAAATGCTTAGGAGGAGCTTAGAAACTTGTTCAAAACTTAGACGCAGACACGTGTCGCTCTCCATAGAGTTATAAATGAATAGGTGGTAGCTTCTACTTGTCTTTAGAGAGTCAGGAAGATGATGAGACATGGAACATTCCACTTTCTTCAGTAGCTCATTGGGGGTCCACCATAGTCTTTATGAAAACAAGAAGCAGGAGGGAGAAATTACAGAGATTGACACTTGTCAGCTTTTGACAAACTTTGCAAGTGACACGTGCCACATTCTATGACTTCTTGAGGGTAGAGTATATAGTGTCCTGGTAGATGACACTTGGTAGCTTCTGTGAGACCTTGAGATTTAGACAAAAACCCACATAAAAAGAAATACCTTTGCGTTAAACTTCAAAATTGTTGAAACTTCAAAGCTTCAGATGGAGACACTTGGAGGCTTTTGACAAGCTTCAGCAGGGATAGGTGGCATCTTCCATTGTGATTAGAAACAAAGTGCAATGGGACTTGGTAGATGACATGTGGCAAATTTCACTTGACTCATTCTTTTCAAGGCACTCCTTTGAACCATTTTGATTGAACTGACTGATTGAACCAACTTTGGTTCAACGGTTCAATGGTTTAATGTCTTTGTTTCAGCTAAGTCATGAATATTTGAAATAGTTTATAAACTGTGTTGAACCTTTACTTTGAAATAACCACATTGAACCTTTGAACCTTTTCTTTGAAATAACTGATTGAACCAACTTTGGTTCAATGGTTCATTCCTTCTTTGAAGCTTAGTCTTTTGGAAAGCTAATGAACTTACCAAAGTGGTTGAGTGTCTTGCTGACATCACTAAATGGTTCAATCTGGATGAAGCACTTAACTCTTTTAACCCCATCAATGATGTCGAACCTTGAACCCATTGAACCATGTTCAATCTTTGCTTAGAAACTTGCCGATGAGCCCCTTTTTTGTTGAACTCATCCGAAGAAGCCATTGAAATAGTTGAACCTGCTAATTTCAAGCATGTTGAGTCCGTAGATTTATAGAAAATCTTAAAAAGTGAGGAAATTGAAAGCTTAGAAGAAATTTTGAAAAGGGAAGAGGCAAATTTGGTCTTTCAAGACCAAAATGGCTCATACGTTGTCCCAAAAAGAGTGACATTTTTTTGGGGGACAACATAAATGACAAACTAGTTTATGTACCATTGACTAATTTTATGAATCTTGGTAGCAAGATCCAAATAATTTTGAGTTTAATCTACAAGACATTCCTTTTCCTTACTAGAGGAATTAATGTTTTTTTTTGTAACATGAGTGAGAGGTTTCTCTAGTTGTTGCTCCTTTACTCAAAGAAGCATGTGTAATTATTCTATTACAAAATTTGGTGGAAGTCTTGCTCTTGATTATATCAACCTCAAAAGGTATTCAAATTTTTATTCTAAATTTTGGTGCTCATAATAACCTTGTTTATATCTTACTTTTTTTAGGATATCATCAAACACAATGGATGTTCTTCTTTATCATACAAATGTTCTTCCTCATAACTAGGACCATAAAAAACCCCACTACAAGTATACCTTTGCATCATGATTAAAGATGGTTTTATATATTTTATATGATGTGAAATGGGTTTTATAAATGTTTAAAAGAAGTTTTATAATCTTCAATAAAATAAATAAATTAAAATGAGACTATAATAAAAGGAAGAGGTGCAGTGCCATATAATTAGAATAAAGAGGTTACAAAATTACTCAATCTTGGTTGGTTGAAATCATCAATTAGGAGAGGTTAAAATAATATTTAGAGCTTAGGGTGAAATTTAGAACACAAAAATATAAGTTAAAAGTATGTTAATATCATAAAAATCTAGGCACAAATGTGATGAATTGTGGCTAGAGAATCTAGAATAAGAATTTTTAGATTAGGAAGAATAAAATGTGGGATAAGAAGCTCAAGATGTGAACTAACACAAGAGATACTAATCATAAAGATAAAAATAAATAGGTATAATTTTTTAGAGTAGCTACTAAGAGGGGGGGTGAATCAATAGACAATAATGTACAGTCAATTCCAAAACCCATTCATCCATCATTAAACTGATCTAGAAATATGAACATGAAAGCTTAAACATCCAAAGAATGGATAAGAACATACATCATGTGAACACATAATTTATTTGGTAAAACATATAGGGGGATAAAACCCAATCTCAAGCCTAAAAACCAATAGAATACATTCCTATAAGGATATAACAAACATGAGACTATAAACCAACACCAACTGATCAAGGAGCATCCACCCCTCAATTTAGTCCATCTTCAACTAGACCTTTAGCTAGCTCCAACTAGTAAGGAGGATAAAACCCCATATGTGATTAAGCACCAAATAAACCACTTCTTATCTAATTTCCACCACTACTTTGATGTCTTCTACACCTAATGATGACCTTCTCTTACTCTAACACTTTCAATCCCCTTCACAAACCATTAGCTCAACCAAGTCACACTTTAGACTGTTAGGTCTAATGACTTGTTAGCTCATGAACAAGATCATTAAAATGTGTTTGATAATATTATCCTCTAATGGTAATCAATGACCCATCTCTACTTCTTTATTGAGCTATTTTATTCACTTTAGTCCACACATTCTCTCTCACACAAATAGGCCAAATATACCTAGTATATGTACCACTCTTTCATCTAACCCATCTTGGTCAAAAAAAATTATTAACTTAATTGTATTAAATATAAAAAAATGATCCTAATACACATTAAATTAATGTGAAAAATCTCTCCATAGATCGGTCATAATCCAAATAAAGCTTAATCCTCCTTTAGATCTCAATTAAGCCTAATGTATTAGCCCTTCATTAGTACTCATTACACCTTGACTTTATTAAACCATATTTAGCCTTAAAAAGTAGGTGAAAAACATAAAATATACCTCCAATAGATAATTTATCACTCCAAAATGGGTCTAAAACATCTGTAACTCCAAACCACTACTCCATCCAAGCCATTCTCTCTCTCGCTCCAAGTCCTTCAAACACCTAGAAAATACTGCCAAGAAGAACTGAGGCATACTATTGATTTTATCAAAAATTAACTTGAAAAAAACACATGTATAGGTCATAAATTAATTTAAAAAACCTAAAAATCAATTTTTTATCTTCACATATCTCACATAGGTCCAAACTAACTCATACAAACTGATTACTCAAATTGGTCATGCACACTAGAAACTCAGTTAAAGATATTTGACTATTCCAACCAGACTAGAGAAAAAATATGAGGAATAAATCCATTTAATAAATACATGACACTCATATAATACCACCAAGGTATCACTCACCTCAAACTATACTCAAAATAGCTCAAACTAGCCTCTTCAAATAGGCCACTCTAGACTACCTACAAGCTCCAAAAACCAGTCATGTAGATGTTTTTGTATATTATATGAAATAACACTTTCATACCATATAAAACACATTAGTATCATATATGTGATCTATATTTTACTCTAAATTATATAATTATCTTGTTCTATTAGCATCCATTGGTCTAATAGTTCAATTCCTTAGATCACTATATCGCAGTCTTCACTACTTATATAATCCACTTTGAAAGCACCTTATTTCCTATGTATGGTCATCAACATCACATAAAAATAAAGGGAAAACAAGATGTATGTCTTATAAAAAGACCCCAAACCATTATACTCATCCCTACTCTCTTGCACACCATCCCTAAATGGATTCTCACTCATACTGGCTTTTTGTCACTGTTTTCATTATTTGGTAGATTAGTGATAGGAAAAATTTATTGACTTAGATAATTGACACAAAGAATAAAACTTACCCAAATGACTCCATCATCCTCAATAACAAGTATTGACCTTAAAACTCCAATGAATTTTATGTGTTGACTCAGTCAACCCTACTTGTAGTACTAAAATCTTTAAAAACAAGCATATTTCTTTACCTTCTACTCACTACCTTGACACACCACTACCACCTAGAGATTCTTAGAGGAGTAATATATACCTTCCAATAGTCAAATTTTTCAATAAATCCAATATGAGTCATTTCTATTAAGATTTATCCAATCACTCTATTATGAGGGTTTATAGAGGGTTTTGACCAGTTTACATTCTTAAAAAATGTTCATAAAGATTTGTCCCTAAATCTAATACAAAATACTTGGAAAGGCTTATTAGGTCCATGTGCCACCTATTCCAAAAGGACTACATCCCTATGCAAAGTCTATACATGCCAATGAGTATCACAAACTTCTTCTTAGGCTAGAAAACCTCTATTTTGCATGCATAGAATACATCCCAACATACTAACTAGCTTTCTCTTCCTCCTCAGGGCTTGAAAATTGTTCAAAAACTTTAACCAACCATGTCATACCACAAACCATGATTACATGAGTTATACTAACTAAAATATCTTCATGACTACTCACAAGGAACTCATTAGCCCACCTTGCCTAATAGGCCTAAAACCACTAGACCAACTTTCCTCTTGAAGATACTTGGAAACTCATCCAATAAGCTCATAACACCTTAGATATATTCAATCCACTCATGTAAAATACTATAACCAATAACCAATAATATGTAATGCATATACCTCTTACCTTATTAGGAAACCTAGCAAAGTCAAGCACATAAAGCATAGGATGAATTGCAATCCACATGAAGACCACATGAGAAGATTTATCCTACTAGGATCATATCAAGAACATGTCAAATGTTATCTCTCCAAGATCCATTCTATCCACTCATGCCTCCATAGAACCAACTATTCCAACTATTCCCACTAGCAACCAAGACTGAGCTGAGCACTAAGATCATGCATATTAGAACAAGAGCACTTTCATGCCACTTTATCATCACCAATTCCACTTGAAATAAATAAAAACACATCACTTCCACCAATCTTCTAATAATATCCCCCCTTTTCATTTATGGAAACAACTCCTTTACTCTCTCTCCCTTTACCAAAATGATAAAGTGGATTAATCTATCAAAAAATATCTTCTATCTTTAATCAAGAAAATTAATAACATAACCAAGAGCACACCAACTATCAACAATAGATCTCAAAGTAACCATAGTGTTCCCCCTTAGACCAAGCTCCCTTCAAGAACCAACTTAGGTCATAGCTCCAAAATACCTATAATATCCTTAGACCTGATCACTAGGAAAGCAAAATAGCTCTCCCTTAGACCACTTCAACTTGAGAAACAAATAACTCAGCTCCCCCTTTGCTAAACACTAAAATCAGACCTCTAAGTCCCCAAGAGACCTAAACAACATTGAAACACACTTCCTTCCTAGATCCCTAGACCTATCACTAATTTCTTATTAACAGATATCCCCTTAGGACCCTACTACACTTTGAAGGCTCTTTCTTAGTATATACAATCCATGAAAACCTACAAGACTTCCAAGAATAGCTACCATCACTTCAAATAATAATATGAGCACCATAACACCATACATGCTCTCATACCTTTGCACTCAAGGCACTCTTTAGATCACCAAAGGAACTTCAAGTATAGAACCATACCTAAATTATGCTTATAATAGACCAACCTACTCATTTGGAACCAAAAAATCCAACTGTATTTTGGAAAGATATCACAAAATTGCTCAATTTCTCCACTAGGCCTACTTAGACCCCTTATAGCCCTATCTAGCCACTAAAAACCTCATAAATTTATATATTGAGTACTCCAAACCATGAAATTACATATTTTAATTCCATTATCATGCCCCCATAGACATGCCAAGAATGAGATTCCAAATCATCCTTCTTAGCATACTTCCTTCTTTAGCCTTTTAGCTAATTAAGCCTCCTAGAGCACCAAAACTTGAATAATTTGTAATGTAATCACCTTAAAAAGACTATAAAGTATTATTTGGCTACCCATTTGGCCCTTTTAACTAATAAATATTTTACAGCCTCCAACTACAAATATAGACCACTTTTCTAAACATGCCCAAATCACTAGGCCTTCAGAACAACAATTAGTCAAAATTAAACCTCTATTCAACACCATAAATTTAAATTGCTTCCACACCTATAGGTCACCTATCCACACTTTTATACCAAATTTTAATCTCCCATTCCATGGGGAACTATGACTTCCTTTAAGCCACCAAACACATGCTCATGAGAAGAGAAGCTAGTGACCACTCAAAATGCTCCATCTACCACAAAAGGATTCAATAATATATGTAATAACCTGGATCATGTATCAAACATATTTTTAGACCTTATTGATCATAATATACTTCATGGCACATCTCCAAACTTCAAGTGACCCTTGTAATCAAGCAATCTATGCATACAACCCACAACTTACAATAGACATCTTGACCAAATGGTCAAATACATAACTGAGCATCTCAATGACATCATAAAACCTCATATTATGATTTTAAATCTAAAAACCAACTTGAATCAAATTTCTCCAACCTTATAGCCCTAACAAAACACCAAAAGCTCATATTCAGCACACTCTAGGTAGGCATCACTGCCAAAATTGGTCAACTCTAACTTTTGACCACAAAACTCACATATAAGCTCATCAAGGACTCATACCACTTGGTAATGATACATTAAAACCTTATTCATGCTCTCATACAATCCATTACATCATCCTTATTCAAATCAACACCCATTCTAAGCATCCAAAAATGATCAAAATGACACTTTAGGACCAAGAGACATGAACATACCTTTTGAAGAACTCACATGCTTCACCACTTATAGAAATCTCTAATAAAGCATAGAAAGATAACTATAATTCCTCAATAATTTATCCTTTAGACATCACAAGCCATTATGGTTAATAAATCTTTAAAGTAATCCATGAAAACATAGTCATATAATTCTATGTATACACCTGCTCTCTGTTAGTCATTTGATAAGCATTATTTCCTTCTAAATACTCAAAATAGGATACCATAAGAATAAAAAACATGATATATGACCCTAAGGTCATGACCAACCTCTTATTCCATTTAGATATTCTTGAATATTCTTTATATATACTTAAAGAAACAACTTTAACAAGCATTGTTTGGCTTTAATGGGAAACTCATAACTTGTCATCTACAAAACATTGAGATATTCTTAAAACTTCATGAACACCAATTCTCAACTTCAATAACATTAGTATTGAAATCCAATCCTCAAGTCACTATCTTTCACCTCTTCAGCTAGCTCTTTAAATCTGATATCAAAGGATCAATCTCACCCTCATAGTTAAGACTCAGAACTTATGGTATCTTCAGATACGTAACAAAGACCAAACAACATTATTACAAGAATAAATGATCCTTAGATCATTATCCCTTTTTTAAAACATCTCATCTACAAGCTACACACCCAAAGGTAATTCTTGAAACAAAATTCTTCAACTTTTGTAGTAAGCATACTCAGAATTCTAATAAGAAACTCAGAATAACATAAAACCTTCAAGATCATAAGCAATCTCTTTCAAGCTCACAAACAATCTTGTGAACATAAAACAATAAGAAACATCTTCAAAACTTGTATGACCCTATTATGATATAGGCTTCTTTGAACCTCTTGAGGCATCACACATGCTTTCTAAGCACTCTTATAAACCTATAGATCTATTTGATAATCTCAAGGCTTATATGCTTAATCACCATATAGACACGAATATACATTCAAAAATTGATAAATTATGATGTTTCAAACAAACCTCAAATAGGTCTCATCAACATGCTCAGGCTTCTTTAGCTTAATGATCAACTCATCCTTCACTTACAGACCTCTACCTACTTGCTTCACTAATATGCCTTTACATACCTTTCTTCTACCACATTTAATAATATCTATCATTAAATTTAGGTTTGATCTTGAATTTTGATTTAGAATAATTATTCTCCATTGCAATATTCCTTCTTTGACAAACCTTCATCTTTGAAGAACCATATTTAATAGCAAACAAGTCACCTTGGCTTGAGTGAAGAATAATCCAACTCTTTACATCCATCTTCTTATCAAATAAAATTTAAAATATAATCAAACCTTGAATTCACAATTTAGAATATATGAAGAACCATGCTATCAATAGGGATACCATACTAATCATCAACAACTCTATCAACTCTACCAACAAGTTTACTAGGTAGACACCATCAACCAAGATACTCAAAAAATCACCTTCCAAGATGATTAAACCTCAAGAAAGACTTGATTTGATACCAATTATTGAGATTAGCTACTAAGATGGGGGGGGGGGGGGTGAATTAGTAGACAACAATGTATATTCAATTACAAAACCCATTAATCATTCATTAATCTGATCTAGCAATATGAACATGAAAGCTTAAACATCAAAAGAATGAATAAGAGCATACATCATGTGAAAAAATCATTTATGTGGGAAACCCTCTAGGGGGATAAAACCAAATATCAAGCCTAAAAACCAATGGAATATAGTCCTATAATGATATAACAAACATAAGACTTTAGACCAACACTAACTGATCAAGGAGTATCCACCCCTCAATTTAGTCTAGCTTTAATTATACCTTTAGATAATTATAATTAGTAAGGAGGATAAAACCCCCTATGTGATTAAACACCCACTCAACCACCTCTACTCTGATGTCTTCTATACCTAATGATGATCTTATCTTGCTCTAACACTTTCAATCCCCTTCACAAACCATTAGCTCAATCAAGTCACACTTTAGACTATTAGGTTTAATGACTTGTTAGCTCATGATCATCATCAATCAATCATGTCTAATCCTCTTCTCCCTCTGATGGTCCTCAATGACCCATCTCTACTCCTTTATTGATATCTTTTATTCATTTTAGTCCACACACACTCTCTCACACAAATAGGCCAAATACACCTAATATATATACCACTCTTTCATCTAACCCATCTTGGTCAGACAAGATCATTCACTTACTTGTCTTACCAATAAAAAATGATCCTCATACACATTACATTAATGAGACAATCTCTCCATAGGTTGGTCATAATCCAAAGCAAGCTTAATCCTCCTTTAGATCTCAATTAGGCCTAATGCATTAGCCCTTCATTAGTACTTATTACACCTTGAATTTATTGAACCATATTTATCCTTCACCAATAATTTAAAAAAATCAAACCTACCTCCAAAAAATCATTACTCAATACCACATGGGTCTAAAACATCTGGACCTCCAAACCACTACTCCATCCAAGTCATTCTCTCTCTCATTCCAAGTCCTTCAAACACCCAAAAAATATTACTAAGAAGAACTGAGGCATATTATTTATTTTATGAAAAAAAAACACCTAAAATAAAACATGGATAGGTCCTCCATGACTTAAAAAAACCCTCCAAATCCATTTTTCATCTTCACATAGCTCACATAGGTCCAAACCAACTCAGACAAACTGATTACTCAAATTGGTCATGCACACTAGAAACTTAATCAAAGATATTTGAATACTCCAACAAAAATAGAGACAAAATATGAATACAAAATACATGTAATAAATTTTTGACACTCATATAATACCACCAAGGTCTTACTCACCTCAAACTCTACTCATAACATCTCAAACTATCCTCTTCAAATAGGCCACTCTAGACTGCCTACAAGCTCCAAAAACTAGTCATGTAGACGTTCTTGTCTCATATATGAAATAACACTTTAATACCATACAATGCACATTAATATATTATACTTTATCTATATATTAATCTCAATTAGATATTTCTCTTGTTCTATTAGCATCTATTGGTCTAACATATCAATTCTTTAGATCACTATATCATAATCCTCACTGCTTAGATAAGCCACTTTGAAAGAACCTTATTTATTGCATATGGTCATAAACCTCACATAAAAATCAAGGGAACATAATACATAGGTATTAAAAAAAACCCCAAACCATTGGATTCATCCCGACTCTCTTTCACACCATCCTTAAATGGATTCTCACTCATACTGGCTTTTTGTCACTGTTTTCACTATTTGGCAGATTAGTGATAAGGTAACTTTATTAACTTATATAATTGACACAAAGCACATAAATTTCCCAAATAAATCCATAGTACTCAATAAAAATTCTTAACCTTCAAACTCTAATGACTCTCATGCATTGACTTAGTCAACCCTACTTGTACTAAAATCTTTAGAAACAAGCATATTTTTGTATATTCTACTCACTACCCTGACACACCACTACCACCTAGAGATGTTTATAGGATCCCTATATACCTTCCAATATTCAAAATTGGTCAAAAAAATTAATCTGGTTCCTTTCTAGCAAGATCTCTTTAATCACTCTATTATGAGGGTTTATAGAGGGTTTTGACTAGTTTACATTCTTAACAAATGTTCATAAATATCTATCCCTCAATCCACTAAAAAATACTTGGAAAGGATTATTAGGTCCATTCCACCTCTCCCAAAAGTCTTAGATCCCCATGCAAAGTCTATATTTTCCAATGAGTATTACAAACTTCTTATTGTGCTAGGAAACCTCTATTTTACATGCACATAATACATCCCAATGTATTAATTTGATTTCTCTTCC
Source organism: Torreya grandis (assembly GCA_037957365.1). Lineage (NCBI taxonomy): Eukaryota > Viridiplantae > Streptophyta > Pinopsida > Cupressales > Taxaceae > Torreya > Torreya grandis. The sequence goes on from JARHVA010000495.1 coordinate 308,292, forward strand.
TCCTTAGGGATTTAAACTTTGTCAACACATTTTACCAACAATTTCATACCAAAAAACATGCTTACATGATCTCTACTAACTAAAATCTCTTCATGACTGCTCATAAGGACCTCATTAGCCCACCTTGCCTAATAGGCCTAGAACCACCAGACCAAATTGCCTCTTGAAGATACTTAGAAACTTATCCACTGAGCTCATATCACCTTATATATCTTCAATCCACTCATGTAAAATACTAAAACCAACAACCAGGAATACATAATGCATATACCTCTTACCTTATCAGGCAACCTAGCAAAGTCAAGCACACAAAGCATAGGATGAATTGCACTCCACATGAAGACCATATTAGAAGACTTATATTTCAAGGATAATATCAATAACATGTCAAATTCTCTCTCTCCAAAATCCATTCTATCCACTCATGCCTCCATAGAACCAACTTCTCTAATTGATCCCACTAACAACCAAGACTAAGCTAAACACTAAGATCATGCATATTAGACCAAAAGCACTCTCATGCCACTTTTTCATCATGAATTCAAATTTACATCAATGAAAACACATCACTTCCACCAATATCCCAAAAATCATAATAGTGCTACAAGGTAAAGAAGGTATAATTGTCTAGGAACTTAGAGCATGTATGAACACAAGATAATCTAAGTCTATAATAATAATGGAATGAGATAAGAGTCTACATACAATAACCTTCAATCCAAATGGAGAATCTCATACAAGTTAATAAAACAAAGAGTGAAAGGTAAAACTAATATAATTTGGATTAGAACTTATAAAAATAAGATTTTGAATTTGAATTTAAAAAATGACTTGTAGATTTGTAAAGTGATGAATGGTTATAGACTCACATAAGCAGTGTAATATTGCTCTTTTATAAATGTTTTCACTTTAACTTTCACCCAATGAGGATATTATAAGTCTCTCCTCATTCAAGTCGCACAATGGAACCACCTCAGGGTTGTGGGTGTCCCTAAATTGAGGTGGATCTCTAAATGAGGGGCTAGTTCCCCTTGATGCATCACTATAGCTCAATCTTACTACTAACACTTAGGGGGATGAAAAGGGATAAGAATATTTGAAATAAAATATACTCTATGGGAGGTGATAAACCAAATATATTCTCTACTCACACCATTCAACCTATAATTGGAACCAAGGATAAGTTTGTATATACACTTCATCTAATGACAATCTTCTCTCTCACTTCAATGTTTCAATCATGGGGTCTTGGAGATAGCCTAGGCTAGGAGGAATTAGACAATAAGAATTATAAGACACATTATTTAATATACTACTCAATACACTTGAAATATCAAGATTAGATATTTCTTGTTGACCTACAAAAGAGAGATTCCAAAAAAACATACAAGGTACTAAGAAGAGTACATGTGAAGGTAAACCAAAATACACTTGCACAAGACCAACAACCATTGTGTACACTTGGTGAAATATTGAATGAGGTAAAAAAACTATATTTATTATCTCAAGGAAAAAATTTGGTAGGGATTTTCCATACCAAGGTGGAGATATTCATACAATGCCAAAAAGGCTAGAATTTATAGCAATTGTGTGTGTGAGAGAGAGGAAGGGAAGTCCAAGAGTCATTGAGACACTTGTAAAATGAGGAAAAGGAGTTAAAACATCAATTGAATAAGGGAAATATATTCCATTCAAGGTATACAAATAAAAATGTCCCTCAAACTCAACTAACTCCTATATATGTGGCATAGATTCCCTTGTGCATGCATAAAAAATTGCCTTTCATGATTTGTCTTCCAAAACTACCTCCTCACTACATAGATTCAGGTATAATGATGGATCTAAGTATGAGGGGTTACAAAAAAACCCTCATATACATTGGAGAGGTCTTAAATCACTCATGATCTTTTGTCCATGTATAATCATCCATGACAGTCCCAAAATGACCTCTCTCCATGTACCTCTCACACTTGGCACCCAAAATATTCCCAATTCAAAAATATGATCCTTACACAAGGAGGTATGATGTGTCAAAGGTGTCCATATCATCAAGTTCAATAAATAAGACTTAAAATGCTTCTCAAATTGAGTTTCATTCACTTTCACTAAGTGATCACTATCTGCCCACTAGACTGGCTAAAATGAGAGAGGTATAATATAGGATTATGAGCTTATATACTTCAATATATGAACATGAGGACTTATAATTTTTTTTAATATTTATCCAAAATATGATTTGGTCTTTTAAAATTCTTATCACACCTACAAAACACACAAAAATGTCAAAAAGAGCTCTATTATATCCCATCCATACAGGTGTAGTACAAAAAAATGTCATGGTTCAGGTCTCTATGGATTACTCTACATTTCCATGTTGGTTTCTTGGAATTTACATTGCATCTAGATTCTCCAATTTTCCTCTTTCCACAATTGGGTCATTAGGAGGGTTTCATGAGTATTTTGAAGTGGTTTCAGGTCTTAACATTTGTTCATAAATAATAGATGATGGACTCTGATAAAATTCCACTAAGGGATTATTTAGGACCCTACCTAACTTCTCTAATCACATCAAGGTCCCATGCAAAGTATCAGGGGAGATGTGAGTGTCCAAATTTGGTCATTCAAGTCATTTTTAGCATTCTATATGGTCTGGGTTCACTTTAAGCCAAAAATGGATTCTTGATGGATCCTTTTCAATATTAAGGCTTGAGAATATATATATATATATATATATATATATATATACCTATTAGACATCCTCAAACTCATTGGAGTTCTCATTGAGAGGCTAGAAACAAGAATGATCACCCTTTAGAACTAGGCTTAGACCTTATTCAATGAGTTTGCTCATAACTCCTAACCTAGAATGAGGTTTAATGGATTTCATTTCATCCTAGGAGATTTAAAATATCTTTAGTATTCCCATAGTCATGGTTAAATCACTTGGAAGGCTTATCCAAAGTCAAAATTGAAGATGACCATCCTTATCTAGCCATTTACTTTACCATTCTTTACTATGGTGACTATAACATTTATAGTATAGAATACCTTTTTTAATTTTATACCATATACTTATGTTTTATAGGTTTTATAAGGTGTGATACAACTTCAAAAATCATCATACAAGGCTTATCAAGCTTTTAGTGCATCATTTTATCACATATTTCAAAAATATAATCTTGGGTGCAAGTTTAAAGTGATTTATCTCTGAGACAAAATAGGGGAATGTTCCCCTTATTTTTCATCAAAAAAAATAATTTAATGTGATTTTATAGGTAACCATTATTATATATACAAAATTTGTGTACCTAACTCCAATATTTATACCTCTAACCTTCCCCATTTCCTCAGGCAAACTTTTGGAGTGCACACTGTGAAGGTAGGCAGGGTATGAGATTGTGATTTGCTTTTAAAAGTGAGTTCCATCTGATTTGAATAGTTTAATTAGGTTTATTATTATTATTTTGTTCTATAAATTAATTTCAATCATTTTCCAATGATTTATCTCCCAAAAACCTCTTATGCACTTGTAATCCTAAGACTAGGTTAGCTTACCTTCATGGTGGATTGAGATAGTTTTGCCCTTCCTCTCTTGCCTGTAGGTTGAAAATCATGAATCAAGGTTTAAATATTTATTTTAAATGTATAAATATTCACTTGAAGTCATCTCATACTTTTCTATGCCAAATTCTATCAATACAGTCTCTTCAAAATAATAAAGAAACCCTACTTTCAATCGACTACCTATCTATGTTATTTACTATAAGTGCAAATTAGGTTTAAAAAGGGTATATAGGCTCAAATTTTATTGGATAATGATATTTATTAATATAATTAAACCATACCTAATTTTACACTAATATTTACATCACTTTTATTCTCCATTTCGGCTCAAAAAATGCCCTTCACTCTTGACTGAGACCAATTCCTCTAGGATCATACCTGTAGATGTATGCTTCCAAACCTTTGCTAGATCTTCTTAACTTCACCTATATAAAATTATTATATATTTTTATTTATAAATTTTAATTTTATAACCTTTCCATTTAATATCATTTCTATCTCCATGATTTAGGCTCATTCAATTGAGCCCTTTATGCCTAATGATGTCCCAGTTTGTACAAAGACTGTAGGTGCACTTGGGGTCCTTGAGAGGTCTGTAGGGGTTGGATTATCTTTCTCAAATATCATGAAGTTTTAAAAGATTCACTCACATTTATGTGATCACACATCCACATGTATTTTTAATTTACTACTTTTCATTTGTAATGTAACTACCAAACATGAGTCCTATACTGCTCCTGCCCATAGCTTATTTTCACTCCTTATAGACTTGAAACATGGTTAAAAACATATTAAAAACTAATTAGGGTTAATTGAGGAATGAATAAATTCATTTTAAATACCTATATTGTATTCCAACTTTAATAATGGATACATCTTGTTCACTATCTATCCACAGTCCTCCATTGTAGTTGTAGGTGGTGATTTTGACTTGTGTACAGACAGAGGATGGGTCATAGAAGTATAAGGTCACCTTCCATGCTTCTTTTCCTTATTTATTATCTTCATGATATTCCTTTCACAGATATATGTAGTGTATTTTTTTATACCCTTTTATTTTAACTTTAGGTTTTATGGATCTCTTAGGCTTAGAAGCCTATAGATAAAATTGAACAAATTTAGTGTGTTTGTAAGCACTTTTAGGCATCTAAATGATTGCCTTCCCTTTACCATTTTGACCCCAAATTTGGAATAGGTGTTTAATTTTTATAGGGATACTAAAAAAATAACTATTAGTGTTATAATATCTATTTGTTATGTTATATGCTATTTCAAAAAGCTTGAGGACTTTTGTTTAGTCCATTTAGAGACAAAGGCCCTAAAAACTCACAATTTGCTATGAGGTGATTCCTCTACCCTTAGTAGTTTTCCAAGAGTAAAAAATAAGATATTAAAGGTATAAAATTGTTTCATATACCTCAAGTATATTCAAAACTATATAATACCTTTGTATAACTCTGTTGATGTCACTTGTGGGTGTATACATTGACTATAAAGGGATGACAGTGAGGAGAAACATAAATGTTTGAGCATTGTTTTGACATTCATGACCTCAAAGCTTATACCAAAACCTAAAAATTATTTTTTAAGGATTAAAACAATTGAATAAACCTTCATGCTCTCATCTTAATGCATAAAAACTTCTTAATGGCACCTGAGATAGCTGAAAGTGTAAAAGAGCAGTTGTAAGCAAAGATAAGCCTAAGAGAGGCTTCTTGTCTTCATGAGACTTTAAAAAGAAAATTAATAATAAATAACATATGTAAAGGACTTGAGTAACATAATAAATCATCAAATCCATCAAAACAAAGCAAACTTTTCTAAAACAAGTGCAAAGAGTGACCCCCCATGGATGTGAGTACATAAAAAATTATTTGAGGTCTTAGTAATGGTTCATAAAAGAGAATCCACCAAAATGAAAATAGTAAGACTAGACCTTTAATTGACTAACAAAAAACTGGTTTATCTCAAATCACACAAAGGAAAGGACAACACATAAAAAGGACATGCAAACACCAAAGCAAAGACATACTTGTGCTACTAAGCACTTAGGGAACACAAGACACAAATGAAAGAAAATAAATTATGTACATTAAAATTGAACATACCTCCTTTACTAGATCAAAATGGAAGTACCTTGAATCTCTTTCCTCACTAGATGAATGAATATGCCAAGCATGCTTCCTTTTGAATGTGGTGTTAGATGACTCATGTTTTCTTTTTTCTCCTTGACTTGACATGTCATTTGATGGAGTAATCTCCCACAAGTATCCAAGGTGGATGAAGTCTTATTGATTTTGGAAACATGCATCATATTTATATCCTTTTATCTTCTCTTGACAGATTTGCATATCCATGCATGGCACAACTTGTTACAAGTTTATGTCTTATTGAAGGATCTCATCATTCTTCTCACTTATTACAACCTCCTCAAAGCTTTCAAGAAGTGTTATATCATGAAATTCTGGAAGTTTTTATTTCTTGAATTCTTCCTTGATGTTGGTGGTGGAAGCTTCATAGGTGGTTGTAGAATCAACCCTCAAATCACCCTCAAAAGGCCCATGATCAACTTTTGAACCATCCTCAAAAGGCCCAAGATCATCATAGATGGCCCCATCATGAGCTAGACTATCTTGATGATGATGATCTTCACTATATTCTTTATCTCCAACATCTTGGACTTTTTTTATTAGGAGTTTAGTCTTCTCACATTTTTCATACTCTTGGAACATTTACATACAGGTCTGCCATGTTGTTCCCAAAGTCTGTCACTAATTTTTGGGACAACACATAACTATTTTTGGTCCTACAAGCCAAAAAATTCTCTCTTCCCTTTGTAGAGTAAAATAATCTACATTTTATTTTGAATTTTATTTGTGTACTCCAATTTTTATCCGTATGCATTTCAGTTTCGAGGCAGTAAGGGTTATGACATAGTGCGCACGTTTTTTCTTTCTGTGTAGGTTTTTTCTTTCTGTGTAGGTTTTTCATTTTTCCTAAAGTTTTGTCTAAGTCTAAAAGTCAAGTAGAAGCTGCCAAGTGTCATCTACCAAGACCCATTATAATTTATTTCTAAAAACAATGGAATGTGCCACGTGTCCCTTTATTATATATATATGTGTGTGTGTGTGTGTGTGTGTGTGTGTGTGTGTGTGTGTGTGTGTGTGTGTGTGTGTGTGTAAAAAGAATGTATATGTGGGATAAAAAATAGAGTCATTAGAGAATCAAGGAAACATCTCCATTTTTATTTGAATATATATATATATATATATATATATATATATATATATATATATATATATGTATGTATGTATATGTATATGTATATATGTGTATATATATATATATATATATATATATATATATATATATATATATATATAACTTAGAAGAATGCGACAAGTGTCTACATCCATGTTTTAAGTTTCTTATAAGCTTCAAAGCTTCTTTTTGATAAGCTTCTCTTAGAGTTCTACGGAGGGTGCCAAGTGGTGACTGTGGAAGGTTTTAAAATGTTTTCTTAAATGCAACAGAAAGTGCCACGTGTTCCTTGTAAAGCTTGGCAGAAGCTGCCAAGTGTCAACATCCACAATTTCTTCCTTTTGTTTCATTATTGAGTAAGGACTATGGTGGGCCTCGGGTGAGTTGCTAAAAGTGAGCAGAATGCACCAAGTGTCATTGTCCATGTGAATCCAAATGAGTCCTAAATGTTTCTATATTGTTTCTAAAGCTCAGTGGAAGCTACCATGTGTCATCTTCTGTAGGACTCTTAAAAGGTATCTATAGCTCCTATAAGTTAAGTAGATGCTGCCAAGTGTCCTCACCTATTTCACAGTGAAAATGCCACGTGTCACTTGTTAAGATTAGTGGAAAGTGCCACCTATTCCCATTCCCCTTTTGAAGCTGCTCGGGCAAGAAGTGTTATGGGTCCTATTTTCTATAAGTTGTTAAAGTTTCAAAGCAACGGACTATGATAGATGTCAAAGATAGAGCACTCCCAATACAAAGATAGTAAAGAGGATGAAGCTTAATGGAAAGTGGCCAAAGCAAGCAAGAAAGACATGAAGGAATCACTAAGGAGGATGATGGGCCCACAATCATCAAATTTAGGACAACTAACTAGCTATTAGCTTTCAAATGATGACAGACCTGAAGACGTCAAATTTGTGGAAATAAAGTGTCTGTTGATCTTTGTAGGCTTAAACACAGACCTGAAGGCATTCAAATACCTTCAGGCCCAAAAGAAGGACCACCGAGAGGAGGAACCAAAATAATCATAAAGGGAAAAGATACCAAGGGCTCAAATCATAGCAAAAAGAGGGAGAGGCTAAAATATCTACACAATAGTTATTCCAGTAGGTGGAACAGTCCATAAAGTAGATATTTTGACTGGAAAACATTGAAGACATGACCTATTAATCTCCCTTGGAGTAAAGACAAAATGGATAGCTGCACAGACATTAGAGGGGATAGACTAGATGATCCAGACCCAAGAGAAGACATTTGAGATGAATTGACATGCCATAGTTAAGGCCGATGCCCTGTTCCAGCATGGCCCCCTGACAGAACTAAAAATGCATTCAAGGATTTGAATGTACAACATGGGGCATTCCATGAAACAAAGAGCCAAGTATTTCTTGGCCACTATATATTGTAATCTCTTTTATTGTTTTTAGGAGATCTTTTTGATTAAAAAGAAGCAAAACTCTGCCAAAATTGGGAGGCTACCACTGAGACTTTGGGCTCAATTTCTTACTCATATTTATTTGTTTGAATAAGAAAGCAAGTTACTTTTAGAATTTGTGCTATCATAGCTTGTATCATTTAGGAGACTGTTCTTATGTCTATTTTTTGAATGTGTTCTTGTCCATTTAATGAAATAAGTAGAGCTAGTGGAGATAATCAAGAAGATGCCCTGAAGCTAATTGTAAGAAGACTTTGTGCTGCCTATAATTGCCTTTAGTGTGTTTCTTTATTTTCTATTTCTATGTAAAAGACCTTGGGATGACTTTGTGCCCTCATTGTCTTTCGTGTTTCACTCTTTGGGTAGCTGAAGTGGAGACTTTGTGATACACTTCATTTTGCTGGTTATTGTATCTTATTACCAGTCACTTGTCACTATCTGAAAGAACTCTTGCTATTTGCTGCAAGACCACTTCTCAAAGAAGAGAAGTGCCTTCAATGTTTATACCAAGATTTTCTCCTTTGTCTGTGAGCATCATCTTTGAAAACAGAGAGATGGATGGTGATACCCTACCCCTGAGTGTTATTTTCTACTTATATCTATAGTATATAGCTCCTCATATTTAATATGGAACCTCCCCTTGATGAGAGGAGAGATTAGTCCCATTTGGATGTGGTAAACTTGTAACTTTGGATGACCAATCTCTCTTGTTAAGTTTGATAAAACCTATTTTGCTCATCAGTTAGCTGACTGATAAAATATTCACCCAACAACTTTTTGGTGACTCCGCTGGGGAAAGACAACCAATTTGAGCCTCAAGCTTCAAGTTGAAGTAAGACTAGTCCTTTTCCATTTTTGTTTCACAATCTGGCAACTCCATGTTATACCAAAAGCTAAAGAGTTTAAGGTTTTGTTGACCCTATTTTTAAATTGGTGTAGAAGGGAAATTCTAATTTGTTCCCTCCCCAACTTCAAGTTCAACGATCCAAGAGTGTCCCTCCTACCCACATCAGGACACCAACACAAGGTAAAGCTTCTTTTTCTACTATCACTAGAGCATTACCTATACATACTCCACCTAGATTTATTATCCCTACTTTCCATAATCCAATTATGGTAGTTCAAGGCCCCTGGGGTAACTCTTTTGGCCCACTCAATCTCACTCCACCTTTACATGAACTTCCACATAGCTCAAAGAAGAATTTATCTAATTTTTTTGGTGATGGGAGAGTTCATCCTAATGAACACATTGTAGCTTTCAGCATAGCCTATGGTGTGATAGGCATGGAATTTAAGGACATGGTAGTCAGGCTTTTCATGGAGACACTACAAGGTGCTACTACAGACTGGTTCTACCATTTGCAAGCTCAGCCAGTAACTGATTGGGACACACTCAAAGCTAAATTTGAAGAAGATGCACATGCCCTGCTAGCCCAGCTCACACAGATGAAGAAAGGACCTTATGAACCTATGAGGGACTTCATTGCCAAGTTTGACAAGCTGAGGAACTAGATTCTTACCATTACTCAGCCAACACCTAAAAACCTCAAATGCTTCTTCATCAACTCACAGCTACCTAAAGTGAGTTTTCTGCTGAGATGGGCTGGTCACATTGACCTTAAATCTGCTCAAGACTTGGCTACTAAGGTAGAAGATGACCTTATCTTGGTAGGAAAGATAAAAATAGATCCAAATAGAGGTAAATATTCTTCATCCTCTGAATACTCACCTATAGCCACCACTGATCCAATGGTGCAGAAGCTAGTAAATGAATTTCTAGCCCTTAGAAAACAAATGGCATAAGGGATGTCCTCTTTTCCTTCATACAGAGATGTGCCAAGGAGAACATTCCCTAATCAGTCATATTAAGGCAATGCTTCCAGGAGTCAAGGGCAAGCAAATTGTTTCCCTCCCCCTCAGAGGAATAACCTTGCCATTGAAGCACCTCCAACCAACTCAGGAGTTAGATATATTGAAGTTGAATCATATTTCTCCTTCCAACTTGAGCTAAATCTAGAAGATGATGCTAATCTCTTCACTGAAGAAGAAGAATTAGCTGGCGATTCCAACATTGGTTTTTTGAATTATCAGGATGAACTTAGAAGTGGAGGTAAAGAAGCTGAGGGATCATATATTATTTTCACTCAGTCCAAGAACCAGTCAGCTTAGCAAGCTGATAAAGAGAAGATAGAGGAGTGAGCTCAGCCCACAATTTCCATTGCTAAGTGGGGAACCAGTCTTCTTTTTCAACCAAAGGACCCAGTGATTGCAAAAAAGATAAGTACCTTAATTGCACCTTCACCTTCAATTTCAAATTTGCAAGCTAGTCCTCCCCTTTCTAAAAACTAAAAGGATGAACTCCTATTCTCTGCTCCTAGCTCTTTCTAGACATTTGACATAATTGACCATATAAATAAAACCAAAATTCAAATGTCTAAATTTGAATTTTTGCAATCCAATCCTGAGCAATTAGATAAGTTGGTTCAATGTGTAAAGCACCAAACCATCCCTGTAAGACAAGATGCTAAGAACGTGACTCATGATCCCCCAAGGAACATATCTATCCCAAATAACCTTGTCATTACTCCTCCTACTGCCCCTAGAAAAATAGAGCCTTTCTATGTTTCCTTGTTGATAAATGGTCACAAGTTGAGCAATTACATCATTGATTCTAGAGCTTCAGACAATGTCATGCTTGCCAAAGTGGTAGAATCCCTTGGTCTCACATTGACCAAAAAATTTAGGAGATGTTTCTCCATGGAGAATAGACAAGTACCTCTGCTAGGAAAAATTAAGGATGCCTAATTTTCATTTGTAGCATTCCCAGACAAGAGAATTAAGTTGACTATCCTGGTGGCTAATGTCCCAACATCATACGACATCCTTTTTGGGTAGAATTTATATAAGGATGTTTGAGGTGAATTGAGCATGGACCTATCTGAATCAAGGATTCCAGTCAAAGGCATTATGAAAATATTGCTCCTTAAAAAGGAAGCAAAATATGTGGTCACACAATCATCAGCACCTAAAGCTCAAATTCTATTTGAGTCTTCAAGCATGGGTAACTATTTTCTTTCCATAGAGGAAGTCCATGAAGCACCTTTTGAAGATCTTAAAGGTGTCAACCTATAAATACATTTAGTTGGAATAGCAAAAGAATTGGTGGAGTGCAATGCAAGGTTGGGAAGACCTCCCCCTTTAAATGAAGAAGAATCCAAAGAAAAAGCAGTGTCTAACAAGGTATGGATTCTTGAATTTGATGGTAGGTACTCCTCTACTAGTTCAAGAGCTATGATTGTGCTGATATCTCCTTAAGGAGATATTTTTCCTTTATCATATAAATAACAATTTAGCAACACCAACAACATAGATGAGTATGAATCTCTCTTACTTGGATTGAAGGTTGCTTGAAACAAAGGCATCAAGCTCCTTCATGCCAAAAGAGATGTTGAACTGGGGGTTTCTCAAGTAAGAAACCTATATCAAACCAAGAATGAGAGATTGTGCCATTACCACAATCTAGTTTGGGATCAAATTGAAAACTTTGATGCTTTCAAAATCTTTGTAGTTCCTAGGGAATTCAATGATAGCACTGATGCTTTGGCCGTTTCAGAAACTCTCTTGGTTCCCCACCCAGACTTCAAAGGAGATAGTTACACTATTGAGTTGGTCTTTAGACCAAGTGTACCTGATAATGCCAGTCATTGGCAAGTGTTTAATAATGACAACCAAATCATTGATTTCTTAGAGTAAAAAGATAGCTTTGAACAATTGCACTTTGAAGGCAGTGAGCTTCAAAAGCTTGAACCAACTCTGGAATCAAGTGCAGATGTAGGTGAAAAGCTCTTGCAACTCAAAGGGAATAAAATCCAAAAAGGCCTAGTTTCCCTAGAGAAGTTGTTTGACAAACATGAAAGATTCATCAAACAACAACAAACAGATTCAAGCTCCTCTCAGGAGTTTGATCAAATAAATTTGGATACCATGGAAGATCCCAAAATGTTGAACATTGGGAAGTGCTACACTCTTGAGGAGAGATCTAAGTTCACTGCTCTACTTCACTAGTACATGGATGTCCTAGCCTACTCCTATGATGATCTGAAGTCACTCAGGCCTGAAAAAATCTACCATGACATCCCTCTCAAAAGTGATTCAGTGCCTTACAAGAAAAAATATAAATAGTAAAATTTAAAGATATCAAGTACTATTTTGTCTAAAATACAAAAAATGTTGAATGCCAGGATAATCTTCCCAATCCATCATTTCACATAGATTGCCAACATAGTACCTATCAGAAATAAGAATGGTGAAATTTACCTCTGTGTGGATTTTAGGAATCTAAATCAGTCATCCTTAAAGGATAACTATCCTCTACCCATCATGGATCAAGTGCTTTAGACAGTGACCAGTTCAGAGATGTTATCAATGCTAGATGGCTTCTTAGGATAAAATCAAGTTGAAGGTGGTGAAGTAGATCAGCACAAGACTACCTTCACCATGCCTTGGGGCACCTTTACATATTGAAGAATGCCTTTTAGCATGATAAATGCTGGCACCACTTTCTAGAGAGAAATGGACCTTGCTTTCAAATATGAAATGGGTAAGTTCATTGTGGTATACCTTGATGACTTGACCATTTTTTCCAAGCATCACCCAGATCATGTGTGCCACTTGCAACAAGTGCTAGAACGCTGCCACTAGAATGACATTTCCTTAAACCCCAAGAAGTCTATTTTTGGGGTGACAAAAGGGAAATTTTTCAAACACATTATGTCTAAAGGAGGCATAAATATTGACTCAGACAAAGTCAAGTCCATCCAAGAGCTTACCCTTCCCACAAGTAAGACTGTAGTTCACTCTTTATTTAGAAAAGTGAATTTTTTATGAAGGGTCATCCCTAAGTTTGCTGAAAGGATTTTCTATATTATAAACATGATGAAGAAAAAGGCCATGTTCGGCTAGATCAAAGAAGGTAAAGTGGCATTTCAAGACATTAAGGTAGCTATTACCCACACCCCAATTCTAGTTTGTCTAGACTACAACAAGGAATTCACCATATATAGCTATGCTTCTGAACACACACTTTCAACAATTCTGGTTCAATAAAATGAAGAAGGTGTGGAATCTCCCATTTCTCTCATGAGCTATCCTCTTAAAGCTCATGAGATAAAGTACTCAAACATGGAGAAGCATGCCTATGCAGTGGGAAAGGTAGTGAAGCATTTCCACTTCTACATCCTGAATTTACACATTATTGCCTTAGTTCCTGATACCATGGTAAATCCATATTAACTCAGTAGGAGTTTGGGATGAAAAGAGGCAATTGGATTGAAAAAATCCAAGAGTTTTATCTAGTCATCAAACCAATGAAGTTGGTGCATGGAAATGGCCTTTGTCAATTGATTGATGACAATAGACTTGAAGAAGTAGGGCATGAAGAAAAAGAAGTAGAAGATGCACTGACAGTCCTCTTTGTCTCCACCATGAATGAGTGGTATTCAAATATTGCTTATTTTCTTACTTATGGTGAGTGTCCTACCCACCTATCTCGTAAAGAAAGGAAGATTGTCAAACTAAAAGATGCCAATTTTGTCCTCTGGGACAATGGCCTATATAAGAGGAGCCTTGATGGAGTGTTCCTTTACTGCATGGATAAAAAATAACATAACCAACTTTTGAGGTCCTTCCACAATCTAGCCTATGGAGGACATTTTTTCCTCCTATAACTACCCATAAGATTCTACAAGCCAGGTATTATTGGCCTACTCTTTTTCAAGATGCATATAAGTGGGTAAGGAAATGTGAATTATGCTAGCAATTTATTGGAAGACCCAAGTTAATTGCTTTGCCTCTCAAGGTAGTGGTGATAAAAGAGCCATTTTATAAATGGGGCATCAATTTCATTGGTGTTGTAAACCCATCTTCAAGTGCTGGACATGATTATGTCCTCACAGCCATAGATTACTTCACCAAGTGGGTGGAAGCTATCCCAACCAAACATGCTACTTCATAAATAGTGTGCAATTTCCTCAAAGATAACATCATTTCTAGGTTTGGGGTCCCAACCAAGATTTTCACTGATAATACAGCTTGTTTCACTTCCTAGAAGATCACTCAATTATATTTTTACTATGAGATTATCCTCTCCCACTCTTTTGATTACTTTTCACAAGGGAATGAATAAGCTAAATCAAGCAACAAGAACCTGGTGATTATCATCACGAAGCTGGTAGATGACAACCAAAGGACATGGCATAAAGCATTGGTTGATGCTTTATGGGTAGACATAATTACACCAAAAAGGGTAATTGGTATGTCTCCTTTCCAACTTCTTTATGGGCTCAATGCTGAGATACCAATTACCCTAGAATTGACAGCATTGAAATTGGCTAAGGCAATTAAAGATCAGACATATGAAAGCTCCATTGATAAGAGGATCATGTGCCTAACTGAGCTAGATGAGTAGAGAACTATGGTGTTGGATAGAATTACTACCCATCAAAGTCTAGTTAAGAATCTCTTTAACCAGAAAGCAAAGAATCATGATTTCTAGATTGGAGATCAAGTCCTGTTGTGGGACAAGAGAAGGAAACCAAAGGGAATGCATGGCGAATTTGATTCCCTATGGAGAGGCCCATTCACTATCCATGAGCTCAATGGTGAAAATATTTTCCTGTTGAATTATCAAGATGGCACACCCTTTTCTCTTCCTCACAATGGGAAACATCTTAAGCACTTCAACTCTTGAAGTATCAGATAAGATCATCTATACATGTGTATGTTTATATAGTCTTTAGTTCTATTTTGTGCTTTTCCTTTTCATTTTAGTTTTTGGAACCTTGATTTCTTATTGGTTAGCATGAATCCATAGCCTAATGACACACTTCAAGGCACTGAAAATTCTAGTTTCTACTCCCCTCAGTTGTTCCAAAATTTTAACTGAAGAAAGTTCCCCAACTAGAGCTAGTTGTTGTTCCCAAAGTCTATCACTAATTTTTGGGACAACACATGAAATATTTTTGGTCTTACAAGCCAAAAAATTCTCTCTTCCCTTTTTAGAGTAAAATACTCTACATTTTATTTTGAATTTTAGTTGTGCACTCCAAGTTTTGTCCCTGCATGTTTCAGTTTCGAGGCAGTAAGGGTTATGACACAGGGCACATGTTTTTTCTTTTTACACGGGTTTTTCATTTTGCCTAAAGTTTTGTCTAAGTCTCAAAGTCAAGTGGAAGCTTCCAAGTGCCATCTTCCAAGACCCATTATAATTTGTTTCTAAAATTAGCGAAATGTGCCACATGTCCCTTTATAACTCAGTAGCACATGACAAGTGTCTGCATCCATGTTTCAAGTTTCTTATAAGCTTCAAAGCTTCTTTTCGATAAGCTTCTCTCAGAGTTATGTAGAGGGTGCCAAGTGGCAACTGTAGAAGGTTTTAATATGTTTTTCTAAATGCATCAGAATGTGTCATGTGTCCCTTGTAAAGCTTGACGAAAGCTGCCGAGTGTCAACATCCACAATTTCTTCCTTTTATTTTGTTATTGAGTAAGGACTGTGGTGGGCCCCAGGTGAGTTGCTAAAAGTGAGCGAAGCATGCCAAGTATCATCATCTGTGTGAATCCAAATGAGTCCCAAATGTTTCCTATAGTGTTTCTAAAGCTCATCAAAAGTTGTCATGTGTCATCTTCTGCAGGACTCTTAAAAGGTATCTAAAGATCCTATAAGTTAAGTGGATGCTACCAAGTGTCCTCACCTATTTCACAGCAAAAAAAATGCCACGTGTCACTTGTTAAGATCAATGTAAAGTGCCACTTTTTCCCATTCCCATCTTGAAGCTTCTTAGGTAAGAAGTGTTTTGGGTCCCATTTTTTGTAAGTTGTTAAAGTTTCAAAGCAGCAGACTATGACAAATGTCAAAGATAGAGCACTCCCAATACAAAGACACAGTAAAGAGGATGAAGCCCAATAGAAAGCAGCTAAAGTAAGTGGGAAAGACATGAAGGAATCAATAAGGAGGATGATAGGCCTACAACCATCAAATTTAGGATAACTAACTAGCTGTTAGCTTTCAAATGATGACAGACCCAAAGACATCAAATTTATGGCAATAAAGTGTCTGTTGATCTTTGTAGGCTTAAACACAGACCCAAAAGCATTCAAATACCTTCAAGCTGAAAGGAAGGACCATCGAGAAGAGGAACCAAAAGAATTAAAAAGGAGAAAAGATAGCTTGAGGGCACAAATCATAGTAGAAAGAGGGAGAGGCTGAAATATCTACACAATAGTTATTCCAGTAGGTGGAACAGTCTGCAAAGCAGATATTTTGATTGGAAAACATTGAAGACATAGCCTATTTATCTCCCTTGGAGTAAAGACAAAATGGATAGATGCACAGACATTAGAGGAGATAAACCAGATGATCCAAACCCAAGAGAAGACATTTGAGATGAATTGACATGCCACAGTTAAGGCTGACACCCTATTTCAGCATGGTCCCCTGACAAAACTGAAAATGCATTCAAGGCTTTAAATGCATAACATGGGCCATTCCATGAAACAAAGTGCCAAGTCTTTCTTGGCTGATATATATTTTAATCTCTTTTATTATTTTCAAGAGATCTTTTTGATTAAAAAGAAGCAAAACTATGCCAAAACTGGGAGGCTACCACTGAGACTTTGGGCTCAGGTTGTTACTCATATTTATTTATTTGAATGAGAAAGCAAGTTACTTTTAGACTTTGTGTTGTCATAACTTGTATAATTTAGGAGATTGTTCTTATGTCTATTTTCTGAATGTGTTCTTGTCCATTTAATGAAATAAGCAAAGCTAGTGGAGATAATCAAGAAGATACTCTGAAGCTAACTGTAAGAGGACTTTGTGCTACCTAAAATTGCCTTTAGTGTGTTTCTTTATTTTCTATTTCTATGTAAAAGACCTTGGGATGACTTTATGCCCTCATTGCCTTTCGTGTTTCACTCTTTGGGTAGTTGAAGTGGAGACTTTGTGCTACACTTTATTTTATTGGTTATTGTATCTTGTTACCTGTCACTTGTCACTATCTGAAAGAACTCCTACTGTTTGTTACAAGACCACTTCTAAAAGAAGGGAAGTGCCTTCAGTGTTTATACTGGGATTTTCTCCTTTGTTTGTGAGCATCATCTCTAAAAAGAGAGAGATGGATGGTGATACCCTACCCCTGAGTGTTATTTTTTGCTTATATCTATTGTATATAGCTCCTCATATTTAATAGGGAACCTCCTCTTGATGAGAAGAGATATTAGTCCCCTTTGGATGTGGTAAACCTACAACTTTGGATGACCAATCTCCCTTGTTGTGGTTGATAAGACCTATTTTGCTCATCAGTTAGCTCACTGACAAAATATTCACCCAACATGCCATGTGTCTTCTTTTTGAGATACATCTTACTTGCTATGGCTTTTAGTTAGCTCTAAAGGACCTATAGGCTCCTTGAGGGCTTCAATTTCATTGCATATGTCATCAAATTTCTACCACAAGTCATCACCCTTTGACCAGTTAGCATCATGAAGAGGTGCAACAAGAGAGGTTCCTTCATTTTCTCCTTTGGGTTCTAAAATAACCTCTTCTAAGACCTTTTCTTGAACACAAGGAGGATCCTTTTCCTCATCTTCACAATCTGATGCCTCCTTACTAGAAGTTATCTCTTCTTCATCTTTAATTGCATCTAAAATCTCAAACTCGTCCTCCTTTTTAGTAGTGCCTATATTAGGCATCTCAAAAATAGGGAGTTTAGCCAAAGAAGATTCCCAAGGAGTAATGCAGTCCTCAACATTATAAGGGAAAAATGGATCAGATAGAGGATGTGAAAATATGGGTTGAATGGATTCTTAAGGAGGGGTGGGAGGGAGTTGAGGGGTTTCAAGTTTATCTCCCCTTCCAACTTCTCTACCTAAACATGATTTTCTCTTTTCTTCACAAGTTACCACCACTTCTTTCCATATTGGGAAGGTAAGCTCAAAGATGTTTTCATGGGGCTAAGATGATAATTAAGGGGTGAATGATATGTTTAGGAAAATTGAAGTTTATCTAGGCTTGACATCTTGATTACAACTTGGAAAAGTAGGCTTAGAGAGTTCATTTTATACTACCATGATAGATTGCCTTAAAATTTGATTGTCCAATTCAATCTCCTTTTCAAGATGAGCCTAAAAAATCAAACTCTTTTTATCACAATCTTCTCTAGATACATCAACCTACTCAACCATTATTCCCCCCTTCTTTTGGATGGACCTCTAAGAAGAGAAACTTTTGGGAATGCATGAAGGACTTGGAGAATTTTGAAACATGTTTGGATTAGCATCTTGAGTGGACAAAGTTAACACACTTAAAGGTTTATGTGGGATATATTGGGGCAACCAAGATTGAGTTGGTTCATGAGATCTCAACCTCTCATCTAGATGGAAAATTAAGCCACAAACATCAAGCATCTCATTGGTAAGACCTTGCCAATTGTCTCTCTCTATAGGCATCCATTCCTTCTTAACTTGTTCCAAATCATCCCTTACACTCTTGATACAAACACTAGGGATAACTTGACCACAACCATATCTAGTATCAAGGTTTAACATGTAGTCTTGGTAGCCAATAAGAGTCTTTTTTAAACTTGTAATAGAATGACTTGGAGAGGAAACAAGTGGACTAGGTGAAGTACAAGCTTGATAGGGCTGGTCATAGGCAACATATGATTGATATGGATCATGACAAATTTGGACAAGGAATTGTTCATATTGAAGGGGAATAGGCAAATTAGGACATATCTCCTTAACTTATGTTAGGACAAATTCAACATCAAAATATTCCTTGAAATTTGTGAGAAGTGTGTAGAACAAGAAAAAAACTTCAATAAGAATATTTGGACTAATTAACTAGTGGATTTATACTTGGAGACACCATTGGTGATAATTGAAATTTCCTCCAAAGGTTGGTATCTTAAGGAGAACACAAAAACTCCTCAATATCTTAGAATAAGAGTCCCACTAAGCATGCCAAAAACTATTGTCACTTGAAATTTCACCCAATGAGAATATGACAAGTCTCTCCTCATTCAAGTGGCAAAATAGAACCACCTTAGGGTTTTGGGTGTCCCTAAATTGAGGTGGATCTCTAGATGAGGGGCTAGTTCCCCTTGATGCATCACTATAGCTCAATCCTACTACTAACACTTAGGGGAATGAAAAGGGATAAGAATATATGAAATCAAATCTATTATATGGGAGGTGATAAAATAAATATATTCTCTACTCACACCCTTTAACCTACACTTATAACCAAGGAGAAGTTTGCATATACACTTCATCTAATGACAATCTTCTCTCTCACATCAATGTTTCAAGCATGGGGTCTTAGAGATATCCTAGGCTAAGAGGAATTAGACAATAGGAATTAAACGACACATTATTGAATATAATACTCACTGCACCTATAATATCAACATTTGACACTTCTTGCTAACCTACAAAAGAGAGATTCTAAAAAAATGCATAAGGTGTTAAGAAGAGTACATGTGAAGGTAAACCAAAATACATTTGCACAAGACCAAAAACCATTATGTACACTTGGTGAAATATTTAATGAGGTAAGAAAAACTATCTTTATTATCTCAAGGAAATTTTTTTGTAGGGATTCACCATACCAAGGTGGAGAGATTTATGCAATGCCAAAAAGGCCAGAATTTATAACAATTGTGTGTGAGAGAGAGGAAGGGAAGTCTAAGAGCAATTGAGATACAGTAAAATGAGGAGGAGTTAAAACATAAATTTAATCAGGTATAGATAGTCCATGCAAGGTAGACAAATATTAATGTCCCTCAAACTTAGTTAACCCCTTTATATGTGGTGTAGATTCCCTTATGCATGCATAAGAAACTGACTTTCATGATTTATCTTCCAAAACTAACTCCTCATTAAATAGGGTAAGTTATGATGGTGGATATTAGTAAGAAGGGATAAAAAATCCCTCACATGCATTGGAGAGGTCCTAAATCACTCATTATCTTCTATTCATGAAAAATCATCCATGATAGTCCTAAAATAACCTCTTTCCATGCACCTCTCACACTTGGCACCCAAAATATACATAATTAAAAAATATGATCCATGAACAAGGATTTATGACATGTTTAAAAGGTTTCCATATCATCAAGTTCAAGAAACAAGCTTTAAAAGGCTTCCCAAATGGAGTTTCACTCTCTTTCATCAAGTGATCACTATCTGCCCACTAGACTGGCCAAAATGAGAGAGGTAGAAGATAATATTATGAGATTATATAATTCATAAAATATTAGGACTTATAAAAAGTCCTAATATTTCTCCCAAAGGTTATTTGGTCTTTTGAAAGTCTTCTCACATCTACAAAACACATAAAAATGTCAAAAAGAGCTCTATTGTACCCCATCTATACAATGTAGTACACAATATTAGCATGGTTAAGGTATCTAGGGAGTCCTCTACATCTCCAATTTGGTTTCATGTCATTTCTATTTCATGTAGATGCTCCAATTTTCCTCTTTCCACAATGGGGTCCTTAGGAGGGTTTCATGAGGGTTTTGGAGTGGTTTCAGGTCTTAACATTTATTCATAAGTAATATAAATTTTACCTATGATAAAATTCCATTGAGGGATTATTTATTACACTCCCTAACTTCTCTAATCACCTCAAGGTCTCATGCAAAGTATCAAGCAAGATGTGAGTGTCTAAATTTGGTCATTTGAGTCATTTTTAGCATTCTGTATGGTTTGGGTTCACTTTAAGCCAAAAATGGATTATTGATGGATAATTTTCAATATTAAGGATTAATAATGTCTTTATATACCTAATATACATCCTAAAACTCATTTGAGTGCTCATAAGAGGCTAGAAATAAGAATGATCACCCTTTAGAACTAGGCTTAGACCTTGTTCAATGAGTCTGCCTGTAACTCTTGGCCTAGAATGAGTTTAAATGGATTTAATTTCATCATATGATATTTAAAATATCTATATTATTACCCTAGGTTTGGTTCAATCACTTTTGAGGCTTATCCAAAGTCAGAATTGAAGATGATCATCCTTACCTAGCCATTTACTTTACAATTCTTTACTATGGTGACTGCAACCTTTGTAGTATAGAATACCTTATTTAATTTAATACATTATAGATGTGTTTTATAGGTTTTATTATGTGTGATACAGCTTAAAAAATCATCATAAAATGTTCATCAAGCTTTTGGTGCATCATTTTACCACATATTCCAAAAATCTAGTCTTGGGTGCAAGTTCAAAGTAATCTATCTCTGAGACAAAATAGGGGAATGTTCCCCTTCTTGTTCATAATTTTTTTTAAGGTATTTTTATAGTTAAACATGATTATATATACCAAATTTTGTCACATAAATCCAATATTTATACCTCTAACCTTCCCCATTTCCTTAGGCAGACCTTTGGAGTGCACACTGTGAAGGTAGGTAGGGTATGAAACTATGTTTTACTTTAAAAAGGGATTTAAATTTTATTTGACTCATTAAATGAGGTTAATTAGTTTTTTTTTCTTTTTATAAATTCATTTCAATCATTTCCCAATGTTTGATCTCCCAAAAACCTCTTATGCACTTGTAATCCTAAGACTAGGTTAGCTTGCCTTCATGGTGGACTGAGACACTTTTGTCCTTCCTCTCCTACCTATAGGTTTAAAATCATGAAACAAGGTTTAAATAATGATTTTAAACATGTAAATATTCCCCTTAGGTCATCTCACACTTTTATATTCCAAATTATATCAATATAGTCTCTTCAAAATAACAAGGACACCCTGCTTTCAACCCATTACCTATTTATGTTATTTACTGTAGGTGCAAATTAGTTCAAAAAGGGTATATAGGCTCAAATTTTATTGGATAATGATGTTTATTAATCTCCTTAAAACCTAATTTATGATAAAATCTTCTTTAATTCACTTATATGCTCCATTTGGGCTCAAAACATTCCCTTCACTCCTGACTAAGACTAATTCCTCTAGGATCCTACTTGTAGATGTATGCTTCTAGACCTATGCTAGCTCTTATTTAATTAAAATATATAAAATTATTATCTCTTTTTATGTATAAAAATTCATTTCATAACCTTTCCATTTAATATCATTTATATATCCATGATTTATGCTCATTCAATTGAGCCCTTTATGCCTACTATTGTCCCAGTCAGTATAAGGCTGTAGGTGCACCTGGGGTCCTTGAGAGGTCTGTAGGGGTTGGATTATCTTTCTCAAAGATCATGAAGTTTTAAAAATTTAAATATCATTTATTTTATCACACATCCACATCTATTTTTAATTTAATACTTTTCATTTGTAATGTAACTACCAAACATGAGTCCTATACTGCCCCTACCTATAGCTTATTTTCACTCCTTCTAAACTTAAAATAGGGTTAAAACACATCTTCAAAACTACTTAGGGTTAATTGAGGCATTAATAAAGTAATTTTAAATACCTATAGTGTATACCAAATTCACTAAGGGATACATCTTGTTTATTATCTGTCCACAGTCCTCCATTGTAGCTATAGGTGGTGATTTTGACCTGTGTACAGACAAAGGATGGGTCATAGAAGTACAAGGTCACCTTCCATGATTATTTTCATTATTTATTATATTCATGATATTAATTTAACCATAAATATATATATTTATTTTAGGTTTTATACCCTTTTAGTTTCACTTTAGGTTTTAGGGATCTCTTAGGCTTAGAAGCCTGTAGATAACACTGGACAAATTTAGTGTGTTTGTAAGCACTTTTAAGCATCTAAATGACTGCCTTCCCTTAGCCATTTTGACCCCAAAATTGGCATAGGTGTTTATTTTTAAATGGATACTAATAAAAATAACTAAAAGTGTTATAATATCCTTTGGTTATGTTATATGCTATTCTAAAAAGCTTAAGGACTTTTATTTAGTCTATTTAGAGATAAAGGCCCTAAAAACTCAAAATTTGCTATGTGGTGATTCCTCTACCCTTAGTAGGCTTCCAAGAGTCAAAAACATGATCTTAAAGGTATAAAATTGTTTCATATACCTCAAGGATATTTAAACCTATATAATACCTCCATACAACTCTATTGATGTCACATGTAGGTGTATACATTGACTATGAAGCACTGACAATGAGGAGAAACATAAATGTTTGAGCATTGTTTTGAAATTTATGACCTCAAAACTTATACCAACACATCCAAATGAATTTTATATGATTCAAACATTTGAATAAACCTTCATTCTCTTATCTTAACATAGAAAAAAATCTTGATGTCAACTAAGATAGCTGAAATTGCAAAAGAGCAGTTGTAAGCAAAGATAAGCCTAAGAGAGGCTTATTTTCTTAATGAGAATTTAAAAACCAAAGGAAGAATAGAGAACCTATGGAAAGGACCTGAATAACATAGGAAATCATCAAATTCATCAAAACAAAGTAAAATTTTCTAAAACAAGTGCAAAGAGTGAACCCCCATGGATGTGAGCACATAAAAAACTATTTGAGGTCTTAGAAATGGTTCATAAAGGATAACACAAAAAAATTAAACTTATTGATATGAATTTGTATTACACTTATATATTTTTTCCCCAAAATCATTCTTCCCAACTCTAGCTGTATGACCCACACCAAGTGTTTGAAACTGATCCTTTTTAGGTTGTAAGGACAAGAAGGAAGGAAAAGAAGAAATAATTGAACTTTTTTATGAAATATATTTACCATAAGCATGGAAATGACTTTATGGAGGTGAAGAGACACATAACTCACATTTTTACCTAAAAATGAGATCATCAATTCCATACAAGTGCCTAAAAGGGCCTTAAAACAATGAAAAACTACCTCTTTCTATACATAAATAATTATTGGACTATAATATAACCACTCATAACATTATATGACCTCCCTCATATTTAAATACAACTTCATAAATTTTTTTCTCCCTCTACCTATATGTACAAGTCATTTATTATGCTAAAAAAGTGGCCAAAAGGCATATTTGACACATGAAACATGGTAAAAGATGAATTAATGACTTGAAGACATCTTAAAACATATAAAAAACCATATTAGGACATAAAAAACACAATTTGTAAATTTGACCAAGTTTTACCTAGTTTGACCAGGGTTGACCTTGATTGACTTGACTAGTACAAGGAACTTAGGCTTATACCAAGGCTAAAATAGGGATAAGTAAAGTAGTTAGACCAATATGAGACCCATATAGGACATGTAGAAACTTATAAAAAGTTTATAAATGTAGGGGTTGACCCAATTTGACTAAAATTAAAATTTGGTCAATAGTAAATACAAACACAATGATGTGATTTGAATTTTGAACAAGGTAAAAATTGATTTAGATTTGACTAGCATAACACCTCTTTATTAAAAATAAATAGGTGTATAAGTGTTTGGTTTTTGATTAATTTTTAGTTCAAAAATAGTTTATTAGACTAAAAATACCATGTAAATTAAAAAAACAAGAAAAATACCAATGTGAACATCTTATCCTAACAAACTGACAAGGTGACTTCCTACTTTTAGATTCCATCTATATATTCCTTGAGAGAAAATAAATTATAAATCTAATAAAATTATATTAACTTGAAAATTAGGGGTTTTAGGCCCCCTCTTCTCTCAATAAATCATAGGATGACCTAGAACTTTGAGTTACTCGCCTTGCACCAATAATACTCTGTAAGAAGTGGGGTTGTTTTAAAAACTATCAATTTTTGTATATTCTAAATAGTTACATATGTGTGATTAACACTAGGGCACAATAAATCATTTGGATACACATTAACTAGATTGTTGTAAAAATGTTTTATATTTTTCAAAACTACTACATCCATCAATTACTCAGTGTAGTGTGATGTATGAGTTAAACCTACATTTTGACATAGTTTCTTACTAACATAGCTTGTTTAACCACTCAAACAAGAATTATAGCAATTCAAACTCAATTTATATACTCATACCATGGAGTGGGGTTGAAATGATGTTGGGAAATGAATTCTCACATCAACATTTCCCTAGATAACCCATGGGGAGGCTACGAAATCCCACCCATAAGCCAAGATGCAAGAAATAAAAATTTTAGGACTGTAGGGTTATTTTGGGATCACCCAAATCACTTGGATTTTGGGGAGGGACTTAGAAAATTTCCTTCCATACTTTGATAAAATGACAAAAATTAATAAGTGAAGCATATTTGGATCACCCAAGCTCCCTAAAGGGGATGAGGGAGAGCATACATGCTACACTTATTTTTAAAAAAAACACACATTAATAATCAAAAAGGAAAAATCTCTCATGAGCACTTAACTAAAGTTTGATTTCATTTTAAACACCAAACTGAGATATGAAGTGAACTTTTCTTTTGATTTTTTGTAAAATTGCAACTAAGTGTCTTAACACCTTCAAAACAGAGTTTTAAAAGTCAAAAAAAGGGTGTATGATTGTCAAATAAGTTTACAACTTTCCTTTTTTTGCTCTCTATTTTTTAACATAGGTCAATTTTTCCATTATAAAAAGCATTTTTTCCATTTCACAGTGTAATTACACCATTTATTAGGATGATTTCACAAGATAGAGATTAAAAAGACACCATTTTATGATTTTTTTGATTACATGGAGATATCACTAATTAGTAGGGCATTTATATTGATGTGTAAGGTGATCCTATTTAAATGATAAAAATGAGAGAAAATAAAAGAAACACAATAATTACTTATAGGTTCTAGTCCAAGATGATCCTATTATTCTATTGGCAAACATATCATTCCATAGATCGAACCTACCAATCTCTAGGTTGATTTTTTTGTTCTTTGTAAAATACACAAACAAAGATAGAAAATAGAAAAAATGATTTTACCATTCACATGGGTGATTTTTCTATTACTCAGGTTGATTCGGCCACTCCATAGGGCATTCCTATTGATGTTCAGGTTGATTTCACTATTTTATAGGTTGAATTCACCGATTGGTCCAGACATCATAAAAATATAAAAATGAGAGAAAAATAGCCTCAAAAGAGTGTCTAGATGAAAAATTACAAGTATCAGGAGATATGTGGTCCCATCAAGCATGCCAAAATGTAGAATAATATTACAAGATAAGGTTAGATCATGTGTTAGTCAAGAAATATATAAAATAAGCATAAATACCTAACTTATCAAGCCTATTCCCTCAAGGGGCATCACTAATGACTTCAAAGATCTAATTAAGAAAGGAATACAATTAAACCTTCCAAGTAGCTATTTTCCCTCACAAACAATCAATAAGTGTTATTTTATTCATATTTAGTTCTCTAAGTCTTTGTGAATGAAGAGTAACATAATCCTCCATCATCTCCTAGTACACCAATGGCTTAGGCTCACAAGATTTGCCAATTTATGTGAATAAGTGAAGATTGTCTATAGTAATTTCTACATAGTAAGTTTGCATAATTGAAGCTTTATGAAGATAATTATGCATAATAAGTTTACACAAAAAGAGATTCAAAATGGTGGTCTTATCCCTCTTATTTATATATTTATGCAAATGTCAAAGATCAACCATGATTGTCCATCTTGGGATCAAGATGTGTGGCCATAAACTGATTCAATATTGGATAGATAAACAATAAATAATGTCATTAATATTTGGAAGAATGGGTCATTGATGAGGCATGGGATAGCTTAATTTTGATATTTATCTCATTAGTGGTTTATGGATGCCACCCCATTGATGATGTCATGGGATGATGCAAATTTGAATAATGAATTTTTAGTAATTAGATATTCAATAACCTTAGTCGAATGTTTACTTAAACCCTTGATTTGGTTTAATTTTATTAAGTGGCTTTGTTTAATTTTCTACAATTATTTGTAAATTTATTTCACGCTTAATCAACCTAATCAAAAATATCATTTTACTGACTCATAATTTGACCAGAGTATAATTAGAATAAGGTGTTAGTTGTGTATGGGATAATACCCTAATTAGAGTATTATGGATGAAAAATAACACATGTAAGTGATGTGTGATGTTGAATTATAAGAATTCAATGGTCTAGGACATCATTTTTCATGGTGATAGTTTGACTAAAAATTATTTAAGAAAAGATAATAATCACATAAAATGCATTACCCCATTCAGAGATACATTAGAAAAAATTGATACCTGTACATGATAGGTTCAAACAATTTAGAGTGTTTTAATGATTTTGGTCTAGATTGTGCATTATTGTAGAATATCATTTATATTGACAATTTTAAAATAATAGTGATAGGAATTAGGTATCTACACTTACAAGCATGGAATACTACATGATATGCTCTGAGTTAGTTATAACCAAAAGGAGCACAACTATTGAAGTCATAAAGTTCCTTGAGAATACCATAACCACCCATTTTGGGGTCCCCATTTCCTTTGTGTGTGATAATGGCACCGACTTTCAATCCAAAGAATTCACATAATGGGCCTATGAAAATGGGATCACACTAAATTTCTCATTGAATCACTACCCACAAGGGAATGGACTGGCAAATTCCACCAACAATAAATTGATTGACACCATCAAGAAATCAACTAGAGAAAAGATTGGGAATGACACTCATTACTAATGTCCTCCTTATGAGTACACCACATAAGTATAAAAAATACCTCAAAATATCTCCTTTCCTTATATTTTATGTATTGGAGCTAATCATATCATTCATGCTCAAGTTTTTGACTTATAAGTTCATGCAAAAATTAATGGAACTAGATTATGAGGTAATTTATAAACTCCTTGACCTAATTCAATTAGAGGAATCCTAGGATGAAGCTCTATTGACCTTTAAAAAACATCAAGATATAGTTAAAATGTGGTTTGATAAGAGAGAAAATATCAAGACCTTCATAATCTCTAACTTGGTCGTAATGTGGGAAAAGGCCCATGGAAAGAAAGGCTAGCATTCAAAATTTGATCCCCTTTGGATTGACTTATACTAGATAGCCAAAATTTTGGGCCAGATTGTCTTTTGTCTCAAATATCTCAAGGGAAATGATCAACCACTTATATTAAATAGGTATTTCTTGAAACACTATTTCTTAGTTTCCCCCTCTAGTATAGTTTCTAAGTATCTTGAGTAAGAGGTGGTGATGTATATATTAGATAGATTTTCTTTTATTGTGTGTTTTATTTTGTTGTGAGTTTGTTTCTACTAAGTGTTTTTTTTCCCCCTCCTACTCCCTCTTTATTTTTAGATGTTATTTTGGTGCTCGGTCATTGTTAGTAACTACTTTAGGTGATGGTCGAAGCTCAAAAGGATTGCTGAGAAGTAGAAAGAGCCAAGTTGAAACATTTGATCTAAGTAATTTTGGGAAAGTAATGGAAAATTTTGACATTCAAAATTTGAGAGGATATTTATTTTGATAGAAATACATGTATTTTAAAATATTTTACACCCCAATAAATCCACCAAGATACACTTAAAATAACCACTCATGAAGATACTAGATTATTTGATTTGATCAAAGACTAATTGGGTATTCATAACTTCATTATCAATTCACCTTTAGCTTGGTCTCTAACCCTCAATGGATAAGAATAATAAATTATGATATTTACTTGGTAATCTTGGAAAATAATAAATAAATCATATAAAATCTAAATTCTGAGTCTACCTTGAAAGGGTTAAACATGCAATCTCTACTGCAAGATTTCCATCCTGGCTGGTAGTGAAGCAAGGCCATGAATGGGACTAGGGGCATCTCTATTGGGGATATGGATGCTCTTATTATAGTATATAAATGATCCAACATTCACCCCCAAGCCATCAAGTTAATAAAACCCCATATGAAGCCTAATAACTAGTCTAGCCTCAATTACTCAAGTAAAATCTTAGATGAAATTGAAATTAAAAATCACTTCTTTCACATACTAGTGGCCATATACAAGGTGTTAGATTTGTATGACACTTGATGTTACAATAATTTAATTCCTCATATTTTATATGGTTAATAAATACCCCTCTTAAAATCTCTATGTTGAGTAAGGGAAGGAGAATAAATTAATTGGGTTTTAAGTGCTTGTCATCACTTTCCCATGGAAGTCACCATTTTTTATGGCCAATATGCCCCCTTTTCTTCAAAATAGGGGACCCCTTTAAAAATATCATGAACCAAAAATCTAGTTATTTTTATTTTCCCTTGTCGATGTTGCCTACTTTAGTCATTGGAATATATAATACTTTGATTTACCCAAGTCGTAGCAGGCCTCTTTTATTTTTATGACCAAGGAGTGTTTATTATTTTTTAAGAAATCATGGTGCTAACTTTATAGGTTGGATTTTTATAGAGTCTCATTCCCTTCCCAGAGTAATAGACTCATTACCCTTTATGAAAAATTGAGGTCTCTATAATTAAAAAGTAAGTTTTAATGTATTGTGTTCCTTTTCATTTTCTTAGTATTTTTTTATGAATTTCATAGATCCCAGGAGAACCTAGCTAAATTTGAATGCACAACATACCCATGAGTCATAGTGTCCAATCCTTTTAAATTTTCATAGATGTTAGAGCTTGAAAGATCCTAATAGAATGGCAAGGCACCACATTGCCAAATGTTAGACTAACTAGTCCCTTAGACCTATCATAGATGTTAGATCCTAGGAGAGCCTATCCCTTAGACCTATCAAATACGTCAAAGCTTAGGAGAGCTTGACTAAATGGGAAGGAAACCTATCCCCATGAGTAATATACACCAATCCCTTAGACCTATCAAAGATATCAGATCTTAGGAGAGCCCAACAAAATGGGATGACATCATGTCTCCATGTGTCAAAGAGCCAATCCCTTATACTTATCAAAGATGTCATAACTTGGGAGATCCTAAATGAATGGAGAGGTGCCACATCCACATGAGTTAGAGCAACCAATCCCTTAGACCTATAAGATATGTTAGAGCCTGAGAGAGCTTGATCAAATGGGAAGGCACAATGTTACCATGTGTCAAAGAGCTAGTCTCCCAAACCTATTAGAGATGTCAGATCCCAAGAGAGCCTAGATGAATGGGAAGGCACCATATTGCAAAATTTTAGAGTGGATATTCTCCTAGACCTATCAAATAGGTCATATCCTATGAGAGCTAGTCAAATGGGAAGGTGTCACTTTGCCATGAGTCAGAGTGTCAAGTCCCCTAAACTTATCAAATATGTTAGAGCATGGGAAAGCCCAAATAAATGAGAAGGTTCCACATCACCCAGTATGAAGATGAAATAAAAACCACCTAAGGCCCAAGAAAGGTCAGAATAAGGTACAATTAAGACCAAAGATCCAATCAAGATGTGCCATAAATACTTAGGTGACACATCACTCAGCCTAAGATAATGATGTGGAGTACTAAGCCATGCCTTGGTTCTAACCATTATTAAGAATACCAATGAGTGGATGAAACCTATCAAAAAGTGGAAGTCAATTTAAAATTATCTAAGAGATATGACTAGATGCCTATCACATGTCAGGCATTAATCAAATGGGAGGCTAAGATCAATTAGATAGTTTTAAAATATCTCATTTCCATTGCCATATCCAGTTGGTGGTGGAGGATCATGGGATCTAAATTCAATTATATAATTAGAAATAAAGAGAGAAAATCTAGCAAATAAGTCAAACTTATTTTGGGGTTCCACCTTTTACATAAAAACTTGTTTCAAGGTTCCACTAACATAGTTATGATGATATTTTTAGTATGGTAGTTAAGGTTCTATGTCACTCAACTAGAATTTATCCTTCTCCAATGGGTGGTTGAGTCTTGTATGATTCTCAAAACATTCATTTAGTAGTGGTATCTCCTTGGGGAATAATCACCCCATGACATTTTATAATTGAGTTCAATAAATGGTAGCTTAGTTCACATACCCAAAAGTGTATTCATTTGTTGAAACTTTTAATTTCAATTGATTTAATGATTTATATTCATTTCATATTTTATATCATGAGTGGACATTGATCTATAAATGTTTTTTTTAGGTTTTGTATGGAGCAAGTAGGATATTTGGTACATACTTGTCAACACCAAATGAGGTTATAATAGGTACCACAAGTACCAAATTTATTTATTTTATCCTTGAAATCTATAATTTTAAACACTAGACTAAAATGAGGAAATTTTTTATCATATAAATTTGGTATTAGAAATTTAGAAACATCAAATTTGACACATGTTTACATACTTCAATTGATGTGTAAGCATTTAATAGTTGAATTTACTTTTACCTAACCATTTAATAAATCATTATCTTGGCCAACCCAATTTATAAATATATATATTTAGAGCCACCCTAATATGTGCCATAATTCTCATAATCATAATTAGATTGTTGATAAATTATAGATCATTGATTTTCTGTCTCTCGATAGTGCCAATAACAATGGGATGCTTGCAATTATTACATGTGTCTACCTTCATCAATAGCATCCTATTATCCTCAACAACAACTTTTAAAATTCAAATTTATTCTTTGGATTGACCTATACACATTTCACATGTTGGTTATGGGGAGAAAAAGAGTCGTGTGTGTGTGTGTGTGTGTGTGTGTGTGTGTGTGTGTGTGTGTGTGTGTGTGTGTGTGTGTGTGTGTGTGTGTGTGTGTGTGTGTGTGTGCACATGCATGTGCATGTGTGAAAATCAATCCTAATGTCTTAGGATATGGTTTTTAGTGGTCACTATTTGACACACACATTGATAAATACATTTACACATCCTTTAGACATTATCCAAAAGCATATTTATATAAAACCCTTTAAAGGGATAAACCTAAAGGAAAATTCTAATTAAAAAAATAAAATTCAAGATTACATGTTGTCATGTGTCAAAATATAAAGCATTACATTACATTTTAGTATAACATGATTGAGCACACACTTATATAAGTGGGAGAACTATGAAAAGTTTAAGTCATCTTTAGAGTATTAAAATGTAGGAAACATGCCATCACTTAGTAAGGAGTGATTGGGCCATCCAACCCATAATAGTGTCAGGACCCCCTACTCTTGAAGAGCACAGTTGATTACATTTGTATAAGCAACTAAACATGGAATTTAACTAGAAGTAAAAAGTAACTAGAAATTTAGAAATAACACAGAATATGAGAGACAATACCCAATTGTATTAATACTCTTCTAGAAGGAAATACAACAAAGAAGATGCCACACTCTTCTTCACACACCTCTAGGTCTCCCACACCTCTAGGGCGTAAATAGTAAATCTCTTCAAGAGTTCTCTCTCAATTACGGTCACAACAAACAACTCAAACACAGAGTTGTTGTTCACCTCCACCAGTCAGTATCACTACTGCCAGTACCACCGAGTATACATACTCAAGTTCTAAGTACACAATGCACTCCAAGTAGATCTCCTTAATCTTGTAACACCTACAAATCTCAGATCTTACTTACACATGTAGATCTCACCTGATCTTGCTATACCACAGATCAACCTAGCCTTGCACACCTACTAACCTAGATCATACACATGTGAAGAACCCTTCTGATTCTCCACACCAGCACCCCTATGGATCTTCTACCAGATCTTGCAATAACCTACAGATCTACCTGATCATACACACTTGGCACTGTGGCACTATGAGGAGCTAACCTTGCTCTCTTCCCTCTAAAGGAGCTAACCTTGCTCTCTCTAACTAGCACACTTTACAATACAGCCCATGAGTTTATTAAATAGATATCATACAAACAATAATTAGACTTTCCAATTACAATAATTAGAAACCGCAGCTCAAGACTAAAATTAGTCCTTAACATGCAAACAACCAGTTTGTTAACAAACCGTTTGTAAAACTGACAGTTCTAGAACCACATAGGCAACCAACATTGGTCACTATCTATCTGGAGATGACCGATGTTAGCCGATCCATGACTGATGTCGATAGCTCTGTGCACTGGATATGACCGATATCAGTTGGCTTGACTGACGTTGGTTGCTTTGCACCTTAGCAACCTCCTCCATGTCTGCATACAATGAAGCTTTTAGCTCCATAACCTAAAAATCTCCCACTTAGAGATAAATAGCTACACCTATACCTATACCTGTACATCATCTAATTTATTTCTTGGCTTGTATCCCTCTTCAAGATCAATCCTGAAGACCAACCACCACACATCCTATGGTACACTGCATGTCATCCAAGTAACCTACCACATTTGAACCTACATACCCATGTAGAGAAGTTCCTGACCCTACATAGCATGTTAACCTACTATTGGTCCCTCTCAGATACCTGAGAACCCACTGAACTACTCTCTAGTGCTTCTTTCCTGGATTGACTACAAACTTGCTGACAACACCCACTACTGGGGCAAAAATAGGTCTAGTACACAAGTACTTAACCTCATCATGTGAATTAGGACCCTATTTTGTGAATTGCCCATCCATAGGTGTGTAAACTAGTTCTACATCTTGCATCTTAAACCATGCCACTACCTTATTCACATAATCATCCAGAGACAAAATCAACCTGTGATCTTCCATGTCTCTAGACACACTCATGCCAAAGAATTTTGTTGCTCCCAAATTCTTCATGACATACCACTGAACTAAATTTACCTTTAGTTTAGCAACTCCCTACATGTGTGACCCTGCAACAAGCATACACACCACATACAATAATAGGATAATGTCGCGAGCATCATCTAACCTAGTAAAGTAAACACAATGGTTACAATGACATTGACTAAAGCCATGCTTTGTCATCCACCTGTCAAACCTGTACCACTGTCCTATAACTTCCTTAAGACCATATGACGTGGCCTTCCATCTCATGTGTCCATCCTCTCTCTTCTTTAACCAAAGAATCCATTCATCTTTTAGTGCTTTCTTTCTGGCTGGCAACTCTACCAAATCTCCTGTTTGGTTCTCTTTCAAAGAATTCATGCCATGCTCCCACTATTTCTTGGATCCTACCTACTCTTTAGTGAGAAACAAGTATAAAGAAAGGGAATAATGAATTTGAGGCTTACTTACCCTTTTATTCCTCTGTATGGGCATTTGAGACTCCTTGACAGCTTGATGTCCACCCAAAATCTATTTCTTGGTTGACCCTGGTCTGTACCCAACTGATGTTGAACCCACCGATCACCGATGCCAATTCCCTAACTGACGTCAGTGTCCACTAGTCACTGACATTAGTTCCTTGATTGACGTTGATAGCCACCCTGCTTGACACCACTAACTTTACCTGTCTGCACATGACCAACGTCGGTACCTGTCTATTCGATGTCAGTTCCACCTGATCGATGTCGGTAACTGTGTTCTCCTGTGAGTGATGACTTTTTACCCACGAGCTCTCTTTAGATCAAAACCCTATCCAAACTACCCTGCTTAGAGTTATTCAGTCCCATCCACTGATCTCTATCCATCATCTCCTCCATAAACACTAAGGCTTTCCAGTTCTTAAGTTTGTCAAAGACATCTGACTTGTACTTAAGAACATGCATCTCCTTCTTGCTCATGTGACCAAGCCTACAAAGCCACATCTTCACAACAAAAGAAGAATAAGTAATATAAGTAGATAGATAAAGGATACTTATTTTCTTACCACTTACTAATTCAAGTGCATCCATTGTGAGAGTTACTGTGCATCTCTCATCACCCAACTTTCCTAAAGAAATTAGCCTCATCTTTAGAAATGGGACCTGCATGACATCCTTCAAGACCCATGTGTTGGCTGTCTATAATTTCAGCCACACTTCCCCTATGCCAAAACTTTGACAAGGCTCACCAGCCCCTAAATAAATCTTTCCAAAGTCTCCATGGACCTTAACATGGAAAAATACTCTATTTGGGGCTGCATGGAAAGAGGCAACATAATTTATAAACCAAGATTCTACTTTATCCAAGGAACATGCAAGAGCAACCAGTGCAATAATACCTACAACACATGCTTCTTTATTTCCTTCATGCTGATCTTCAACCAACCAGCAATCTTTCTTTACCTGCTCTTTCTTTCCATAACACCATAATTGATCATTCTTGCTTTTGAATTCCTCCATACTTTCTTTTGCCATTACTATACTCCCACTCAATCAGAAACCCTTGAGAGTGACCTGTAATCAACAAACACTTAACAAGCTCTGACCACCTGTTAGTTGATCCTAGCTCTGATACCAATTTGTCAGGATCCCCTGCTCTTGAAGAGCACAATTGATTACTTTTGTATAAGCAACTAAACAAGGAATTTAACTAGAAGTAACAAGTAACTAGAAATTCAGAAATAACACAAAATATGAGAGATAATACACAATTGTATTAATACTCTTCCAAAAGGAAATACAACAAAGAAGATGCCACACTCTTCTTCACACACCTCTAGGGCTCCCACACCTCTAGGGCATAAATAGTAAATCTCTTCAAGAGTTCTCTCTCAATTACGGTCACAACAAACAACTCAAACATAGAGTTTTTGTTCACCTCCACCAGTCAGTATCACTACTACCAGTACCACCAAGTATACATACTCAAGGTCTGAGTACACAACACACTCCAAGTAGATCTCCTTGATCTTGCAACAACTTGCAAATCCTGGATCTTACTTACACATGTAGATCCCACCTAATCTTTCTATACCGTAGATCAACCTAGCCTTACACACCTACCGACCTAGATCATACACACATGAAGAACCCTTCTAATTCTTCACACCAGTACCCCTATGGATCTTCTACCAGATCTTGCAACAACCTATAAATCTACCTGATCATACACACTTGGCACTGTGCCACTATGAGGAACTAACCTTGCTCTCTTCCCTTTAAAGGAGCTAACCTTGCTCTCTCTAAATAACACACTTTACAATACAGCCCATGAGTCTATTAAATAGATCTCATATAAATAATAATTAGACTTTCCAATTACAATAATTAGAAATCGTAGATCAAGACTAAAATTAGTCATTAACATGCAAACAATCAGTTCGTTAACAAACTGTTCATGAAACTAACAGTTTCGAAACCACATAAGCGACCGACGTCGATTGTTGTTTATTTGGAGATGACCGACGTCAACCGATCCATGACCGATGTCGGTAGCTTTGTGCACTAGATATGACCAACGTCGGTTGGCCTGACTGACGTCTGTTGCTTTACACCTTAGCAACCTCCTCCATGTCTGCATATAGTGAAGCTTTTAGCTCCACAACGTAACAAATAGTAACCCATTTTTCAAACTCAATCTTGTGTTAAAAGTGAAGTCATGGTTTTAAGGAAAAGAGAAGCAAAACTAGAATTTTCACATAGGATTGAGGATATTTATTACACATAAGTAATTTACAAAGGTAAGTATAGTGATCTAAGGTGGTGCACACTAAAAAACTAAACTTAGATAGTATCAATAGATAATGGACAATATCAGTTATCATAGGGGTTTACATTTTAGTAATAGTCTCTTGGTAGATTTTGAAGGTCCATTTCCTAATCTGAGATGTTACATAAATAATACAAAGCATTTTACATATTAGTGACATATACATTCAATAGTATAAATCATAAATTCAAATAGTTTCCTTCTCTCCCCTCTTTGTTTGGTCATTTATAAATATAGTAAGTGCAATCAATCTCTCTTTAGCATTCAAATCTATATGATAAATTACCTATCTTGCATATTTGAATTTCAATAGTTTAATCTTATTTATATCCCTTAATTATAAAACAAGTTAAAATATAATCATTAAAAATTAGATAATTGTGCATGATATGGGCCATGGTAGACATAATAACACAAAGTAGATAAGGGAAATAAGGAAGGCACACTAAGCATGAAGTATATATGACACACACACAGTATACATAGGAACAAAGGTAAACATAATGCAGATAGAAAAATAATTAAAGAAAATAATACACATAAAGTGAACATATTAAACAAATAATAAATGATGTCACATACACAAAGTAGACAAAGAAATGGAAAAAATATCACACATAGAGTAAACAAATCATTCAAATAAGGCACACAGAGTAAAAAATGAAGCAATGAAGTCATACATGGTAAAAAATACAACATATCAAGCATAAACATTTGTCATGTTGATTATATAGAGATAAGTGAAATGAAAAACATCAAATATAGATTGAGTAAGGAATACATGCCAAATAGTAAACACATCAAGAACACTAGAATTGTATTAAACATAAATTTCACCATTTAAACATGTACAAAGAGTTTTATAACCAATCACATAATAATAATAAATGTATAAATATAACAAACATAACAATCACACAAGCATATATGAAGTCACTAAACACATAAGGAGATATACAATAAGTGAGATAGACCAAAATATATAAAATCATATGAAATCTCAATATGATAAAGGAAATCATAAAATACATAACTTAAATGATGTTATGAGATGCCCCACACAATGCCCTATAGTGAGCATATAAGGTGCTCTAAATTTGTTATGAATCCATGATCATGTGTATGTACCATTACATATAAATCTTTCATTTATCTCAAAAATATCATCAATAACATTTGTATAATCATTAGCATTAATATAACCTCTATTGATATGGAAATGGTCATAAACATGTAGCATGTAGTCTAACAAAGTCATGATATGATAGCTACATGTAAATCAAAATTCAACATGATAAAGGCAAATCAATTTCAAAAGAAATAACATAGTTAGTGAATTCAAGTGATCACATAAAGGAAAGCAAGGGCCAAAGGACAAAAGTTCTAAAGAGAGGGATCCCTACTAACCTACAACTTCCACCATAAATATGTTTCTTTGGAAACATGTTGCCAAAATAAAAATGATATTATCATGTGGAAGTTAATGCAGGCTTTTGGGATGGGACATAATAATAAAATATGAAGGGAAAAATGGAGACAGTCTAAGAAGAATAAAATAATGGATGCATACATGATAAGGAGTCCCAAAGATGCTAAGAAACAAAATTAGAAAAGAAACCTAAATTTAAAAAACTAATGTAGAGTAATTTATGGAAAGGAAACAAATAAAAACATAATCAACATATGAAAGCAAGGGAAGAAGAAGGTAACTTTAAAATCAAAAAAGATAAAAGGGAAAACATGTGAAAGTGGGAATAACTTGGAATTAAGACCAATAAATATAAATGAGGACCCAAGCATACAACCCCAAAAAAATAATTGAGGGAAGAAACAAGGCTTCCCAAAATCCATATGCCAAACATAAGAATAGGGAAGGTAAAAAATAAAATGCGAAAGGAAAAAAAATAAAAAAAGAGAAACAAACTATATACATGAAATAGATATAGATGGTTCAATTTCTAACATAAAACATTAATCAGTCAAAACTAACAAGTGATAAAATCATACTCAAGGGAATTAACATCATATTATATATGAGTTGAAACACATGTATCATTAGGAGTAAGATCAATATGTCAAAGATCCCAAGAGTCTAATAATATAGTACATTTCTATCATTATAATTATCATTTCCATCACCCATGCCATTTATTGTACCTCTATGCATAATAGTGTGATCCTTAACCCAAATATTAACTTAAAAGATAGGATCATTTTTAGGCATTTCTATTTACACAGTGATGGAGGTTATAATAAGTGTAGCCTTGTAGGTGTAGTATTAAATTCTTGAAATTTATGCTCACTTGATTGAGGTCTAATCATTGAATGTTACTTTGGAATTTATTTAGGTAAAACCTCATATTGAACTTCTTTGGATGATAGTGAATATATGTGTGGATTATAATAGATTGGTCCTCATGAACAAAATTTAAGATGGAATTAATTTTATTTGTATTATCCATTATCCTCCAAGAAAAAGACATAATCCAATATCTATCACTTCATTAAACCAAACTAAGATGTTATTAGGACCCACTGTGACAAGTAGAAGAATGCAACTAATTATTTTCCTAGTAATCCCATCATATCTCATAATAATCAAAGTAGTACCCACTAAATATTTATAATATATCTTAATGTTATTAATAATTTTATTTGTGCATACATTAATAATTGATCCCTTATCCATTATCACTCATAAATCCATTTGTTTCTCATGGATGCTCATTTAGGAAATCTTGTATGAATAGTGATCCATTTTAAGATCTATCATTTAGAATGTCATGCTCATAAAACATAGGTGGAGGAGGCTATGCATTTTTTGTATCAATTATAACCACACCAATGAATCCATTAAGTGGATGAGCATTAAAATCCTATGGTGTTTATATTTAATCTATCATATGAACATTACCTTGATCTTTTGTTTAATTACCATGGTTTGTAATAGGATTAGTAAAGATTTGTAAATGTTGATTAGGTAGAGATATTAATTTATTCAATTTATTGTTGGTTCCCTCCACTTGAATTTATTTTTGGTTGTTATGTTTCAATACCTAAAACAATACCTAAAACAATGAGATCTATCACAATGAAAGCAAGATCTAACCATATAAGGCTATAGAGAATGCAAGACAATGTAGGTTCATCAATATATGAAACCCTAATTGGTTTAAGAGAGAAGAGTCTCACCAAAATATTTTATGGGTGGTTTTTCATCAACATGTAGTGTATCTACTGATAAACATAGGAAATAATCCTAATTAAATGTAAAATAGTAAAACCATAATTAAATTATTTTGATGTAGATTTTTTTGGACCTACCTAAAAATTAGAGGTTGTATGTTTTGATCCAGGATGCTTGGGAGACCCCACATATTTTGTTATAATGATGGATGTTATGGAGGCACACCCCTATTACTTTGTACAATTGATTTTTTCTATAAATAATTTTTTTAATGTGCAAACCTATGGGATACCACATTCAAGCACCTTATTGAGATCTTATCTTGAAATTCGTACAAAATTATTGCTTAATTTTTTTTTAAATGTGTATTTTTTCTTGTAAATAATAGATACATTATTATATTTTATTTATTATACATGGAATTTTAGATTCATTTTTATTTTCTTGATTTTTTTTTTCTAAATATAGCATTGTAACTCACATTGTAAAACTATAAGTTGTGAGAGACTCAATTTATCTTTTTCAATCCCATACAATCATTTTTATATTGTGTTCGGGGGTGGGGGGGAGGAATTTTTGCATCATTTGGTACATAATAAACTTTTTTCAAGGGTTACAAGGCAAGATTTAAGTTCTCATTATCTCTTTCTATTTCTCTTACTCCATTTTCATTAGTTTGTGGGTTCTTTCCTTTCCTTTAATTATGGTTGAATCTAAAAATTTTTAACTCTTAAACACCATATAGTTATCATACCTAACAAAAAAAATGAACATTTATGACAACCTAAAGGGTTTTGTATGATATTGATAGATACACCTTTAGTCTTTACAAAGGAATATGTTTTTTTTTTCTTATGCCAACAAAATAGCTAAATAATTAGGTCTCATTTGCATGCACTTTTCACACATTTGTTTATTTCACATCATAAAGTGTAACATGCCAAAAAGGCATAGGATAAATTTAAATAATTATTTGACAAGATCAATTAAATCAACACATTACAACTAAAGGCATAATTATCTTCCTTTGTGCCTAGTGATTACCTTCCATTGAGGATTTTATTGACAAATTTAAGTCATTTATCTCATAAATAAAATCTTTTGGTAAGACCAAA
Organism: Torreya grandis; assembly: GCA_037957365.1. Classification (NCBI taxonomy): domain Eukaryota; kingdom Viridiplantae; phylum Streptophyta; class Pinopsida; order Cupressales; family Taxaceae; genus Torreya; species Torreya grandis. The sequence continues at coordinate 349,218 of JARHVA010000495.1, forward strand.
AAGGATGAAGAGATAATTTTTATGATTATGTCAATTCATCACATGAACACCACTTATTATATCTTTGTAAAAGTAGACTTTTTAGAAATATATTGTAGAAAAGAATCCTAAAACAATTAGTGAGAATCTCTATCCTCCAAGAAATTTTATAGAAAACTGCAAGTAACACCTCTTGCCATTGTCTATCTATGAGTCTCTAACCTAAAAAAATCACTAGAAAAAAATATATCAAACAAAAAAGTTTTTTTTAAAAAATTACCTAAGTTTTTTTAGTAAATTCACAATAATTTTAGGAAATTCATGATTTTATTATAAATTTTAAAAAACACTAAAAATGGCCTAAAATGGGGATTCAACCTAAACAAAAAAAACCCATATGGGTTTTTGTAGAACCTAGAATATTGGTTTTCTTTAAAATGTCTTATAATGTTGGATAAATGTGAAAGAGTTCTAAAAAAGTGTTTTAAAACCCATAAGGAGAAAATAACACTGAGAAGGGGCTTAGTTAGATAACTATTCTAATACCATATTGGAATAATGAACAATATTCAATAGTGTCTCAGGAAAATTTTGTAAGCCCAATAAACCTTACACAAGTGCACACATAGATTAATTAAAAATATTGAAATTTTATACCAACTTGATTTAAAATAATAGACAAGACACTTATTTATAACAAGGGATATTTCTAAAATTGCCAATGAGAAGTGGAGTTACAACATGACAAAGGTGGAGTTATACACCATGAGAATTGAAATTATAACATCAAAAAGGTCATGTTACACACCATAAATTATGAATGAATCACTTTACTAATTTTCAAAACATATTACACATAAATTTATTATCCAAACTTATTAATTATAACTAATTAACTATATATAAGTGTGATTTAACCATGTCATAGTGTGTATATGAATAATATATAAGATTGTAAATAATTAAAACACATATACTAATTTTAACACAATAATAAAAAATGTGTAAGAATTATAAGATGCTAAAATGAGAGGTTTATGGGTCTATTTATAGGCTTCTAAAAATTATAGGTTTAGTGGTTTATTTATATACTTCTTTGAATCCCCCACACTCTATCAGCAATATCTAATTCAACACCACATGCATTTATAGTAACCTCCACCTGGCCATTATTACCAGATGTTTATAATTAGGTTTCCACATGTCTTATTCATCGGCATATTATGATCAACCTAGATGGAACCCTTACTATCCTCATTCTCCTTATCTAGATGATTTGCATTTATCAGTTTCTACCCTCTTTGATCCTTCATGTGTTTCTTATTATTTGTGTTGCTTTCCCATTTGTGTTCTTGTTTAACCCTTTTTGTAAATAGGGATTCAATAGCTAGTAACTTAATCAAATGAGTAAGCTATATCTAAAAAACATGCCAATTAAATAATTTGGATTCACAATATATTGTTATAGTTCTAAATTATGTAAATTTGCTAAATATAAAAAGTATAATGTCAAATAGTAATTTACATGATTAAAAAAAAAGAAAATATAATACTTAGATTTTTTATTTATGCACAAATAGGTCTAACTGATATAGATGTGAAAGAATATAAGTTGATGTTCTACAAAGATTCATCTTTTTTTGGAAAATATCTCTTTATTATCCTGGACACTACCGTTAAAATAGGAACACTATAATTGATGCCTCTATCTCAAAATTGATGCTTCTAACCATAGTGAACTACATTTACTTTTTCATAAATTCCACATGTGCTTGTTAGGTTTATTTATCACCTTGCATATTATCTATCTATATAGTGCACATAGGTTTTAGTTATTAGTCTTCTAATCAAAAGTTAATATCATCTAATTAAGGCATGCCACCTTGTAAAACAAGGGTTAGTTGGCTTAAGTGAAGTCACACTAAACTCAAATACCCATGTATTAGTGATCATTACCTACATAGCCATATACTCCAAAGAGGGCCTCAGATGGATGTAGTTTTCCCCCTTATGTGGGTTTGTGTATAATATGTAGTAAGCAAGTGCATGTAGTGATATAGATTTAATATTGACAAATAATGCTCATGGATTGTTATTTTAATGTTTTAGACCTATAATAATATTGATCCTATGACTAATTTAGAAATAGGGAAGATTACGGCAACATAACTCAAGTGTGTAAATGATTAAGTGAGCTTGAAAAGGTGCTTGATCGATAATTACTAGATGAATAATGTGTATTCTTTTTTTTGTATTTATAAAATTTTTTTTGAAAATAATCTCATTGATGGTTAAATAAGATAAATAAGTCAGCCTATACATATCAAAATATTTTAAATTTTGAGATTTTGTAGGGTACAAACACTAGCATTGGATCTAGGGTACTAGCATCAATGTTAGTTTCCAAGTCTGAATGGTAGTGTCTTGGAGAATAGAGAAATGTTGAAGTTATGTAATTGATAGTGAAGGATATATATATATATATATATATATATATATATATATATATATATATATATATATATATATATATATATATATATATATATATATATATATATATATATATATATATATATCAAGTTTTAAGAATGTTTTGGGTTACATGTCATTTGGGTAATCAAAATATTAGGGTCAAACCATAAGACAATCATTTAGATATAGTGAGATTATGACCACAAGCCTTTAAACTATGATAAATTCAAGAATTTAAGGGTAGAGCCTTGATTGGTATTTCTCAAGTGTGAAATACTAGTTTATAATGTAAAATATAGATTTGAGTATCTACAATTCTAACCCCGCCCTTCCCCCCGCCCCCCCTTAATCTAGTAATTCATAAAGATGAAATTACTAGGTTGAAGGAAATAAATTCATACCATGGTGTGTACAACACACCTTATTTTGACTTGAGACCTATTTGAATTTTTTGTATGTTTATGACCTAAAAATAAGAGCATTTTACAAGTGTGATCAATGCATATAATAGAAAATGAATAATTGAAATTTCTTAAAAAAAGAATGAATAAGGATTACATATGTGTCGATGAAACCATGTTTCCCCTTTATAATTATGTTTTGGTAATGATGCATCCTAGTTGAAGCATTGGAGAGAGGTTCAAAAATAAACCTTGGAGATGTGAAGAGATGAATTGGAGGGTGATCATGCTCCCAATCTAGTGTAAGTGTGAATTATGCCAAGTCCATCAAGATCAATGAATTTTAATTACACAACCCAAATTTAAACATAATCTAGCCAATCTCACCCTAGTAAAATAGTGTAGCCATATCACCTGGAAAAATAGTAGTACCAATTCCATTGAGGTCATGTAATTTCAATCATACTACTCAATGGAGTCAACTTCTATAATAGATAAAATTTAAATCAGTGCTTCTTCGTAAGGTTTGTGCATGAATATTATTATAATTTGAAAAATGTATTTGTAATTCAATGAATTTGAATGGCATATGCACCTAAAATGTGTCTCAAATTTAAGTATCTATCAAAAGGTAACCTGTACTCTATAAAATGTGTATAATATGCATCATAAATCTAAAAAATTCTATCCCAAATCTATGAAAAATAATGCCAAATGTATAATATTCTTACCCAAGTGTATATTTGAATAATATAAATTGTATCAAATTCTACCAACTATTCTAACTATGTGCATTTGGAATTATGTCTCTATGATACGCCCTTGAGGTGAGGGGAATGAAATGTGATAGTAAACTTTATCTCAAAATGATAATATGACCTTGTTATATCTATATTAATCATGTAGAAAATAATCATATAGTGGTATCATGTATAAGTAGATGTATCAATGAAGCTTTCAATATCTAATATAACAACACCTAAGATGCATGATATGGATCATGGTTTTTGTACCCAACATCCTCTCTTTCTTTACATAAATGTGGACCCATCCTTTTTTTTTACAATATGATCTTGATCTAGATCCCCTCTTCTATATGATTATGTAGAATATAGGAGAGGATTTGATTATTGGCCTTTTTATACTTTAGCAAAATGGATTTGGTATTGTGTTCATAAACTAATTCTTTCTTTTGGGCTTCTATTTTTAGGCTTATCTTTATCAAACTTATGTAATTTTTTTTGTCAAGTACTTTGTCCATTATCTAAATTACTTCTAACTTATTATTGTGGGATTTTTGATTGTAGACTTACCTTTGTCAAGGACATTGTTGTAGACATTTTTTCCAAAGCAATTCCCTGATAAAATTGGGTCTATGGGAGTTTTTGTCATGACCATTTTGTCTAAGATATAATACCTTTTACCTTTAGGGCCTTTTATCCTTTGACCAATTTCTTCAACCTTTTTCCCTTAGAACCATTCCTTTAGACATTTTATCTTAAATAATTCCCTTCAATGAATTATATCCCAGACATTTTATCCAAAACAAGTCCTTTGATAGATTTCATTTAGCCCTCTGGACTTACCCTTTAGCCTTTAAAAATTATATCCTTAAATAATTTTGTCATGTATGAAATTCCATATGAAGTAGACCCTTCATATTTATGCCTAATCAAAATGACCCTTTGGCCATAACCCACCTACCCTTTGGCCTTTTGAAAATTCCTTTGGGACTTTTGTCCTAGGCCATTTACTTGATGAAATGACCATTTAAACCTTTTATCATAAAACATTTTTTTTGATAAAAAAATCCTAAAAAAGATCCCCAAAGTAATCTCTCCAACATAATTTTTTTGAAATAATGACCCCAAGGGCATATAACCTTTGAGAATTGTGCAACCTACCCTTCGGGACTTTATCCTGGCCCCTTTGCCATATTTCACCTACCCTTTAGGACCTTTGTCCTGGGACTTTTCCCTCTAAAACCATTCCTTTAGACATTTTGTCTGAGATATCATTCCTTCAACCTTTTTGAGACCATCCCTTTAACCCATTCCTTTAGACATTTTGTCTGAAAGATTTTTCCCTTCACCTTTACCCTTCAAGAATTTTGTACCAGGCCCTTGCCCTTCAAAATTGACCCTTCGATAATTTTTCCTAATAATTTTTCCCTATGAGTTAATTATTTTTAACCTTGTGTCTCAAGCATTTTTTCTAACAAAAATGACCTTTCAGGATAATTTCTTTGAACATTTTATCCAAGATAATAGGGTCTTCAAGAGAATTGTTGTGGATATTTTGTCTAAAATAATCCCCCTAATGGAATTCCTATGGAATTTGTGTCTCAGACATTTTTTTTTGATGAAATTAGGGTCCCCATAATAAAATTCTCATAACATTTCTCTTGCAACAATTATCTTGACCAAAATGACTGAAATAATAGATAATGATCCCTATAAAATTGCCAAGTGTCACCCCTATAGTCAAGCACTTTATTATATATATGATAAGTAAATTTTTCATTTGTATTTTAAAAGAGTGAATATGTAAAATACAAGTGCCAAACTTGTAGGGAGTCAAAAATTCAAGCACCAATATCTACGGTGTGTGTTAACTCACATACTAAAGATCAATGGTACATAATCAAGCATAGGCAACATGCAATGCACAATTATTTTTGGAAGTTAATCTAAAATATTAGTAGGTTATTCCATCAACCTATAAAAGGAGGCATGTATATTTTTGGTAAGTGGTGAATATTTTAAAGTTTTGCATGTATTTCAAGCTATAATTATAAAAATTTCCATGATTTTCACACACATGCACACATTGCATATCTTTGGTAAAGGCTATTTTAAGCTAAAACTACAAATAGAATCATATACAATTTTAGACCATAGTTAGAACTCAAGTTCTTACTATCACATGTAAACACTTTGCATTAACTTAGAGGATGAGGTGACCCCTTCCCCAAGATTATAAAAATAGTTGGAATTCAACTTATATTTTTGTCAGAGAATGTTTGAATACAAGAGTAGAATCAATTTTTATTGTCAACAAATGTGTTTGCATATTTTATTTCCATTTTTTGTGTAATTAGTGGTTAGCTTTTGGTTTCATGTTTCAATAATCTTTAGTGTGTAATAGTTGTGAATAGATTCTTGATTTTTTTTATTAATGTACTAATTTATAGATGTGAAATAAATATTGAAAGATTGATAAAAATATATTGATTAGGATAATTAAGTTCAAATTAATTCATAATTCTAAATGTGCATGAGTTCTTTATTTGATGTAGTTTTATATGTGTGTGTAATAGCTACCTCAGATACTTCACTAACCTAAGCCATAATCTACTAATTAAGGGTTTGCAACAGCTGCTCTAAAAGGAGAAACCTTTGTCTAAGACCTATGAATTTCTTGCATCTTTATCTCCTTAGAATTTTTAGTTGTGTCTAACTATGTGTGTGTAATCACTGCTAGCAATATGCATAGGTTTTTAGAGCACTTTTACTATTAGAAACTAACCAGAGAAGTAGTTCCTAAAAACCATGGAGACTTCTTTTCTGCCTTACTCTTCCTTCCTTTTTGAGTTTATTTGAGACCTACCCACTCTAGATTAGAATCTATCTGCCCATCTAACTCATGTAGACATTCACAATCCTATAGGGACCATCCATCCATCCAAAAAAAATTGTTAACAACTACATGACCAACCAACTATTCCATCAATAGGTTGTTAAAGACCACATACCTAAAAATCAAGCCCTGAAATGGAGTTTACCTCCACTAAGATCCTACAATGTTAGAGGCTACCTTGTTAAGTTGTGGTGTGCATAAAACTCACACCAACAATGGTAATGTCTATAAGCAACAAGCTCAACAAACAAAATATCACTCAATGTCACATAAAGAGAGGTCTATGGAAACTAAAAATAAGGGGCATATTCAAATTATAAACACTCAAAAGGGGAGGACATGTTTAAATTTCCACATACCAAAGAAATATTTGAAAATCAAGGCATTGGGGCCTAAAATCAAGGAACATGTTCAAATGTTTCATAATTGAACAAAGAAAAAAAACATAAGTACACTTAATTAAGCCATGTTATAAGACAAATTAATAAGAAACTAACATAAACATGTCACACTAGTCCTTGTATACATGTGTTAGTAAAATGTCCTAGAAAATAACATATCAAGTACAATGTTTAAGATAATAGCATGAGTATAGGCATGTGTAAGCATTAGTATATAAGATCAATATGATAATGTAAAGTGATTATAAAACAATATAACATGTATCAATCATAATCAATAGTAGCAAGATGCCCCCGACATAGTGTGTCATGTGGCTAGAGAAAAGGTCTAACATCTACATGCTCATGTATCATGGATCTAGTGTATGCATGTATCACACTCAAGTACCTGTGAAATATATGTGTGTATAAAAATGATATGTTGTACACTAACATAAATTAAATAACATATGCAAAAGATATTAAACATGTGAAATGTTAAATATTTTTTAATTTTTAATTTATTTGAATGTTTATGTATTTCCTTGATTTTTTTCTAAATTTTTTGAGTTTTTGAATTTATCTATTCTGATAAATCATCATGGTTATAAGGTATATAAGTACCAAATGGTCTTATCAACTTATTTTCTTACCACCATTGTCTACAATGAATCATTGTTGCTTATTCAATGTTTTATTATAATTAGTTGTTGGAATCCATTGGTATTGGTTTATCACCATATTCCTCATGTTGGATGTGAACCTCCTTATCCTCAAAGGAAAAAAAGAGGCACATGTTTATAGTATCCACTATTTTGTTCAAGTAGGCCAACCAATGTTGTCTAAAATGGAATGTTAAATATGGCTCCTGATCCAATACCAATATGACCATAGGGACCACTTTTGGTCCACATGTGATGGGTAACATAATGTATCTAGGATATTTTGGACAGAGTGCACAATGTTGTAACTCCTCTATAATATGTCATAACTACCATAAACATAAAACACTAAAAAATGTGGCCCAATAGTTTATATTAATCTTAAGATGCTCATAATAGTCCCCATTGATATTTTTAATAATGGCTAGATCCAATTATAATGGGCGTGTTTGAGTATTCCCCATTTTAATTTGTAATTTTGAATATTTTGAGGTCAAGGATCTTTGTCATTGTTCTTTCATAAGTTGTACATGTCCCTCATTTTTTATTTTTGTATTTGATTTTGTAATGCTTCATAATGATCTATATCATGGATTGTGATTCTATAATAAGTTCAATATTTGGATCCTATTTTATGGATTATCCTTCCCCCTAACTTGTGTCTAGTAGGTGGTAAAGATATCATCTTGTGCTCAAGTAATATAAAAATTATTGTGTTCAAAGCATGTTATATTATTGTGATCTCTAAAATATATTGTGGTAACCTATGTGAGGATTCCACATCATTCAAATGATGCATTTTCATATTTACCTTATAAGGTTGACTTGAGTATTTTAAAAAATAGGGATGAATCATATAAAAATCATTCACATGTTCATCTACTATCTTTTCCTTGCCTTTGTTTGAGTTTGGTTTTGCATCCTCTAGAGGTGTATTTAACTTGTATGTTCCAGGGTATGTAGGTGTGAATAAATTATGGGATAGATGCACAAGCAAATCAAATTTGAATTTGTGTAAATTTTCAACTATAATATCATGAGGAATATCATTATCACTATCATAATAATTAAAAACATTACCATCTTGCTACTCAAAATTTACTAATAAAGGAAGCTCAAATGTTTGATTTTCTTGTTATTTTAGTATCATCAGTTCCTTTTGTAATAGATATTTCTCTATCTCCTTTTCCTTGCATTAATTATATTGATCCTTATGTTTATCTGTGTTATGCATATATTTAGATAAATTATTTATCTTACTTGATTCACCCATCTCATATGTTGATATATTCTCAAATAGAATAAATTGCTTAGGTGGTACCATTTGAGTTGAAGAAATTAAAGGGTTCATCATATGCATGCATTGTACATTATGTCCCATCATGTATGAATTTTAAAAATCAATGTAATGTAGATGTTACAACTTCCATAATGTGTATCCAAGGTCTGCTCAAGAGCGAATTACAATGTAATTATTGAGATTTTACTTGGAATGTAGCTTGGACTATTTTGGCCCCCAATGTCACACATAATGTGATTTGGCCAATTAGTGGACTACATGATTTATCAAACCCTTTGATATCCATGTCTAATTTTTGAAGGATTTCATTGTTAATACATGTTACTTTTCATAGCTCTATGTTGTAAATGTTTAAACGTTATCCATTATCAACTTATCACTCTCTTGATTCCCTTATTATGAATATTGACTTTATATGAATAAAGGAAAATCTTGATCAATGTCATCCTTTGAGGGTAGATATTTGTGGTCAAAAGTGATCATATTTTCATTATATTTGAGATATTGCATAATATATGCAAAATAAGTTGACTCTATGCCATTTAGTACTTTAGTTTCCATAAGGATTCATATAATATATCCTTATAGATATTTTATTATTTCAAAATCTCAATGATTTATATATTTACATGGGTATTACTTAATTTTTTCATCATATCATACCCTTTATATTTTATTACTAGCTTAGGTGTGGGAAGAACCTATTTTATATTAACAGGGGGTTGAATAGGTTGGGCACCCTTTCCTTTTTGTGTAGTGATAACGTGAACCAGAGAATCCAATATAAGTCATGGGTGAATAATGGGAGTGGGATGATAGCTACTACTTAAATAGGATCTAGGTGGGACAAAAGGTTGATAAGATTCACATTGGCACGTAGTGAAACTAGACAAGGGTTCAATGGTATTACAATAAGAATTATAAAGATATATTAGATTTTGATCTTATGTTAAATCACTCTCTTTTTTTTTTACCAATTTATTGAATCCATTTGATTATATCATTGATTGATTTAACACTATATGGAAATGGAAAGAAATAAATATCATCATATATTGTGTAAGAAATTAAGTACTAGATGTATCCATATTAAACGTGATGAATTTTTTTAGACTTGAAGCAAATCTATTTTTAAAAAAATTGTACTAATTCATAAATTAAAAAAAAATAGGAAAAGATATGATTTCACAAGAAGAATTAGAGGTCAAGTTCACCAAATGTTTAACCCTTTTTACAAATAAATATTAAAGAGAGACTAGCCTAATCAAACAAGGTGTAAGCTACTCTGAAAAATATGCCAATTAAATAATTCAGATTCATAATATACTACTATAGTGTTAAACTATGAAAAATTTATAAATATAGAAAGTACAATGCCAAATATTAATTTACATGCTTGAACACAAAGAAGAGATCATACTTAGCTTGTTTATTATGTGAATATAGGTCTAACTATTACATGTGTAAAATAAGATAGTTTGATTCTCTATAAGGATTTTCCAAATTTTGGAAAATATCTCTATGTCAGCCTTGACACTACCATCATAATAGGGACAATAGCATCAAAACTTATGTCCTAAAATTAATTATTATATTTTCAATGAAGTACATGTCATTTTTTATAAATTCCTCTTGTGCCTATTAGGGTTATTTTTCACCTTGCATATTATCTATTTGGATCATGTGCACATGTTCTAGATATCAGTATTTTGATCAAAACTTGAGATCCTCTAATTAAGGCATGTCATCTTACAATAATGGGGTTTAATGGGTTGAAGTGAAGTCTATCTAACCTCAAATAACCCTCTTTTAGTGATCACTACCTACATATCAACATACTCTGAAGAGGGCTTATAACCAATTTAGTTCTCCCATTTATGTGTGATTGTGTGTGAATAATGGTGTAATATGTTATATGTGAGTTCATGTAATATCTTACAACTTGATAAATAATTTTCATGATTTTTTATTTGAATGCTTCATACTTGTAAGAAGACTACTCCTATGATTGATTGGTAAATAGGTAATAATAAGGTAGTGAAACTCAATTATATGAATGATTAAGTGATCTTAAACTAGGGATTTCTTGGTAATTACTTAATGAATAATGAGTAGGCTTTGTTTTGTATTTATACCAAACCTTTTGAAAATAATATCACATATATTTAACTAAGACAAATATTCCAACTTGTACATATTAAAAATTTGTAAATTTAAGATCTTGTATGGTATGCATACTAGCAATGGATCTGAGACACTAACATCCATGTCTAAATGGTAGTGTCTTAGATAATAGAGAAATATTGAAGCTCTATAACTGATATTGAATGATATGCATTAGGTTTTAAGCATACTATGGGCTATAGGTGATCTGGGTAATTAGACTAACAAGGTCAAACAATAAGATAAATATTTAGGTACAACGAGATGAAGATTGTGAATAGTTTGACAATGATAAAGTCAAGAACTAAAGGGTTGAGCCTTGAGTGGTATTTATCAACTATGCAAGACTGGTTTATTGTGTAAACCCCATATTTGAGTATCTACCATTATTTATCATTAGATATTTCCATGTTAATATCGTTCCTTTTATGTGTTATTATATACTTAATGCTTATTATTTTATGCACCTTATGTGAAATGAATCTTTTTGCACATTCATCTCTTTGAGTCTATTTTACACACTTAGATTAATATGTAGGATATCTATCCCCAAATAAATTATTTTTTCAATATATGCATGAATATTTTCAATAATATCTAACCTTTATGTTGTTGATTCTCCCCAAAGTTATGCCCTTTCTTTTCCAATAATTTTAATCACTTCATTTATATTATTTTATACATGCAAAATTTATTCCATTTCCTTAACCAATGGTTGTTTTATTTCCTTGAGAATTTTATTCAACTTTTTTCTCCTCCTCCAAATCCATGTTGCATTGTACCACATTAGTTTCTATCCTTAACTGATAAGTTAATTGTTTTCTTCAAGTTATACTAACATTGTTACTCCATCCTGTTGGGTGAATATTTTGTCACCAACTAACTGATGGGAAAAATAGGTCTCTTCAACCATATCAAGGGAGATCGGTCAGCCAAATGTGTAGGTTTACGACATCAAAGGTGGACAAATCTCTCCTCTCATCAAGGGGAGGTTCCCTATAAATATGGGGAGCTATATACTATATATATAAGCAAAAAATAACACTCAGGGGTAGGATAACCCCATCCATCTCTATTTTTTTAGAGATGATGTTCACAAAAAGAGGAGAAAATATTGGTGAAAACACTGAAAGCACTTCTCTTCTTTTAGAAGCGATCTTGCAAGAAACAATAGGAGTTCTTTCAGGTAGTGACAGGTAACTGGTAGCAAAGGGCATAGTAACCAATAGACTGAGATGTACCACAAAGTCTCCACCTCGACTGCCCAAGAGTGAAATACAAAGGACAATGAGGGCACAAAGTCATCCTAAGATTCTTTACACAGAAACAAAAAATAGACAAACACACTAAAGGCAATTGTAGATAGCAAAAAGTCTCTTCACAGTTGGCTTATTAAGAACAATCTCCTAAAATGACACAAGCTATAACAACACAAAGTCTGAAAGGAACTTGCTTTATCATTCAAATAAAGAAATATGATGAACAATCTGAGCTCAAAGTTTCAGTAATCGCCTCTCAATTTTGGCAGAGTTTCACTTCTATAATGGAAAGATTTCCTTTGCATAAAACAAGAGTTTACAATATATAGCAGCTAAGAAAGGCTTGGCACTTTATTCCATGGAACGGCCCATGTTGTGGTTAATGCCTTAAATGCATTTTTAGTTCTGTCAAAGGGCCATGCTTGGAACAGTGCATCAGCCTTAACTGTGCATGCCAATTCATCTCATATGTCTCCTCCAAAGTGTAGGCCATTTAGTCCTTTCCTTCTTATTTGTGTAGCTATCCACTTTGGCCTTTACGTCATGGAAGAAAAATAGGCCACATCCTTGATTTGGCATGCTTATAAGTCTACTTGGTGGACTATTTCACCTCCTAGAAATAACTCCCTTGTAGATATTTTTGATCTTTTTTTATTGTTCCCTATAGCAATTGGAGCTCTTGGGCTATCTTCTTTAGCTGGTCACTTGGTTCATCCTTCAATTTTTGTGCTATATTTGAAAACTAATAGATATTCCATAGCCTTAAATTTGACATCCACAGGGTCGTCAATGGTTGCTGGTTGTTTAAACCATATTGAACCATGAACCTTTGAATTTTTGAAAGTTCATTAGTTTAATAGTTCAATTGTTCAAGTAGTCATTATCAGTTCCCTAGTTTAATTGCTTCTGTGCTCTTTGCTTGAACCATCCCTTTGAATTGGTCTCTAGAATCATTCATTTCCTTCCTTTGCCTGGAGCTTCCTTTAAACCGTTGAACTTGTGAACCATTGAAATTTGAACTCTTTTGGTTCAAGGTTCAATCAGTTCATTGGTTCATTCTTTATTCCATTATTTCCTTTATTTTTCTAAGTCCCTTTAGAGCCTTGAAATTACTTTGGTTTTATGTCTTTGGAACACCCCAAAGGGAAGGTGTTCCTTTGGGTCTTTGAGAAAGTTTATTTTCTTGGTGCCGAGAGCCCCCCATAAGGGTACCTACCCTTTGGGGTCCTTCAGGCAGTCTTTGGGATCTAATTTCTTCAGGGAGTGTTCAAGCTCTAATTCCTTCAGATAAAATGTTCAAAGGAATTCTTTCAAACATTTTGTCTGAAGCAAATATTTCTTTGGATTTGTTCACTTTTCCTCGGGCCTTTTCCTTTTGTGTGAATTCCTTTAGACAAAAGTCTGAAGGAATTCCTTTAGACTTTTTGTTCGAAAGAATTCACCTTGTCTTTGTGAAATTCTTTCATGGAAAATCTTTTTGAAGGAATTCCAACTTTTCTTCCTTATTCACTTTTCCAAAGAAAATATTACTGAAAGAATTCTTTTGGTTCCTTTACTTGGTAATTTCCTTGGACAAAAGTTTGAAGGAAATCTTCCCTTTCGGCCTTGTCTTTGATTTTTGAACCAATGTTCCCTGCCCTCCACAAGGGCACCTACCTTTAGTTCACTACCCTCCATAAGGGCACTTGTTCTTTTGGCTTTGGGGCAGTCCTTTGAACCAAATGATTGAAACAACATTGGTTCAATGGTTCAATCTTGCATTTGAAGCCTTCTTTTTATCTAAGTCTTTTGATCTCTTCGAACCCATTGAACCCGTTGAACCCATTGAACCTGCTAGTACCTTAACTAAAAAAGCTTGAATAATGAAGAATTTGAATGCTCAGAATAATTTTTTGAGAAGGGAAGAGATAATTTTGGCTTTCAAGACCAAAATAGTTCATATGTTGTCCCAAAAATGAGTGACAAATTTTAGGAACAACAGCTGGCTCCAGTTGGGGAACTTCCTTCAGTTAAAAACTTGGAACATCTGAGGGGAGTAGAAACCAGAATCTCTAGTGCCTTTAAGTATGCCATTGGGCTATGGAGTTATGCTACCCAAAAAATAAATGTGCTAAAAATGAAAATGACAAATATAAAATAGAACCAAAGACTATACAAATATACATATGTACAGGTGAAATTACCTGATACTTCAAGAATTGAAGTGCTTCAGATGTTGCCCATTATGAGGTAGAGAAAAGGGAATGCCATTTTGATACTTCAACATGAAAATATTTTCACCATTGAGCTGATGGATAATAAATGGGCCTCTTTAAAGGAAATTTAATTTCCCATGCATTCCCTTTAGTTCTCTTCTCTTGTCCCACAATAGGACTTGATCTCCAATCTAGAAATCATGGTTTTTTGCTTTCTAGTCAAAGAGCTTCTTCACCAAAATTTGATGTGCAGCAATTCAATCTACCACCATAGTTCACTACTTATCCATCTCAATTAAGCACATGATCCTCTTATCGATGGATCTTTCATATGTCTGATCTTCAACTGCCTTAGCCAATTTCAATGCTGGCAATTCTAGGGTGATTGATATCTCAACATTGAGACCATAAAGAAGTTGAAAAGGTGACATACCAATTACCATCTTAGGTGTAATTTTTTCTACCCATAAAGCATCAACCAATGCTTTATGCCATGTTCATTGGTTGTCATCTACTAGCTTCCTGATGATAGTCACCAGGTTATTGTTGCTTGATTCAGCTTGGCCATTCCCTTGAGGAAAATAATTAGAAGAGTGGGAGAGGGTAATCCCATAGTAAAAATAGAATTGAGTAATCTCCTAGGAAGAGAAACAAGCTACGTTATCTGTGAAAATCTTGATTGGGACCCCAAACCTGGAAATAATGTTCTCCTTGAGGAAATTGCACACTACTTCTAAAGTAGCATGCTTGGTTAGAATAGCTTCCACCCACTTAGTGAAGTAATCTATGGCTGTGAGGACATAATCATGTCCAACACTTGAATATGGGTTTACAAAACCAATGAAATTGATTTTCCATTACTGAAATTGCTCTTCTATCACCACTGGCTTAAGAGGTAGAGTAGCTAATTTGGGTCTTCCAATGAATTGTTGGCATATTTCACATCTTTGTACCCATTTATATGCATCTTGAAACAAAGTAGGCCAGTAATACCTAGCTCGCAAAATCTTATGGGTAGTTACAGGAGTAGAAAAATGTCTTCCACATGCCAGATTATGGAAGGACTTCAAAAGTTGGTTCTACTATTCTTTATCCACGCAACGAAGGAGTACTCCATCAGGGTTTCTCTTATACAGGCTATTGTCCCAGAGGACAAAATTGGCAACTTTCAACTTGAAATTCCTCCTTTCTTTATGAGACAAGTGAGCAGGACACTCACCATAAGTAAGAAAATGAGCAATACTTGAATACCACTCATTCATGGTGGAGACAAAGAGGACTATTGGCATGTCTTCAATTTCTTTTTTTCCATACTCTGTTTCTTCTCATCTATTGTCAAAAATCAACTAGCATAGGCCCCTTCCATGCACTAGCTTCATTGGTTTGATGACTAGATCAAACTCCTAGATTTTAGCAATATAATTCCCTCTTTTGGTTCCAAAATCTTACTGAGTTAATATGGATTTGACTGTGGTGTCAAGAACTAAGGCAATAATGTGTGAATTCAAGATGTAAAAAAAGAAATGCTTCACTACTTTTACCACTGCATAAGCATGCTTCTCCATGTTTGAGTACTTTAGCTCATGAGCTTTGAGAGGATAGCTCATGAAAAAAATGGGAGATTTTACACCTTCTTGGTTCTATTGAACCAGAATTACTAAAAGTGTGTGCTCAGAAGCATAACTATACACTATGAAATCATTGGTATAATCTAGACAAACCAGAATTGGGGCATGAGCAATAGCTATCTTGATGTCCCAGAATGCCAATTTTCCTTCTGCAATTCAACTGAAGGTGGCCTTTCCCTTCATCATATTTACAATGTGGCAAGTCTTCTCAGGAAACTCAGGGATGAACCTTCGTAAAAAATTGACTTTTCTAAAGAAAGAGTGAATTGCAGTCTTACTTGTAGGAAAGGTAAGTTCCTAAATGGAGTTGACTCTATCTGAGTCAATTTTTATGCCTTTTTAGGATACAATGTGCTTGAGAAGTTTCCCTTCTATTACTCCAAAAACAAATTTTTTGGGGTTCAGAGAAATGCCATTCTGATGGCAGCATTCCAACACTTGTTGCAAATGGTGCACATGATCAGGATGATGTTTGGAAAAGACTGTTAAATCATCCAGGAATACTATAATGAACTTACCCATTTCATCTTTGAAAGCAAGGTCCATTACTCTCTAAAAAGTGGTACTAGCACTTATCAGGCCAAATGGCATTATTTGATAGGCAAAGGTGCCCCAAGGTGTGGTGAAGGCAGTCTTATGCTGGTCTACTTCACCAACTTCAACTTGATTGTACCCTAAGAAGCCATCCAACATTGATAACATTTCTAAACCACTCACTATCTAAAGGACTTGATCCATGATGGGTAGAGGATAGTTATCCTTTAAGGATGACTGATTCAAGTTCTTGAAATCCACACAAAGGCAAAATTTTCCATTCTTCTTCCTTAGAGGGACTATGTTTGCAATCCATGTGGAATGATGGATTGGTAAAATTATCCTAGCATTTAGCATTTTCTATATTTCAAACAGAATAATACTTGATATCTTTGGATTATACTGCCTATATTTTTGCTTGTAAGGCATAGAATCACCCTTGAGAGAAATTTGATGGTGAATTTCTTCAGGCTTGAGTAACTTCAGATCATCATAGGAGTATGCTAGGAAATCCCTATAGCAGCAAAGTAGAACATTGAACTTGAATTTCTCTTCCTTAGTGCAGCACTTCCCAATATTCACCATCTTCAGATTTTCTTTGGTACCTAGATTTATTTGATCAAACTCCTGGGAGGAGCTTGAATCTATTGGCTACTGTTTGATGAATCTATCATGTTTGTCAAATAGTTTCTCAAGGGAAACTAGGCCTTTTGGGATTTTATTTCCTTTAAGTTGTAGGAATTCTTCACCTATGTCTGCACTTGATTCAGGGACTAGTTCAAGCTTTTGAGGTTCACTGCCTTCAAAATGAAGCTATTCAAAGCTATCTTTTTGCTCCAAGAAGGCAATGATTTGATTGTCATTATTGAATACTTGCTAATAATTGGCATTATCAGGCACACTTGGTCAAAAGACCAATTTAATAGTGTACCTATCTCCTTTAAAATTAGGGTGAGGGACCAGAAGAGTTGCCAAAATAGCCAATGCATCAGATCTATCATTAAATTCCCTAGGTATGGTAGAGATGTTGAAAGCATCAAAGCTTTCAATTTTATCCCAAACTAGATTGTGGTAGTGGCACAATCTCTCATTTTTGGTTTGATACAAGTTCCTTACCTAATAAACCACCAGTTCAACATCTCCTTTGGCATGAAGGAGTTTGATGCCTTTGTCTCAAGCAACCTTCAATCCAAGCAATAGAGATTCATACTCAGTTGTGTTTCTGGTGTTGCTAAACTACAACTTGTATGAAGAAGGAAAAATATCTCCATAAGGAGATATCAACACAATCCTGGCTCCTAAACTGATAGAGGAGTAGCTGCCATTGAATTCTAGAATCCATACCTTATTAGACACTAATTTTTTCTTAGATTATTCTTCGTTTGGAGGGGGAGATTATTCTACACTTGCACTATACTCCACCAATCCTTTTGTTATTCCATCTAAACTAATTTTTAGGTTGACACATTCAAGAATTTCATTAGATGCCTCATGGACTTCCTCTGTGGATAAAAATTAATTACCCATGCCTAAAGACTCAAATAAAATTTGAGCTTCAGGCGCTGATGTTTGAGTGACCACATATTTTGCTTCCTTCTTAGGGAGAAATCTCTACATAACACCTTTGATTGGGATCCTCACCTTGGATAGGTCCATGCTTAATTCACTACCAACATCCTTGCAAAAATTTTGCCCAAGAAGGATGTCAAATGATGCTGGGATGTCAGCCACCAAGATAGTCATCTTGATTCTCTTGTCTGGGAATGTTGCAAATGCAAATTGGGCATCCTTGATTTGTACCAGTATTGGTAGTTATTTATCCTCCATGGAAAAATATCTCCCAAATGTCTTGGTCAATGTGAGACCAAGATATTTTGCCACTTTGGCAGGCATGACATTATCAGATGCACTAAAATCTATGATGCAATTGTTTAGTTGGTGTCTATTTATCAGTAGGGAGACATAAAATGGTTCCATCCCCTCGAGATTAGTAGGAGTGATGACAAGGTTATTCCTGGTGGATGTGTTCTTGGGGGGATCATGATTTACCTTCAAAATTGCTTGTCCTATAGGGACGGCTTAGTTCTTTACACATTGAACCAACTTATCTAACTACTCAGGGTTAGATTGCAGGAATTCAAATTTAGACATTTGAATTTTGGTTTTCTTTATATGGTCAGTTATGTCAAATGTCTGAAATGGACTAGGAACAGAGGATGGGAGTTCATCCTTTTGGTTTTTGGGAGGGGGAGGACTGGTCTATGAATTTGAAGTAGAAGGTGTAGGGATGCTTGATGTACTTACCTTTCTTGTAATCACCAGGTCCTTTATCTAGAAAGGCAGAGTGGTTCCCCACTTAGCAATTGAAATTACTGGTTGAGGTCACTCCTCTATCTTCTCTTTATTAGCTTGCTAGGCTGACTAGTTCTTGGACTAGGTGAATATAGCATATGTTTCATCAATTGGTTTACCCTCACTTTTGGGTTCATCCTAGTAATTTAAGAAACCAATTTTGGAGTTGCCAACTAATTCTTCTTCTCCCTCAGTGAAGAGATTAGCATCATCTTCTAGATTCAATTTAGGCTGGAAGGAGAAATTAGATTTTGCTTCAAGATATCTGACTATTGAATTGGTTGGAGGTGCTTCAATGGCCAATTTTCCTTGAGGGGGAGGAAGACAATTTGGCTGCCCTTGAATTCTTGTAGCATGGCCTTGGTATGATTGATTGGAGAATGTCCTCCTTGGTATATCTCTATATGGAGGAGTAGATGACATCCCTTGTGCCATTTGTTTTTTAAGATCTAGTAATTCATTTGCCAGCTTTTACACCATTAGATCAGTGGTGACTGTAGGTGAGTATTTAGAAGATGAAGAGGATTTACCTTTGTTAGGATCTTTCCTTATCTTTATTAGCAAGATAAGGTCATCTTCTACCTTAGTATCCAAATCATGAGCAATAGTAAGGTCTATGTGGCCAACCTGTCTTAGCAAAAAACTCACTTCAGGTAGTTGTGAGATGATGAAGAAGCCTTTAAGGTTTTCAGGTGTTGGCTGAGCAATTGTAGGAATCCATTTCCTCAACTTGTCAAACTTGGAAATGAAGTCCCTCATAGGTTCATGAGGTTCCTTCTTCATCTGTGTGAGTTGGGCCAGCAAGGCATGTACATCTTTTGTAGGCTTGAACCTAGCTTCAAATTTAACTTTAAGAGTGTTCCAGTCAGTCACAGTCTAGGCCTATAGATGGTAAAACCAGTCTATAGTAGCACCTTGCAATGTTTCTACAAATATCTTGACTAATACGTCTTCATACTCCATGCCTATCACACCATAGGCTATTGTGAAGGCAACAATATGTTCATCAGGATGAACTTTCCCATCACCAAATAATTTGGGGAAATTCTTCCTTGAACTATGTGGAAGCTCATGAAGAGGTGGGGTTAAATTAAGTGGACCAAAAGATTTACCCCAGGGGCCTTGAACAGCCATGATTTGATTATGTAAAAGTGGAATAACAAATTTGGGTGGAGTATGTATAGGCAAAGCTCTGCTAACAATAGAAAAAGAAGCTCTGCCTTGTGTTGGTGACTTGGTATGGGTAGGAGGAACACTCCTGGATTGTTGAACTTGAAGTTGGGGAGGGAAAAAATCAAAATTGCCCTGCTGCACCAAATCAAAAATAGGGTCAACAACAACTTGGGATCTCTGGTTTCTGGTATAACATGGAGTTGCTAGATTGTAGAATAAAAATGAGAAAGAACTAGCTCTGCTTCAGCTTGAAGCTTGAGGCTTCAAACTATGTGTTCTTTCCCAGTAGAGTCACTAAAAAATTATTGGGTGAATATTTTGTCACCAGCTAACTGATGGATAAAATAGGTCTCTTAAACCATAAGGGAGATTAGTCAGCCAAATGTGTAGGTTTAACACATAAAAGGTGGACAAATCTCTCCTCTCATCAAGGGGAGGTTCCCTATAAATATGGAGAGCTATATATTATATATATATATAAGTAGAAAATAACACTCAGGGTTAGGATAACACCATCCATCTCTCTTTTTTTAGAGATGATGTTCACAAACAAAAGAGAAAATCTTGGTGAAAATGCTGAAGGCACTTTTCTTCTTTCAAAAGTGATCTTGCAAGAAACAACATGAGTTCTTTTAGGTAGTGAAAAGTAACTGGTAACAAAGGGCGTAGTAACCAATAGACTAAGATGTAGCATAAAGTCTCCACCTTGACTACCCAAGAGTGAAATATGAAGGATACTGAGGGCACAAATTCATCCTAAGGTCCTCTACATAGAAATAAAAAATAGACAAACACACTAAAGGCAATTGTAGATAGCACAAAGTTTCTCCATATTTGGCTTCAGGACACCTTCCTAATGTCATGTCCCCTTTTTTGTGGACATTGACAGATTTGATGATTGGCCTATTATGCGACCTTCGTAGGCTAATAAGATGGATAGAGGGTCATAATGGAGCTTGGATTGACTTTGATTCACATGATTTCTACATTTGGTTTTCATTCAGGGTATTTCAGATGCATTGAGCCTGAGCTCCTACTTTTTAGGGATATTTGATATGCAGTGGAGCACCTTTATTTTGGTATGGTCACATGCAGAATCACTCCCTGATTCACCTGCTTCGATCGGTTTGAGGATCCGACATATATTGAGGGAGATATTAATATTTGATTGATTTAATCAAATATTAATTATTTGGTCTCATTAATAATTAATTATTAATTATTAATTATTAATTATTTGCTCTAATTTTAAATTAGAAACCCTAATGCTAATTTAAGAAAACCCTAATTAGGGCAAGCATATCTTTTGAGGGTATAAGGGTTTCACATGGAGGCCATTATGGATTATGCTATTGATTATTGATTATTGAAAATTGAAGATATTCTTCTGTGAAGACTGAGCCAAGGGTTCCAGGATTCCATTGCAGTGGAGAACGTTCCCTCTTCATTGTGTGTGATTTAGAGGCTGTGAAAGATCAGCTGATTTATCGCCAAATTGAGAGATAGCTTCATTCAGAAGTTATCACAGAATTCCAGGGTTGAGAGATAACTTCACACAGAAGTTTATCACAGAGCTTTCCAGGTATTTCTTGATTTAGTTCATGCTTTTTGTTTCAATAAATTATACAGAGAGAGATCTGCTGTATTAGAGACCATAGATTTCCATATCAGGGATCAACAGACAGGTTGTGCTGAGTCGGTAGCCGTACTAAGTCCGTACAGGGCCGTACAGATCCGATCAGGCACCGACATCAGCAGACAGAGGGCTTATAGAGACCGACATCGGTCGACTGAGGACCGACGTCGGCAGAAATCCGACCGACAGAGACCGACATCGGCGAGATATCGACCGATGACGGCGTCTGTGTGTCGACACAGAAAGGCCGAGACCCTTCCAGATTCAGAGTTCACTCCCAGATTTGCAAAACACAGGGTTTTAAGACCAGATTTTAATATTCCTTATTTGTATAACAGAGACTCATCTTTTGTAATCATCCAGAAGAATAAGTAATAAGATGTTGATTTGCTATGGATAGATTATACTATGATTTGCTTATGCTTATTTGAATATATTCTGCAAGTTTGTATCTTGATCAGAGCTTTAGAGTTATTGTGCAGATAAAGGAGCCCCTAAGAAAGGGACATCACAGTGGTATCAGAGCTTTGGGCTTTGGTAACAGAGCTTTTGTGCGGATAAAAGAGGCCCTAAGTAAGGGACATTACAGTGGTATTAGAGCTGTTTGAGTTTCAATAGTCCCTACTGGTTGGGGATATCACAGTGGTATCAGAGTTTTTTGTGCAGATAAGAGAGCCCCTAAGTAAGGGACATCACAGTGGTATCAGAGCTTTGGTCTTTGGTATCAGAGTTTTGTGTCTTGCATATATCCCTATTGGTTGGGGATATCACAGTGGTATCAGAGCTAAATTCCTGCCATCCTGTTGGGCACATCAGAGCTAATGTCTTGCCATCCTGTTGGGTAGTTGGGGTAGATCGAATCAGCAAAGGATCATGATGCCTTCATATACTCAGAAACAGTGGGACAATGATATGAAGAAGCTGGAACACAGTTTGAAGCAGTTGGATGAAACCCAGAAGAGGATGAATGAAATTCTTTCATATCCTACATCCAAAAACAAACCCGCACGGTATATGACAGCGAAGGAGGAGTGGGAGTTAGTACCACCTCGAATTCAGAAGTTGTTGCCTTTTGATCGCTTTGTTAAGCATAGGAGAGAGCACTACAGATCACTTCAACGAAAGAGTAGCATGTCCCATAATTATTATGATTATGAGATAGGATATAGTGAAGATGATGATGAGTTAGATGCTTGCACTCAGAGTGTACAGGTGGGCTCAGATGTTAGTGCACTGAGGGTTGATGATCTCTCAACTATGGCAGAGATTGTAGCAGAGTCCCAGGATCCGATTATTGCAGATGATACTCAGGAGATTGCAGTGGACAGTTTTGAGGACTTAGTTTCACCGATTGTTTCTTTCCATATGGAAGAATTAGACAGTGATGCTACAATTGTTGATACTCCGTCTGTTGATATGAGCTTTGACATTGATCATTTGTATATTGAGGTGGTTGGTGATGAGTACATTCCTGTAGTTGTTGCTGAGGAGCACGTTGATGAGGCTGATACACATGTTCAGGACTTGGCAGTACCTGATTCTGAGGAGTTTGAGATACCAATGGAGTCGAGTCTCCAGATTGATTATTCTCACACAGATGACAGTGTGGTACAGTTGGTTGTGCCACCTTTACAGAGAGATCAGTTGGGGTGTGTGGGGGAGTATGTTGATGCTTCCACATATAATTTCTACTGCACTGAACCATTCATGGAGTATTTATTGGATAGTGCAGGTGTTCGTCTGGACTCACATAAGATGACAGAAGGTGTTCTGATCCGAGGTTCTAGTGCTATTAGCAGATTGGGTGAGGGGATTTTACGAACCCTTTCTACTATGTTACCTTACAGGGATGTTGAGGTATTGTTTGTTGAGCCGAGATTGGAGCCATCCATTGAGTCCCAGTTTGGCAATAGTGTGCCAGTAGCAGAGTTTGGGGGTTCTTACCAGCATCATACGGTGAGGTATGCTCCTTATTTTTCTTTGCATTTAGAGATTAGTTTTGGTGTCAGTGACTCAGGGACCCATGATTGTCATATCCACGGTCCAGTTGGGTGTGGGTATCAGTTAGACAGGGACTTGAATTTTGACAGAGTGGATGTTTTAGTTGGCTTGAGTTCCACAGTGTGGTTTCTTCCACCGGCATCTACAGTTGGTCTTCAGATAGTTGTTTGGGTGTCGAGTGCAGTTTATCAGTTGCTGATTTTGATACTGTTGATGCTATTGCTGTTGATGATTCATTCACATGGGTTGATTGGTGACATGATGGATGTTACACAATTTTTTCCTTGGGATCCAGGTGGATTGAGTAGTTCATTGTTCCGAGATTGCTTGGGGACAAGCAATTTTCGGAGGGGCGGATTGTCATGTCCCCTTTTTTGTGGACATTGACAGATTTGATGATTGGCCTATTATGCGACCTTCGTAGGCTAATAAGATGGATAGAGGGTCATAATGGAGCTTGGATTGACTTTGATTCACAGAATTTCTACATTTGGTTTTCATTCAGGGTATTTCAGATGCATTGAGCCTGAGCTCCTACTTTTTAGGGATATTTGATATGCAGTGGAGCACCTTTATTTTGGTATGGTCACATGCAGAATCACTCCCTGATTCACCTGCTTCGATCGGTTTGAGGATCCGACATATATTGAGGGAGATATTAATATTTGATTGATTTAATCAAATATTAATTATTTGGTCTCATTAATAATTAATTATTAATTATTAATTATTAATTATTTGCTCTAATTTTAAATTAGAAACCCTAATGCTAATTTAAGAAAACCCTAATTAGGGCAAGCATATCTTTTGAGGGTATAAGGGTTTCACATGGAGGCCATTATGGATTATGCTATTGATTATTGATTATTGAAAATTGAAGATATTCTTCTGTGAAGACTGAGCCAAGGGTTCCAGGATTCCATTGCAGTGGAGAACGTTCCCTCTTCATTGTGTGTGATTTAGAGGCTGTGAAAGATCAGCTGATTTATCGCCAAATTGAGAGATAGCTTCATTCAGAAGTTATCACAGAATTCCAGGGTTGAGAGATAACTTCACACAGAAGTTTATCACAGAGCTTTCCAGGTATTTCTTGATTTAGTTCATGCTTTTTGTTTCAATAAATTATACAGAGAGAGATCTGCTATATTAGAGACCATAGATTTCCATATCAGGGATCAACAGACAGGTTGTGCTGAGTCGGCAGCCGTACTAAGTCCGTACAGGGCCGTACAGATCTGATCAGGCACCGACATCGGCAGACAGAGGGCTTATAGAGACCGACATCGGTCGACTGAGGACCGACGTCGGCAGAAATCCGACCGACAGAGACCGACGTCGGCGAGATATCGACCGACGACGGCGTCTGTGTGTCGACACAGAAAGACCGAGACCCTTCCAGATTCAGAGTTCACTCCCAGATTTGCAAAACACAGGGTTTTAAGACCAGATTTTAATATTCCTTATTTGTATAACAGAGACTCATCTTTTGTAATCATCCAGAAGAATAAGTAATAAGATGTTGATTTGCTATGAACAGATTATACTGTGATTTGCTTATGCTTATTTTAATATATTCTGCAAGTTTATATTGTGATCAGAGCTTTAGAGTTTATATATTCCCTATTTGAAGGGATATCACAGTGGTATCAGAGCTTTGGTCTTTGGTATCAGAGTTTTTATGCAGATAAGAGAGCCCCTAAGTAAGGGACATCACAGTGGTATCAGAGCTTTGGTCTTTGGTATCATAGTTTTGTGTCTTGCATATATCCCTATTGGTTGGGGATATCACACCTAATTACTTCTACTAGTTCTTCTTATTTCAATAAAATGGACAAGAACACATTCAATAAATAGACATAAGAATAATCTCCTAAAATGACACAATCTATAATAGCACAAAGTCTAAAATGAACTTGCTTTCTCATTAAAACAAAGAAATATGATGAACAATCTGAGCTCAAAGTCTCAGTAATCACCTCTCAATTTTGGTAGAGTTTTGCTTCTATAATGGAAAGATCTCCTTTGCATAAAGTAAGAGTTTACAATATATAGTAGCTAAGAAAGGCTTGGCACTTTAGTCCATGGAATGGCCCATGCTACGGTCAATGCCTTAAATGCATTTTCAATGCTGTCAAGGGGCCATGCTTGGAATAGTGCATCAGCCTTAATTGTGGCATGCAAATTCATCTCATATGTCTCCTCCAAAGTGTAGGCTATTTAGTCCTTTCCTTCTTATTTGTATAGCTGTCCACTTTTGCCTTTACTTCATAGAATAAAAATATGCCGCATCCTTGATTTGGCATGCTTAAAAGTCTACTTGGTGGACTGTTTCACCTACTGGAAATAACTCCCTTGTAGATATTTATGATCTTTTTTTATTGTTCTCTCTTCCCTATAGAAATTAGAGCTCTCAAGATATCTTCTTTAGCTAGTCGCTTGGTTCATCCTTCAAGTTTCGCACTATATTTGAAAACTAACAGATATTCCATCACCTTAAATTTGACGTCTGTGGGGCCATCAATGGTTTTTGGCTATTTGAACCATACTGAACCATGAACCTTTGAACCTTTGAAAGTTTATTGGTTTAATAGTTCAATAGTTTAGGTGGTCATTATCAGTTCCCTGGTTCAATCACTTCCTTGCTCTTTACTTGAACCATCCCTTTGAACTGATCTCTAGAATCATTCATTTCCTTCCTTTGCCTAGAGCTTCCTTTAAACTGTTAAACCTGTGAACCATTAAAATTTGAACTCTTTTGGTTCAAGGTTTAATCGATTCATTGGTTCATTCTTTATTCCATTATTTCCTTTATTTTTCTAAGTCTTTTTGAGCCTTGAAATTCCTTTAGCTTTATGTCTTTGGAACACCCCAAAGGGAAGGTGTCCCTTTGGGTCTTCGAGAAAGGTTCATTTTCTTGGTGCCGAGATCCCCCCACAAGGGTACCTATCCTTCAGGGTCCTTCGGGCAATATTTGGGCTCCAATTCCTTCGAGGAGTCTTCGGGCTCCAATTCCTTCGAACATTTTGTATAAAGGAAATCTTTCTTTGGATTTGTTCACTTTTCCTCGAGCCTTTTCCTTTCAGGTGAATTCCTTTAGACAAAAGTTTGAAGGAATTCCTTCAAACTTTTTGTCTAAAAGAATTCACCTTGTCTTTGTGAAATTCTTTCACGGAAAATCTTTCCAAAGGAATTCCAACTTTTTTGCCTTGTTCACTTTTTTGAAGAAAATCTTACCGAAGGAATTCTTTCAGTTCCTTTACTTGGTAATTTCCTCAAACAAAAGTCTGAATGAAATCTTCCCTTTTAGCCTTCTCTTTGATCTTTGAACCAATGTTCCGTACCCTCCACAAGGGCACTTACCTTTAGTTCATTGCCCTCCACAAGGGCACTTGTTCTTTTGGATTTGGGGCAATCCTTTGAACTGATCGATTAAACCGACCGATTGAACCAACTTTGGTTCAATGGTTTAATGGTTTAATCTTGCATTTGAATCCTTCTTTTTGTCTAAGTCTTTTGATCTCTTCAAACCCATTGAACCTATTGAACCAGCTAGTCCCTTAACTGAAAAATCTTGAATAATGAAAAATTTGAATGCTCAGAACAATTTTTTGAGAAGGGAAGAGATAATTTTGGCCTGCAGGACCAAAATAGTTCATATGTTATCCCAAAAATGAGTGACAGATTTTGGGAACAACACATCCAATGAAATTTGAAACAATTTTTTTTCATTGTAGAAATCCAACATCCTTAATAATATTTTTTGGTGATGGATCATACCTCCTCATCATGATATTATTACACATTTTCTCCTCTAATTTAACATTTATCATTGACTACTTCATTAGGTCTCAAATTTATAACCTCTATTATTTATCATTTCCATCATTGAAACTCTTTACTAGTGATCCTCAACCTTCACTTTGTGATACACTTACATTCAAGTTAACATCAACATCCTCTTGCTCTGACTTCTATGAAATACTTGGAAATGGTGTAGCCATTTTTTTATTATACGTATTTATTCTTCTTATGTTTTCACTTATTTTAATATATTTCTTCCTAGCTAGCCTCTTTGCCTTTATATGTAGAACTATTTATGTCTTTTAATCTCCCCTCATTGCAACACTCTTACTTCTCCCTCTTCATATTTTGATGGGGATATTTCTTCCTCATTTTACTCCTTATTTTCTTAATTTTCATGTGCACCATGCTTACTCTTCGTTCTCTTTTATTTAGTTTCCATTATCTTCTTCCTTTTATTTATTTCACCTTTTGTAAAACTTATTCCTTTTTATCATCTTGCTACGCAACCACAATCCATGCAATTTTTACATATGTTGGATTTAAAGTAAATTTCAGAAAACACTCTAATCCATTCATATTAATCTTATTGGGTTCAATATCCAATATGTTACCTTGATTCTTCATCTTCATCAGTATCTTTCTTCCTAAAAATTATAAACTTCTTCCTCAAATGGATCTCATCGTTGTCTACTTCTTATACATTGATAGTTGCACATGTAATCCCATCCTACATAGATAATGCTCTCTCCAAGTAATATTCTTACACTTCATATGAAAACTTCATCGAAGGGGTTTATTATTTTCCTTTGTTCTTTCACCCTTACTAATGTGGAATGTGGCTTTACACAAAATATACATATCCAACATATGCATCCATTAACTTCATGGAGAAACTAATCTCCCCTATAAATTCCTCCTTCATGTTATTATATTGATTTATCATATTTCCATTTATAATATATATTCATATGATTCACACATTGATATGCAACACACTTCAATTCTCACAACCTCTTCTCCTTTAGTATCTAAAATACTCAATTTTATGGATGTCAGCTTCTTGATGTAGCATCAACACTAAATACACACCCCACCATAATTACCCTCCTTTATCATATAGTTTATCTACTACCATATTGATCTCCTTGCCTTGGATATATACTTAGACAAATAGAACTTCACATTTTTATTTGTTTCTTTGTATGCAATATACACTATGCTTTTGGTTTCAAATATCCAATGTGATACCACTTTTAATTTCATGTTATTTAATATATAATTACCTGTGTAGAAAAGGTATGCATTTCATACAACTCTATAGTGTGAAATCCTCTTTGTAATTTCAAATTTCTAATAAATTCATTAATTTTTTTCTAATTTTCCTATATCAATGCACTCATATTATCATATATTATTCAACTTTTATATTTGGGTTATCCTCATAATGGATACCTTCATACTTATTTTAGTGAAGTATGTTATTTGTTTCTTAGTCTTAGACAAAATCAACTTGGTAAATTCATATGAATTTTCAAAATAAGTTAATTAATAAAACTATAAGATCCCAGTATCCTTAAAATAAACCATAATAAAATTTTTGATGTTAAGCCTCCTTGGGAAACATTACTTCATAGTATTTATAAATTATGTGATTGAAGTTATAAATCATGAACTCACTCTAATTCATGCTCATCTCCAGTAATTTTTGAATTACAGTTGTATACTTCTTTGGTGGAAATACAAACAAAGACTTATGTTTCTTTCCTTCCTTATTTTTATATGATTTTTTAGGGTTGTCTTCCACTATTGCACCTCTACCTATTTGTGTTTTTTGTCTTATTTATATTCACTCATTGACCTATAAATTTATGAATTTTAACTCTCTTCCATTGATTCAACCATAATTAGTACAAATTTCTTCCTTTGCATTACTAAGTTCACAAAAAAAATTACTGTATCCCTTTTCTCACCAATTCCCCCTTTAGACCAACTTCATGATTTCACTTTCCATCTATTAACCCTATTCCACATTACTTAAATAGCATTATAACTTATTTCACTCGATGCCATAGTTAATTGAAACTCTTTTTTCACTTTTATCTAGTTATTTTTTCTCTTATCAATCAAATTGTTTATTTTTCAAATAATCCTTTATAGAATATTCTCCTCCCTATATAGTCTTAGGTGCATTTAGTTTTTCACCTACTCAAAATTAATTTTCTTATTTGTCATTTATTTATATCTAATGGTCATAAAATCCATTTTGTGTCATTTATCCTTTATTATTTTGAATATTTTCATTCTATTATATGCCCAAATTATGCATATTTTTACCTTGTTTCATCATCCTACTTATTTTTGCACAAATTACTGTGTTGACTAACATTTTTTACAAAATGGTTTCCTATGCACATATCTTCATATGTAAATTTCATTATGACTTTTTGCATAAATTTTAAATTTTAGTCTTCCATCAAACCCAACTTTATTCTCCTCCAATAATAAATATGCACTAAGTCCTCTCACAAAGTATCCACATTTTTAGTTGCCTTGACTATTTATTTATTTTTACTTTTCTATGGAGTAATAACTTAATTATTTTATTAATAATGCACATTTATTCCTCATAAAGATAATTAGATGTCTTAAAATATTTAAATATCCCTCACTCAACTTTTTTAACTCACCCAACTAGATTTACAAGATGATATATGCATATTAGATAAAAATAAAAAATAAATTAATGTATGAAAACCATATAAAGAAATAAAAAATTATGTTGCATTTTCTCATGGACATTAGAATTATAAAATCCACATATACATTTTCATTCAAAGTAGGGATTGAACTTACTCTCATTAAAATTCCCTTGTAACTAATCATCATCTAATTTCTACAGTTTGCATGCATCAATTTCAATAATGTGGTGAATCACATATGGTCCCATCCATTAAATATGAAGTTTTTTCAGTGACTTGAATATTTTGAGTCATACAACATCACCTTAACACCCACACACAATTTATTATTTTAATGTGCTTGGCATGCCATAACTTTTGATGTACCTTCTCTACCCCTTAGATCCATCATGATAATAACCATTTCTCATCCAATTTCATCAATTATACTAGTCTATTATCTAATAATGTGTGATATTCCAATCCCCATAAACACACAATCTTAACATATGGTATAAAAAACTCATATGGTATTATTTCCTCCCTTCAATACACCAATTGAAATGGAGTATATTTTTTCAACTATTTATGTGTTGACTTGTAAGTTTTTAACCCAAATAGAAATATATCATACTATTATTTATGCCCCACCTCACATATATATGTGAGGATTATTCTAAAAATATTACTAAATTCCTCCACTATATTATTTTCTTATGGATGGTAAGGTGTTATCTTGTGATGTGTTATCATATACTATTTTAACAGTATGCACACCATCTTTACAAGAAAAAGAGTCCCTCTATAACTTGTATAACTTATATGACACCCATTATTTATTGTAATGTTCTACCACAAAAATATGGCTACAATAGATATAATAAAATCCTTTGTAGGCACAACCTTAACCCATATTATTAAATATTCAATGACCATTATTATATAATGTGCTCTATTGCATTACATGGAAATATTTTTTAGATCCACAAAATCCAACTCCTATTTGTTAAATGGTTCTCGTGTGATGATTAGGATTAAAGGAATTTCATCTCATCCCATCTATTGGGTTTCCATACCCTTTGGTATATATTTCATTTCTTGATGTACTATTTTACATCCTTGTATAAAGTTAGCCATCAATACATGGCCAACATGATTTTGCATGCAATTTTCTCTCCTAAATAGTATCCACTAGCAACACCTTCATGGAATTCATGCAACACTTATGTGATTTCATGCTCCAAAACACACATATGCTTCACCTTGTATTTCCCCATATTACATGATCCCACACAATAAATTGAGAAGGTGTAATCTTATTACTAATTGTTGATTTTATATTAATTTATAGTCACTTGGGTCCAATCCCATAGTTAACAATATGGATATGACTATCATTTATTTATAAACTCTTTGTATCCAATATACATGTGCATTTGACATGTCATCCTCATTTTTTTGTGCAACTTCATTTACCTCAATGCATGAAAAATGATCTAATCTTTCATTCAACCTTCTAGGTTTCTCTACCATTGAAAAATAAAATCCTATACTAACATAATCCATTTGTAAATCCAAGTATGTAACACCAGTTTATTCCCTAACTATTTTAGGCTTCATAATATATGAATAAAATATCTAAAAGTTCCATAAGATAAATTTTGAACTTTTATATTGCATAAACCATCACTAACACTTTCATCGTTGTTGTTGTGTAATTGTACTCAAACTTAGATAATTTACTACTCATAAATTAGATCATTTTATATATTTTTTTCATATCCTATTTTCATAATTATTTCCCCTACTACTATTCTAGATGCATCCACATGCACATGAAATAAAATATTTCACTCTATAAACTATAAAACTAACATGTTTTTTGTATGCACCTCTATTTTTAAATTTCTAAATATCTTTCTCATAGGACTAGGTGACCCAAAATCTAGTATAAAAAATCATAACTACCTCAACATAGTCAATACAACTAATAAAATTTTGTAACACATCATATAGATCCACAAACCATCCTAGATGACAAATCCACTGTGATGAGATAGATTCACACAAATTGTGGCACAAAAGGTAATAAATATGTCAATATAAAGGTGTATTTTAATAATTATGGTCATTTAAATACTTTAACTAGTGACAAATTTGTTTTATAACTCCTTCATGCATGGGAACCTCAACTTCCTCACCAACATCATAGACTTGGACATTTCAAGCATACTCCAAATTTTCAAAATATTGTGGCTAATGTTGATCCTAAAGTTCCTCTCTCTAACTTACCTTCTATAATTTATCACTTATAAGATTTTAATGCCATGATAGTAAAATAAACTAAAGAGATTGGCTTAGGGATACCCAATGATCTTTGTCATACTCTTATGTATTCCCTTCGCACTCCTAAAGAGATGGATTACCTTAATGTAGTCCTTGACAAGTATAATAAATTTTTCACTTGGTTATAAATGGGAATGCCTATAATTTTCCTTAGATTTGTTGTCCATAATATCATCATTTATCCAAACATTCCACCTACTTTTTAAAATAAATGAAACAATCCCTCTAGATGTATCTAAGCTTTGTCATAAATAAATTATCAAGATCATTGATGTTAAGTTCATTGAACTAGTAAATTAATCCAAATGGATCTATAATATAGTTCTCATTCATAATAAAGTCATGTATAGGTATTGAATTTAATAATCTCTACTTGGCATGTCTTAAGGATAATTTACTCTTACATTCTATTGATGTGAATATTGATCATGCAATAAATAATGAGATGCTCTACCTCATGAATACATTTTTGGGGTATAATTAAATTTAAATCATCTCAAGGATAAATATAAGACCACATTTATTACCAAGTGAGACACATATTAATATGTTAATATGACTTTAAACCTTGAAAATGTTAGGGTAGCCTACCAACATATGATGATATAAATTTTTCATAATCTTATCCATAAAATAAAATAATCCTATGTTAATGATATTGTAAATAAATCTAATCACTAAAAATATCATCCTCATGACTTTGTTATCATCTTTGAGTGTTTAGTCAAATAAAATGTTAAACTTAACCTTAAAAAGTGTGTCTTTAGTGTTAAATACAAAAGAATTCTAGGGTTTTTGGTCTCTATATGAGGGATTAATGTGGATAATTCCAAGATTAGAGAATTAATGTAAATGTTAAACCAACATCCATCCCTCGTATCCATAATTTCCTTAGGAAGCTTGGGGAAATTTAATGATATGTTATTGAATTGGCTTATAAACACATTTTATATATTCCACTATCAAAAAAATTATTACCCTTGAATGGTTTGATGATCTCCAGAATGCTTTTGAGAAGATGAGAAAATACTTGCTTCAACCTCTTACATTCTGACCTTCATCCAATGATCATCCTCTCATCATGTACACATTTTCTACCCACATTTAAATTGGGGAAATTGTTGCACAATAATATTTTTTTGATAATTAATATGCCATTTATTACATCAATTTTGATTTTATTGATTATGAGTCCAACCACACTAAAATTGAGTGTGACTGTCTCACTATCTATTTTTCTTCCAAAAATATTTAGCATTACATGCTTTACCAGACAATGTACATTATTATCCAATTAGACCCTCTCCATCATTTATTATCTAGAGCCCTTTTATTTAGTGATAGAATTTGAAAATGGATGACTCTCTTGATGGAATTTGATATTTATATTATCACTCAAAAAATAGTCCATGGACAAGTGATTTCCAATCAACTTGATACCATAACTATTCATGCCCAATGACATATTCCATGTTCCCTTCCAAATGAATATTCCATCTTCATTAAAAGTTCCAATCAAGTTATAACCATTAAATACTGATTCCCTAATTTCAAAATTGACCTCAAGTCCCAATCCCTTGAATATGATAAAATTTAAGTATGTATACTCAAAACAACCAAGAAAAAAGAACAAGAAGAATAATCTAAAGCCACAATTGAATTGTAGAGGACACTTCAAGACTAAATTTTGATATATCCAAGTTCTTGGAAGGATTTTTATCATGATTCTTCAATTATGATCTTTTTATAAAAATCATTCCTATATCTTTTTTATTAAACTTTGTTTTTACCAACAACACTAAATTAAAATTTAAAATTCTTGGTATGCAAACATCCAAAGATCTAAATATCTCTTATTACATACTTTGGGAAATTTTAAACTTGTATTTTTCTAAGTTATTGGTGCTTACTAATGAGAAAATGAGAAACGTAAAACATATCATGACCATTATATCAACCTTGAACTGAATAATTCATATATTTTATTATCAAGGCAATGCCCATAGAAAAAAAATGCTATAGGTGATTTTATTTCCTCCTCAAATTTCATTTTTAACCCGCATCAAACATTACATGACAACCAATTTATTAATCACATGCAAAAATACCCATATATAATAGTACCTAAGGATAATACCTTGATTTTTCAAATATAATTTGTCACCAGTCACTAAATTACTTAATAAAAAGACATCATTCAATTTATAAAAACTCAAACTTACCCTCTCAAGGTTGAATATTTTGAAAATACTAGAATTTAAAATCAAGTCTTCAAATATGTTCTTAACCATAATGTCCTTTACTATTATAACTTTGAAGGCACCCTGATCTGATGTGTTACTTAACACGGGGTCTCTCTTCTTATTGAAAAAGCACATATGGGAATTTACAAAGGTTTTTATAGTGTACACATTATGTCCTACACATGATTGAACATGGGTTATTATTGGCCAAAACTTGAAAAATATGCCATCACCTTTGCCAAGAAGTACAATACATGTAAATTACATGATGATATTATACATTTACCTATGATCAATATTCAAACACTTGAATATCCTTGGTCTCATTATTTATATGGGGATTAGATCTCATTATAAATCTACCTCTATTTAAAATGGCCATGTTTTTATCATCACTCCCACTTAGTAATTTATCAAGTGGGTAAAAACTATGCCCCTTAATACTAGCATTATTATTTCAAATTTTATCATCAACCATATGATTTTTTGCATTTTAATTCCACAATCCATCATATATAAAAATGGTGGGAATTTAAAAAATAAGGACATGGATTAAATTTTATCAAATTTTTAAAATTAAAATATCATTTAGAAGACTATTATATATTTCTACACCGATTGGAGCTCAAAGTCTACCTAGTGTTTTAGGCCTATTATAGTTTTTACATTGTAACTAGGGCAACTCCATTTTATATAGTCTTTGGGTTCAATATTTCCATGCCATTATAAGTGGAGTTAAATTTTTTACTCATTTCTCTCCATGTTATTATCCTTGATGAAGAGCTTTGTGAAACCCACATTCACACTTTAGATATCATTGATGAGATATGCATGAAAACTTTCCAGCATTATTGACAATATAAAATGTCTATCACTAAGCAACATAATAAAAAATTCAAAGTTATAAAATTTGATGTTAGATATTTAGTGTTAAAATTGGATTAAATCCATGATAAAGAAGGTAAATACACTCAAAACTATTTATTCTCTTACCTTATCAAATACATCTTTAGACCCAACACTTATCTATTACTAATTAATAAAGGACAGATTTTCAAAGAGTCAACTAACACTTGGGTTTTGAAAAATTATTATGCTTGACATTTTTCTTCATAATTTTTTTTTCCATTTTTTTCATTCATTTTACATATCTCACATTTTTAACTCTCATTTTTTCCAGGCTTTTCATTCCTTATATCTCATGCTTGTATTTTTTTCCATTTCTATAATTTAACTCTCATTATGTTGTATGATACATGTTACATGTAACTCAATATTATACATAGTTAATGTGCATAAAATAATTTAGATATAACCAAAAAACACATTAAAAGGAGTGGAAGTTTGATGTTTATATAAATTCAAATTTTATTCAATCAAATTGAATAGGGACAAAAATGCGATGATGTATAATTCATGTATGATATGGTAGATATGAAAATCATGTTATCTATTAATACAACTATGTATTGTATCAACTATGGATCATATCAACCCTTGGATGAATGAAGATGTTACATATTTATACATGAAATATAAGGAGCAGTTAAAATTATTGTCAGTTACAATGAATATAGTTACGAGTAATTTCATCTTCCTTATTGAGCAATAATTGAGCTTTTAGATATGTGGTGACTAACTATCCAACTTGATAACTAATATATTATATACTATAAAGTACCACTTGGTAAGCCACATGGTTTAATCAATCTAACGCATGGATTCACTATAACTAATACAAGTGTATGTGTAGGAGTTTGTGAGCAGGTACTAGTGAGGCATGTAAGGTTGCAATCAAACCTAACATAGAGGAGTGTGTAGGACTAATAATTGGTGTGATTTGGGTGAGTTAGTCTAAAAATAAGTGTGATACTAGTGTATGATATTGATATAAATTTAAACATAGAGGAGTGCACAAGATTTCATAGCAAGTGTGAGTGTGTTGTAGTAAGGCAAAGGAAAAGTGCATGTTACTCATAGATCATTCACCCTTTGTTGAAGAGCAATGGTGACCATTGTGTCCTTGTGTAGCTAAGTGAATTACACATGATTTTTTTTAGAGTTATACCACTTAGTTTTATCACCATATTTCCTCACTTTGACCACTATGAAAAGATGATGTGCATTATGATAGGTGCATGTGTCTATCACTTCAATAATGTGATCATTATTTGTGGGGTACAAGTGTTTTAGATTGATATCAAAAGTATGATATGTCATTATTGGATCAATAAGTGAAGGAACCTAAGTTTTTAGGAATTATAAATTAAATATTGGGTGCACATCCAAGTATGAAGGTTGATCAAGAATGAATTCATTCTCACTAGATGCACATAGAATAGTATAAGAACCATAGTGTAGAAGTTGATCTTCCTATGTGGACCTTTGAAATGCTCACTCTGAAGGTTCAACCAAAATTTATCTCTAACTCATAATGCATTAATTGTGTGATGTGCATCATGACATTATTTTTATTTATTTGTGTGCAAGAAATGATCTATTGAACTTCCTTATGAATAAATTTTATGAAGAATAAAAACTTATCATTTTTATCCACTTCCTGCTCCTATGCATGTGGCTAAGTATTAGCTAGTGTGTGGTAGGAGATGTCTAGAGGTGTTATATGTTAAAACCCAAGATAGGTTTAAAATGAATAATGCCTCATAGATATATGAAGCTCTCTATTATAGGCATGTTGAATATACAAAAGTTTCTCATCTAGGGTGCAAGCATGTGTGTAGTTGTACATTCTTAAAAGATGAAAAAGTGGTCGATTGATAAATTTGGTTTGTCTATCTATGTATGGATGGAATGTTTTTGACTAATCTAGCTATATACCCATCAAATCCCACAAATCTTGCCACAAGTTACTCATAAATATCAGATATTGACTGGTGATGATGGATGTTAGAAATCCAAAGTGAAACTAAACATGGTTGAAAAAGGATTATAGAGTTCCAAATGTATCAATGTATTTATTTAAGATGACCATGATATCCATATTTGAAAACCTATCCACTGCAATAAACACAACATCATGTTGGCATCTCATCATAGGAAACCCAATCATGAAATCCACGTTGATAGATTCTCATGGCTTGAATGGAATATGTAGAGGTGTGTAAAGTCATAGCTTTATAAATTTTGATTTGGCACTTCACCTTTGTACACATGTACAACTCATGTAAGTGTGACTATAATGCACCTAGAGACTTATTCATGCCAAATTATCCTAGGGTATTAACATAATGCACCTATAAGATGAGTATTTGGTGAGGCACACCACCATGAACATAGATATTCCTAATATTATAGAGAATATGGTCAAAAAATTAGAACTCTTGAACTAGTTTACTTTACATGAGGCTGGTGTAAATTTTTGTGAAGTCTTGATAATCTGAGTAAAGGGATACATAGTCTATGAATCATGGGCATGAGTGTTAAACACTATGGTGAACACATGATTCAAGGTCCAGTTAAATAAATATGTTTCCATATTTTCCTTAAATTAATTTTTTTATCATGAGATGGAACTATTGTAGGTAAGTCATCCATTTCATATGGCATACATTATCTAGTTTAATTTGTGTTTGGAGGAACTAAAGTGGCTTATGATCAGAATACATAATTATCTCCTTCCCAAAGATGTAGTGATGCCATTACTTGATTAATAACACAATATCATATAACTATTTTTCATAGGTAGATTACCTTTATACTATGTCATTGAATGTATCTTAATGATACATGACCAAATGTCTATGCTATATGAGTATTGCTTCAGGCGCATAATCAAATGTATCAGTGTGAATATTGAAGGAATGTGTAATGTCAAGAATTGAGAGTATAGGTTATAGGAAGAAGCATTACTTGAGTACCTAAAAATTTCATTGTTGTATAGGGGTCCAAACAAATTTTGATGGTGTGTTTGTTATCTAGCTGAGGGGCCAAAAGATGTGCAATAAACCAAGGAAGAACCTACAGTATAAGTTTATGAGTCCAAGAAAGATACTCAATTCTATGATATTATTTGGATTAGGTCAATCATAGATCACTTTCATATTTTTTTAATCTACATGAATTCATGCATGATTGATGATGTAGCCCAAATATTGTATTTGCACAGTGCCAAATATACACTTTGCTAAGCTGGATTACAACTTATGTTAAAGTAAGGTATATAATATGTGTGTGACATGTTCCACATGCTCCTCCAAATTATTATTTAAGATGAGGATGCCATCTAGGTAGACAATGATAAATGAGTTAAGTAAACTCTTGATTAGATAATACATCAAGTATGTAAAATTTGTTTTCATATTAGTTAGGATGAAGGGCATAACCAACCATTTGTATAATCCTTCTTCTCTCTTCACGTATGTATTCTAAACATCTTCAAGATGGACCAAAACCTAATGGTAACATGAATTAAAGTTAATGATAGTGAAGTATTATATACCTTTGATCTAGTCCAAGAGGTCATCAATGCATGGTAGGGGATATCAGTTCTTCATCATGATTTTATTGAGTACATGATAGTCTATACAGACTCACCTAGACCCATCTTTATTGGGAAAAAGGACTATAGAAATCCATCAAGGACAAGATATAGAATTGATCTTTCCTTGATCAAAGAACTCTTATATCTGGTGATAAATTTCATCATTCTCCCAAATTGATCTATAATAGATAGGGTTGTTCAGTAAAGGGAATCTAAAGACCAAATCAATGTAGTATTTTATTATGTAATGTGTTAAAAGGCATTTAGGTTCTATGAACAATTCAATATGTTACTTAAATAACATATCAATTTATTTTTTCTATGACATTGATTACACAGTGTACACTACCAAAACTTACTTTGTCTTGAGTGCAAGTGTATCAAGATGAACAATGAGTAACATGAAATTTTATACATGTGAAACAAGCTAAAAACATTGTTTGGTAGAGCCTAAAGTGACTTTGGTCATGAAAGCTAAATCAAAAAGGTTGAAGAAGTGATCTTGTGGATGAATATTCAAATTTTGTGGTTTGGCTTGATATGTAGCTTCATGGTCATATAAATATAACATTTTGAGCAAGATATCATAGACCTCCAAAGATATGATATCACAAGTGATAATGTCCTCCATAGGATTTATTTTATACTAGAAGGTGCATTATCATTATCATTTTATATCCTTACCTTGTTGGAGTCACCCCATTTCCTTGGGATGTATAATAGTGGAAAGGCTAATGCACTAAGATATAGCTTCCATAAGGATCTTCTTCTAGCTATCACTATCAATGATGACATGAAGTGGTTGACCCTTCACTAGTAAATTGGTATGAAATAGGAATTTACACTTCTCAAATGTATCTATCATAGTGGTTTGAGTGAATAGACAAGTATAATTTGGATTTGGTTCATCTATTAGTGTGGGACCTAACGTGGGTAATCAAGGATGATTATGCACAACATGCAAAGTCATCATGGGTGAACGAGCTATGAAAATGACACTAATTATCACCAAAATTATTATTTACTTTATTTAAATTAGAAGTCATATGATCATTCAAGATATGTTAAATATTCTTAGGATTCTCTCCTTTGTGAGAAGTGATTTTCTTCTACATAGAAAGTTATGATGAAGAATTATGCACCGGATGACTCTTGTACATGAAATTGGATGAAAAGGTGAGATGTTGATTCATATTTGCCTTATCTTAGATATTAGAAGCATTATGGTAGGCTTACCCTAGAGTGTCAAAAATAGATAATTTCATCTTTAAACAGATATAAGGTAAGAGTTTATTGATATACTTCATCACCTTATGTTGTTCTCTCGAGTTCTCTCACATGCATACAAAGTAGTCATGGAATTTGTTAGTGTAGTCTTCCACTAACTAATCCTTGTACTAGATTAGTTATTGAAACTTGATGTATTCATCCTCAAATTGATGGAGAGGATAGTACTCCTCCTTCATCACATCAATAAAGGTCTTCTAAGCCTCAATTATAACATAATATTTTTCACATTATGAGCTAAAGTTATCCCATGAGTAAACCACTGATATGGATATCTTTAACACTTCTATGGTTATCTTCTCAACATCACTGAAGTGATTGATTGAGAAGTATGGATTGAGATATTTAATATAAGCATGCAGTACTTTAGCATAAATTTTATCTTTGAATAAATGAATGTAAACATTGACTTGTACTTTGAATGGGTTTACTATTGAAATTATTGTTCAACAAAATATGGAGGAGAATCGGAAGGCATCAGGTTGAGATGCCTCATCAACTCATAAAATTAGCCAAAATATTTAGTGTGTTATGCCTCTAGTGAATCAATAATGATCATTTAAACATTTGGGGATACTTCAAGTTACTTTTGGGTGTTAGGCATATTAAGTTTCCTATGGAATTCCTCTAGGTAGTCTAAAACAAAATCAACTAAGACGCCTTATTTATATTATTATCATGTGTTTACATGTATAGATAAGATACCAAAGATCTATGATCTGATACCAATGATCCACACTATGAGGTCCCAAGACCAAGTGTACAGGGGGAAATTATGCATTAGAGGTAACTTTCAATTATACATAGTGAATACGCATAGAATAATTTAGATATAACTTATTTAACCCTTTTAATTTAAAATTAATTAAACTAATGGAATTAAAATGTTAAAATTAATATGTTGATATGTATTGATTTGATATTAAAATATTATCAAATATAGTATGCTATAAAAAATATAGAATTTTGAATTTTATAAATATAGTAAAAAGTTTAAAGGATGCATAAACCTCAATAATAAAAATTAAATGTTGATTGTGTAGGCTTATTATACCTATAAATTGTGTATAATAACATAAAAATAGAGTCATATTAAAAACCAATAATTCATAATTTATTGGGACAAGTCCCTAGGAAGTAGATAGGATCATATTATGGCCTTGTCTATTAACTATAATGACATCCTAGTTGACTATATTCCTAATTTATTAATATGGGCTTGTGTGATTGCTTACAATGGGTTTACTAATGAATTATGTGTTTTGCATTGTCTCATATAAGAATTGCAAAATATAAAACCCTAGTCCTCACTAGATAAAAATTAGATAACAAAGGGAAATAAAATGGGCTATTGATGATGGCTGAGTTGGCCTCAGAAAGCCCTTGTAACTGAGCATTTCCTATATATCTGAAATGGGCTTTAGGTCAAATTAGTTCTCCCTCCCAAAGTGATTGAGTGTTTCATGATTATGTAACTAAAATTACTATAGCTATAATATTGATTAAAATACTTGAAAATGGATGCCCTTGACCTAAAATAAATAATTTTCAAACTTGGTTTATGACTATTATAACATTATAGAATTAAAATTGTAAAAATTAGTGCTCTTTTGCTTAGCGTCTAGTATAGTTTCTAGAGAGATCCAGTGGGGGAATAATAAGCAACCTTGATGTGATTTTAATATAAAAATTTTGGAATTATTTTGATAATGGACCTTACCAAATATGTAGGAGAGTCATTGTGAAATGTATCAATTTTAAAACATGATCGTTGGAGCACATGGGATAAGGCCATTTAGGGGGAAATGTCACAATGTGATCTATTTAACTAACGAGGACTTATCCCAAATGACTAGAGACTATTGGGATAGGTTTGATAGAATAATGTGGGTTGAATATGGATGAATATATCTGAAATAGGGATTTTTGTATGATATTTTTATAAATTACAAGACAATGAAGGTTCGATTATATATTACAAGTTAGCAAAATGGTGTCAATAATAAACATTGTCAAGCTCTTAATGATTAAATTTATGTGTTTACATTTGCCCCCACTTTATTATAGTGATGCACAAAGTGAAATTACTAAAATAAATTATATGTGAACCCAAGTGTATTACACACTTTGTCTTTGGATGTGAAGCTTGATCGTGTGAGATACATTAATGTAAGAATCTGCAACAATGATATAGAAAGTAATATTTACTCTTATTGAAAATTGAAAATTAATTATTTGTACTTTAAAAAGAGAGAAAGGAATGTATATATTAAAAATATTATGCAATATAATTACCCCATAAGTTGGAGATGGTGAAGTGCATTCCAACCTTGTTAAGATATTTGGATAAGTTATGA
Source organism: Torreya grandis (assembly GCA_037957365.1). Lineage (NCBI taxonomy): Eukaryota > Viridiplantae > Streptophyta > Pinopsida > Cupressales > Taxaceae > Torreya > Torreya grandis. The sequence goes on from JARHVA010000495.1 coordinate 392,211, forward strand.
ACTATGGCAAATTAAGAGTGATCAAGTCTCAATTTGAAAACCATTGAATGATCTTGAGTTGGAAATATTGCATGCTCCAACTCTTCTTTGATTTTATAGATGAATTTGTAAATTTATTTAAATGGGTCAAACCATGAATTGTGGCTTGTTACATATTAAAAAATTGAAACCATAGACATTGAATGTCACTAGACTCTAATGTGGCCTACTTAAAACTAAGATGAATTACACTACTGTAAATGGATCTAGATTCTATCTATAACTTTATAACTTTGAAACTTGATAGTTTTGAAAATTTCATAGAAGAAAAATGAACATGAATGAAAATCATTACCATCATATATTTACTATATTGATATTGAAATACCATTTGAATTTGTAATTTTGCCACTTTAAACTTTTGAATGTTGCCACTTTTAAATTTTTTGCAACTTTGAAACTTGTTAATTTTGAATTGTTTGAAATGTATAATTTGGAATTATGGTAATTGCTGATCATGCATGCCACATGCCATCATAATATTAAAATTATTAATCATATTTCCATTTGAAAATTGTATATTTTCATAAATTTGAATTTTTTTCTCATGAAGCTTGAATGTTCCAATCAAGCCTTTGTGATTACCCCTTTTTTAGATGAGAGTCATAGCCTAAAAATCATTTATATCAAAATAAATCATATGTGAAGGATATATTTATGTATCATTAATTTGAATATTTGAAATTTATTGCATCATGATATTGAATATAGCATTAAAATTTCATATGAAACATGTGTTAGAAAGATATAACATAGAATCAATGGCACTAGAGTAAGAAAGGACTATATAAGTGACAAATGACATGAATTATAACACCATAGTAAATAGATATAATGCATGATATGCATCATGGAACCATGGTAAGAATTAATGAAAAATTAAACAAGTAATGCCATAAAATGTCATGTAGTTAACATAATATATCACTCACAAGGCCCAAGATGCCACATAAAAAATACATGTATATGTCAAAAAACACACAAGGCCATTGGCTACATGAAAGCGTAATAATGATGCCATAAAATTAATAATTTGCATACAACACTAATGTCCACATACATAATAAGTAAGCAAGTCTAACCTATCATGTAGTAAAATAAGAATTTAAAGTGAATCTTTTAACAAATGATACTAGTACATATCCATCACATCTATGAATGTGAATGTTATCAAGTACCATATTTCATGTAATACATTTTTAAATTATGAGTAAGTAAGTAACAAAACATTTGTATCATATGTATCTCAACATGGTAAATAGTTTGTGAATAAAGGTAACCTATTAAAATGTTCATGGAGAATGTAAAGATGCTCCCAATTTATCAAGGTTTTTGGGTAATAAGGGAATCCCAAAATCAAAGAATCATGTGAAATTATGCCTTGTATCACACTTAAGTACTTCATGAGAATAATTATGTATTAAAATATGGAATATGTTATCTATGTAATATAGAATAAATAACATATGAAAGTAAATAAGCTTACAACATTTGAAAAGGCCTTAGGCCCTTATTTTGAATTTTTGAAATATGTGTATATTATATGTGTGCATGTTTTATAATTTTTTGACAATATTTGAATGCTAAAGAGATTTGAAAAAGGTGATAAGAATAAAATATTTGAAAGGTGGAGGAAGTAGGAGGGATTAAAACAATCCTCCATAAGGTGAAAACACATACCATGATAAGGAGGGCATATAATGTGCCCCAAATCTTTGTGTAAATTTGAGTCATAGTAATGTAACATGAATGATTAATATATATAGGAATGTGCATGCTCCTTAATGGGGAAGAGGATAAATGTGCTAATGTAAAGAGTAGTAATAAGAGATAATTACAGTACCATAGGGTGTAATATATGAAATAGTAATCAAGTGGAGTGCCATGGATATAAGTGTTTTGAATTATTCAAAACAATTTTAACATTAAAAGGGTAAGTACTCAAAGTGAAAAGTAAATCAAAGGGATAGAATAATGCATGGATAAGGGATATAATAAATATAAAGGAAAAAGAAAGGAATAGATGTGCAAGTTAAGATTCAAGTATCTAAAAATGATATCAATGATGGACATATATGCATAACCAATGGCATGATATGAAGGAGTCAATTCTCAGGGAGAAGGAATGTAAACCATAGATTCCTCTAAATCTGAATAAAAAACATATGATGTAATATATCAATTTAAATCATGGATCACATGCTCATGTGAACCTATATCCTCATGTGTAAGAGAATAATATGTAAAAACATATACATGTACTTGAGGTGAATCCCTTTGAATAACATATTGTGCCTTAGTAGATGAATCCCTCTTTTAATGTTCCACTTTATGCTCAGGATGATGTACCATGATTTTTGAAGCAAACTAGATATGCTCATGTGTAAATTTATCATGCTCATAAATAGATGAAGAAATTGATTCCATAAAATTCTCATGATTAGTATGCTCATGCTCACTAATAGATGAATTAAATATAATGTGATTCAGAAGATGTATATCATGCTCTTAAATAGTTTGATAAACTATTTCATCACCATGTTGCTCAATAATTATATTGGGTAAATATTTTATAGAATAATTAAATATCATTTTCTCCAAATGATATTCATATTAGATTCTTTAAATTTTGACCACTTGATTATCATGAATGTATTTGATACATTTATGCATTATATAAGGTGGTTATCTAATATTTACATCCAAGGGTGACCTAATAGCATATCAAAGACTCTCATGCTTATTATAACTACAAATTAATAAGGCACTTTGAGAGGGCCCACTTGTAAGGGTATCATTATATGTTCAAGAGTATCCTATGTATAACCATCAAATGTTTTGACAACTCTATAATTATCTTACAAATCTTGTTTAGTCTAACCAAAACAATAAAAGAGTGTTATGTTACAAACATTTTCACTTTATCCATTATATATCATCACACTATGGATGTATTGTTTGTTAACATATGCTCAAATAAAAAGTGCATGTCTATATAAATCATCATCAACAATTTCACTATAATCAAATGTGATCACATAACATGATTCTTTTTTACTTGTAACATTACCAATAATGCTATCAAGTGGATGTCCATATGTAGAAGGATGATGATGAACATTATATGCATAATATTCTTTAGGATTATCCTTGCTATGTTCTTCATGATTTGAAAAAGGATCTTTATAAATTTTGAGCTTTGCATTATCATTTGTTTGTGGCCTATCCTTTTCAATAAGTGTACTAATATTAATGATTTTATCATTAATGAGACATTAAATCTTAAGCTTAATATTTAAATATTTATTTTTATAAATCCCAATACATCTATGATAATCACAATATGTATTTCCATAAAAGTTTTTATATTGTGGTCTAGACATATCTGTCTCCATTGGTGGAGGAGGAAGAGTGATTAAATTTCATTCTAAGAGTTTTTGTAATAAAACATAAGGAGGTGATGGAAACTTTGAAAATTGCCTCCTTGGTGGATCTTGTTATTAAAGATTTTGAGGTGGTTTTGATATAACATTAACTATAAATTTGGCTTCATTCTTTACTTATGTTGATTTGATTTTATAATATATCTTGCTTTGAAACTTGGCATTTGAATTAGAAAGAACATTTGAAACATACTTAATTTTGTTCAAAGTAACTTTATCTCTCACTCATTGAATATATGGTATAGTTCATCAAAGGATTTGAACTTATCAAACATAATGGGATCTTGAAGAGGAGTGAGAAAACTTTGTGTAAAAGTATCTTGAAGATCATTATCAACAATGTGATTTATAATTTTTTCAAGAATAGTCTTGTACCTTAGAACATATTCATTGATTATTTCATTATAACCTTGTTTGAGCTTTATAATTTGAGCTTATGATGACCTTTCACCAATGTTTATAGAAAAGTGTGTAAAAAAATAGTTTTCTAAAGGATTTAAATCCTTTAATGATTGAATAGGAAAATCATAGAACCATATAAGAGCATATTATTTTTATACTTCTTGGAAAATTATTTTTCAACAATTATCTATGTAGTTTAGACAAGATGCATGGAGGGCACACAATTATTGTTTTGAATCACCTTTGTCTTCATAAATAGGAAGCTTGGGAGCCACATATCTAAATGGTAATGGTTAAGGTGTAATTTCAGGTGCCAAAGGGTTATGTAATAAATAAAATGAGTATATGGAAAGGATAGCATGAGAAATGTATTTATCAATGTGAGCCAACTTAGATTTTCTGCAAGTATGGTATGATCTAGAGTAGCATTTGAAAAGGTAATTAGATGAGTGTAAGTAACATGAGTAGGTATAGGCATGGATAAATAATGGAAACTATTATTATTCAAAACATGCACCTAGATATTCTACAACATGAAGGAGTTTTTAGTTATGGGGTGCTAAGTGCAAAGGTCTTGCACAGGGCATGAGAGTATAAGGCACTGGGTTTAGAAGTATTATCACTCAGATATGTGTGTGAGCATAATTTGTCTCATTGTAAGGATGGGAACATCCCCAAGTCATGGGACCCTTACATTCCTTGGGATTAGCATCCAGAGTAGGCCATATTTCTCCTATTTTAAGCACACCTAGTTTAAGACCAACACATAAGACTAAAGAGTAGAAAGGTAATATACCAATAAACTAAACCTAATATCTTTGAGACAAAGGGAGGTAAAAGGTAAGATATCATGAAATTAAAAAGATGATGTGCCTATAATAGAGTGATCATTCCTACTAATGTAAGCATACTAAAAATACTTGAGAACAAGACATTTCCACTTAGATTCTACCAAGGATACTCTAAATTCATAATTTTTTTTGCATAGAGGTACAAGAACATAGTGAAACACTAAGAGGGATGACAAACAATCCATAAACAACATCAAGAGATGGTAAGAGATGATGAAACTAAAAAGATGATGCACCTAAAATAGAATGAGTGCTCTTACTGTTGTAAGGACACTACAAATTATTGAGAACAAGATGTTTCCACATAGATTATTCCAAAGATATTCCAAATGTATAAATTTTGCACATAGAGGTGTGAGAACATAGTTCAACACTAAAAGGGATGATAAACGGTCCATAGATAACATTAACATAGACCTAAGTGCACACATGATACGACTTGAAAGTGAGCTCTTAGTTAAATGAGGAGGTGATATGAATGAATGATAATGAGAAGAGAAAACTTTTCTCATGGAAAAAGATCAAAAAAAATAAAATAACACATAGATAATTATAATAACAGAAGGTGAACTAAATTCTCAATAATATACAAGACTTATCCAATACAAGTGCTTATAGAGGGAAAATTTCATTAGCATGAGGCTACAAAAAATGTATCAACACTTTTACAATGGAAATCTAGGATTTTATAGTGAATCAAGACTATTTTACAATAAATTTTCCACTTGGGGTGGTGGGTATAACTTTAAATTCACTTACAGTGCTTCATTGTTAATTCTTGAATTTTGGTAGGTTGATTAGATTTGGATTTGGTGGTAGGATCCTCTTGGGATACACGTGCATAAGGGAATGGAAGATATTTATGAAAATATAAGAGGGTTGCATGAATCCACATCTCAATGACCAATAACCACTTATACATTTAATCACTCTGATAGTGCCTTAAAATCTACTCAATTGTCTCTAATACCTTCTTCATATCCAGATGCCACTTAGCATATGGTGCTTCATGATTGGTCTTGGGTGTGTCATTATAGGAATGCCACATGTCATTTTGGTATGATCTTAGAGGATTATTTTGGAGCTTTTGGATGGAATCAGTGTGGTCATGACATATGGAGTATTGGCACTCATCCTAGGTGAACTAAGAACTTATTTATGTTGAGTAAATGTTAAACTGCCACATCATAGAGGTAGAATAAAGAGTTACACCCTGCATAATATAAGGGTGTAGATGTAAAATCCTATGTGTAGTCATGGAAAATTTTTATCCAATCATGATGAATACTTAAAGTAAGATCATGTACAAAGGTTGAAAATACTAGGTTTGATCTTCATGCTTCATATCTACTTTTATGCCCCTTCCCACTTATCCATTCTAGGATTCGAGGACCTATATCCTTAAACTCATGCACTCTTATAGTTATGTACCACATAAATGCATACATAGGCACACATTGAAATATTTATATAGGCACAAGTCATCACTATATTATTTCATATACTTGGGCTTGTATCTTAGGCTCAAGTAGAGGTAAGAAACACTTGCACACTTTATGCTTAGAGCGCTTGGGTCTTCACAGGTGTGTTCTTTATTTTTAAGCCTTGGGAGGCCCTGTATCGATGACTGGGTGATGTTATAGATGTAACAATTAGAATTGATGCAATAGTATAACTTGAAACATTTGAATTAGGGTATTTGATAATGTAACAAATCAAATCTTGTGGTATAGATGTGGCTAACTTAGCCTGATGCTCAATTTTTTTTGATAAAAGAATACTAATGATCTTGTTCACCTTATTAAGGTTCTCTTGAAGACTTTAATGTGATTTAGATAATTATTTCACTTGATTTTGATCTACTCCATTAATCTCATTTGGGTCAATATGATTGTATTATTCATTATCATAGTCCCCTCCATTACTTTCATTCTCAATTTCAATATGAACCTCATTTTTAAGAGACCAAGGAATTTTAATAGTAGTATTATTAGTTAAAGATAAAATATATTGACTCACCATTGTATAATAAACCAAAGGAAGTTGCATATGTGAATTATAAATACCCCTTAATCTAGAACTACACCTACAAGGCATATAATACAATATGAATAAAGTAATGATAATGACTGAATATAATACAAGCAATAATAAAGGTATGAGGGTGATTTAGGCTAAGGTTTGAATTATTTGTAGGCTCTCAAATATACTTTCTCATTTAATTATTAGTGTCATCCCAATATGTTTATATTTGTACTATGCCTATGATTATTGGGGTAAACCCCTCACACCATAATGTTTACAAACATAACACCACGTAGCCCTTCCTGATAGTCACTATGTAGTTTGAAACTATCAAAACATGGTTTATAAAATATTTAAAAGTAAATGAAAAATAAATAGAAAAATAATAGTGAAACATTTTTATTTCTAGAAATTAAAAAAAACCCAAGGTTGAAATCAATAACTTCAATGTTAAAATGATCGAAGGTGATAAGATAATTTCTTCAATGTAGGATTTAATCCAAGGTTGAATAAATTGAATAGTTTTGTGTTTATTTTATCTAAGGTTGAATATTGTTTTATTTTTAGTGTCAAGAATTTATTAAAAAATGAAAGAAATCATATCCTAAAAATCATGGAAAACAACAAGCAGTGTTATACAAAAAGTGAGTTCACCATAATGTTTAACCCTTTTAATTTAAGTTGACTTAAACTAATGGAAATAAACTATTGAAATTAAAATGTTGATATGTATTAATCTGATCTCAAAATGTAGTTAAATATCATATGATACTTTAAAATACAAAATTTGGGATTTGTTAAAAATAGCAAAAAGGGATAAGGATTTAAAAACCTCCATAAATAAATTAAAATTTGACTATGTAGGATTACTGTAACTAGAAACTATGTATAATGACCTATAAATAAAGTCATATTAGAAAATAATATTTCATAGTCTGCAAGGACAATTCAACATGAAGTAGACAGGGGTTTACTATGGTCTTATATACTAACTTTAGTCATACCCTATTTTATTTTATTCCTAATTTATTGATCTAGGCCTGTATGACTATCTATAAGGGTTGACTAATGAATTATGTGTTTTGTGTTATCTCACAGAAGATATAAAAAATAGAAAACCATAGTCCTACACATGCACTAATTAACAATTATATAATAAAGGAAAATAAAAATGCATTAGTGAGGATGGCTTAGTTGGTCTAAGGAACCCCTTGTAATTAAGTGTGGCCTACATAACCCAAATAGACCTATAATTGATGTAGTTCTCCCTCATATGGTGATTGTGATAAATGATTAAGAAACTATGTAATTAGAATGACTATAACTAGAAGATTGATTAAAATTATTGACAATGGATGCATTTGATCTACAATAAACAATATTTATACTTGGTTTATGACTATTTGAATGTTGAAAAATTGAAATTAGAAGTAATACTCTTTTGCTCAATGTGTAGTGTAATTTATAGAGAGATCTAGTAGATGAATAATGAGTGGCATTGATTTGATTTTATATGAGAAAATTTGGAATAATTTTGCTTACTAATTTTACCAAATGTGTGGGAGAGACATTGTGAAATGTCTTGATTTGAAAAATTATTTATTGGTGACCAAGGGCTTGTCAAAATGCAACCCTATTTGACTAACATGGGCTTGTCCTAGAAGACCATAGACTATTGGGACATGTCTGACAGGATCTTGTGGGATGAATAAGGATGAGTGTAGCTGAAATGGGAATGTATATATGTTATTTTTAGTTCTTAAATATAGTGAAGGCTCTCTTATAGATTGTGAGTTAGCAAAATGGAAAATAGACCAAGGGTAAATATGTCAAAAAAAAACATTGTAACACATAATGATTAAAAATATGTGCCTAAAAAACCAAAAAACATACATTTAATGAAGCATAAGTTTGAATTTTAAAAAAATGAAACTTCTAATCAATAAAAATAATTAGGGAAAAGAATACAATAATGTACAATTTGTGTATGGAAAAGTAGATATGTAGAGCATGTTATTTATAAGTATTAATGTGTATGGAATATATTATGGATTTTATTAACCCTTGGTTGGATGCACATGTTACATATTTATACATGAAATACAAGGAGTGGTTACAACTATTTTTGTTACAAATAAGATAGTTACAATTCGTTTCATCTTCCTTGGTGGGTGATGGTTGAGATTCCAAGTACATGGTGATTAACTATCTAGCTATATAATATACATATTATATTCTAGGAAGTACCACTTGGAAAGCCATGTGATCATATCATTTTAACATGTGTATGTGTTAGAGTTGAGATAATTATAGGGGAACGAGTCTATGAATAAGTTCTAGTGAGGCTCATAGGATTATGAGAGAACTTATCACAAAAGAGTGTGCAGGAGTGTGAATTAGTGTGATTTGGGTGCATAGTTTTGTGAACAAGTGTGATACTAGTGTGTGATACTAATACAAATCTCAACATAGAGGAGTGTAACAAGTGTGAGTTTTTCATAGTAAGGCAAATGAAAAGTGTGTGCAAGTGTGTGCTACATAGTAGCTACACATGGATCATTACAACTTACCGTACTTTATCTACACCTCCATGTTCCTTATCCTCTACCTTAGCATCACTTCTAGGATCCCTCATCCTTTTCCTACACCCTTAATTTTTACATTTTATCACCCCGTTCTCTATGCCTCTAGGCTCCCTTATATTTATACCTCTTGGATTTTTATTTTGTGAGTTGCATGGTAAGACCTTTGGGAATACATCTAAGATATAATAAATAATTCCCATCCTCTATTACTTAACCTCTTGGATTTTTTAAATTTATTTTATAAGATTTAATTACCTTATTATCTTTGCCTTTGGGTTCATTTACTATCACTTTATTTCCTACCTTTGGGTTTATATTTATTTTTCCTTCCTTTTTTCACCTCATAACTTTACCAGTATCTTTATTGATCCTATAATTTAATTTTACAATTCTATTTGTGCCTCTTGGATTTTTATTTTGTCATTTACATGGTAATACCTTGGATAATACAACTAGACCATCCTCACAAGCACATATCCTCCTATATTAATACCTCATTTATTTTTATCTCACTCCCAAATTTAGCAAGGTGTTTTCTTATAAAGATAAGAAATTGCTCAAAAGTTATGTTTTTTCACGTAGATTCAATTATATTATCTTGTGTAAAAACTAATTTAGTCTATCTATATGTTTATCATCCATATTTTACCCTCTATTATAATGATTGTCTTAAATATATCTACCATTGTATCATCTCTATTTATAAATTTTTTATGATTGGTGCAACCAAATCATTCAAATGTATACATCTATTTTCCCTATTTTTCACCTCCTATCAGGCTCATGAAGGTTAGCTTCAATATCACACTCTCTTTTAAGGTGCAAGTCTATGAGTATCTAAGTGTCTTAGTATTTATGTTTTCTTCACTAGAAACTAAGTGTAATATCTATTATTTTAGTCATTTTAAGCACCTATTGTTGGTCTTATAAATCTATATGGAGGAGGAAAATAAAAAAATTCCAAAAATTCCAAAATCCAAAAAATCAAAATAAAAAGAACAAAGAAATTTTTCATATTTCATTTGGGCATGCAATCATTGAGTTCAGTTATATTGTTGGATAAGACAATTGAGACATTTTGATATCTTATTTTATTAATGTTTATTTTATTTTATGAATTGTGATATTTAAATTATATTATAGTTAGTTATATTTTAGTTTAGTATTTTATTTAGTTCATGTTTTGTCAATTCGATACTACTAATGTGATTTTTTGATTATAGGTAATAGTCAAATGACTGAGCTAGGTTTGGGATTAGAATAATTAAATGAATAATCACAATAGCTTCATACATGTGAATGTTAAAAAAATTAAGTATAGGTTGATATCTATTTAGTCCACCATGTTACTTTTATGTTGTCTTGGGTCATCATTATCCAGTGATGTGTGTGATCATTTTAGTTGTTTATTGTGAGGTCATCATTGGATTGTAGCTAATTATAAAACTCTATATATAAGGTTGACCTTTGTTATTATCATAATAATTCAAGTGATTGGAATATGAAATTTTATATAGAATGTGGTGTTCACTCCAAAATCTTACTCCCAACACACTTATGAGGTTAAGTGTTAGAGAGAGGAAGGAAGAAGATAATATGAGACTTTTGTCCTCAATTTTAAGATTGATAGATGGATAAATCCAAAGCATGATTATAATTATGTGTCTCCATGGTGTAGTATATTAAGAATAACCTCCAAGAGAGGTGGTTTATACCACTAAAAGCTCACTATCATGATTGAATAGAAATCTTGCTTGCTTGGCCTTTACCCTAAACTATTATAATATTTTTTTTACCAATTTCTAAAAGGAAGGTTATTTTAGTCTTGAAACAAACATAAAAAGAGGTAAAATAGAGTATAAAAGGATATTTACATTTAATAAAATACTATTTCTTAAGAATTGAAGCATGCCAAGTCACAGTTATACCATTATGTGCCTAGTTTAGCAATTACACAAACTTTTCACCACCCAATGAGAAAGTTTATAAATGACACTAATTTAAATGCCTAACTCACAAATTATTCACTAAATATAAATACCTCAAAAGGCCTATAGTAGACTACACATATTACTTTCAAATTACCTTATCGATGCAAGCACATAAAGTAAAGAATGTTCTGAAGCAAATAAAAATAACTTACAAGCAAATTAGATTACCATAAGCATGATAAAGTTACTACATTAATTAAGTAATAAATCATAACATAAATTCCTCATGATAATCATAAATTATAAACAATAAACCATGGAAAACATTACTAGGAAAGAAGACAAACTGAAAACATGCAAAATGATTTTATTGGGATTTTGACAAAGTTTCTTTACACTAAATGTGCAGCCTTTATAAAGAGAAAAAAAAATCCCTTGTATAGATAGATTTTACTATGAAGTTAGTTGAACACAATATTGGGGTAGTTAAAGTATTCAATGATGATTGGGGAATGTGGTTAAGATTTTGATAGATTCATTGGCTGACTTCCATCTTGAGCATGATTTGCAGATTAGAGACCACACCTATTAAACACTAAAATTTATCTTTTATGCTCATTGAATCTCCTTCATCCCTTTACCATATGCATGTCATGTGATGACCCATGCCATATTAACTACCTTGAATTTAATTTAGGGGGATTTTTTAATAATATTAAAATATTGGTGGTAGATTATCATTGGGAGTTTCTTGGGACTGCTATTCTACCATGCCCTATGTAGACTTCTACATTTAATTCAGAGGCTGATTAAATGATTGAGTTATGCCTAACTTGACTTTAGGGTCTCTAAGATAGATTTAACCCTTTAATATCTTAAAATATATCACTTTTGATCCTTTTAGTTATTGAAGAACCAACTATATTTTGATTATGTTTCCCAGACTTGATACACAGTCCTTATGGGACTTTTGATGGCTTTTATGGCCAAACAAGTCATCAATCTTAGTCCCATCACTTCATCTGATGTCATCACTACCACATGGATCCTCCTCAAATTCATATTCCTTATACTTTATGAGGATTTTTTTTGGATCACCATTTATCACTTTACTACCACATGGTAGTCCATGGGCCTTCTCGGTCTTTAGCTTCATTCTCTAGGCTTTCATCGTCATCACCACATAGTCAAAGGCTCTCCTCTATCATTTGATTTTTCCCTTGTCATGGCCACATGGATTCTTGATGAAGGAGCATCATGTTTCAAAGTGAAATTAAAGTTATTATAAGTTTTAGTAGGTATTACAAGTCTTAGAGATTCAAAAAGGAGCTCATCTTCTGCTTCATTTGTGCTTAAGGGGCCATTTAATAGTATTTTTAGATTTTCCCACCAAAATTCAAATTTTTGAATTTATTTTGGATTGTTTGAGAGTTTTTAGGGTATGTCAAGGATCATGATCCTTATTAAGTGATCCTTGGGATGTGTGTGTGTAGTATAGATATCATTTACCAATAAATTATGTTTATAAATGTATTTTTTATGTATATATTCTTAAATAAGCCATGTTTAACATAAGATAAGCTAAATAAGGAAATTTACTAAGCTTGTAAAAGGTTGTTTAGATAATATTGGAGTAAAAAACAAGCATGTGCTAAATTTGGAGATCAGATGAACATATAATCATATAATGAGGAGATTAGAAACAAGATTCAAGGAAGGAAAAGTCAGTCAAAAAAGTAGAAAGGAGAGAATTTTATGTGTATGTTAACTTTTTATAGGTCTGAGATAATTTTGTAGGTTTTTATTGATGAAAATCAGAGATTTTTGATTCAAAATCATGTCTTATATCCTCTTGACTATTGGTGATAAGTATTGATTCATTATTGTCTTTTGAATATGTTAGAATATTAAATTTGAGTTGTTGGTCTAGGATAGTCCTTTTACATACACAGTCAACTAATAAGAGGCTTGTTTAATGTGTTTTCATATGTATGGTGATTGAAAGAGGACCTAGGAAGTTGAGAAAAGGTTTCAAGTGTCTCATCATGTAAAATAAGGTCTTGAAAGTCCTTAGAAAACAAATAAAGCAAGTTTGATGTCTCTTGGGTATTAAACCTTCTCAAAACCCCTACATAATCAATTGACAAAGGTAATTTTAGTGACATCAAGAATTATTTATACACATTTGAGTATTTAAGAAGATAAAGGGAGGATTGAGGAACCTTTACTAATTGGTTTCATGCCTTTAAACCAATACAAACTCAAAATATTGAATTTTGAAAGCTCTTGGGCCTGTACAGGAATGGTAAAACCCTGATCTAGGGTTTCAATAGAAAAATGGATATAAATCAAGCTTGAACTAGTGAAATTTTAAAAAACTTGATGATATGAGGTTATAACATAATATAAAGTATTTTTTAGTTTTTATATATTTTGGTGATGTACAAATGGTTTTATGGCTAATTGTGTTTTCTTAGGCCTAATGGAGACCTAAAACAAGACCAATTAGGTAGTTTTTCTTCATTTTATTAGATTTTTAATAAAAATAATGTTAGAAGGATACTTAGCATATTTAAAGTTTAAGTTAATTTTATAATTTTTATTCAAGGGATTTGTAAAATTTATTCTCTAAATGTTTTACTAAAGACCTATTAGTAGGCTTAGTTGAGACCTAGAAAAATTAGTCTTTTGACTTCTTGGCAAATTTCATGTGGTATTTATGTGGATTCTCTCTCAAATCAAAGGTTTGTTAATGTATTGAGAGTATATCAAGTTATTTAAGGTCCTTTAATTCATTTGTCTCAATCAATTTCTCAACAAAATTTAAATAGGCCTAGATTTGGCCTACAAGATCACATAAGAAGACTGATTAATCAGTGAATTTGAGTTGTTGAGACCTATAAAGCATACCCTACATAATTTATTAGTATCATAGATTAATTTTATATTGATATATCAGTCAAGATAAAAATATTGTAGAGATGGTCATAAGAGCAAGAAGAGGCAGAGGTTAAGGGAGATAGACTACACAAGCAATATTATTTGAGGAGATAAGGAATCTCAATACTAGATTACAAGCTTTGGAGATTGCATAAAGAAGAGGAGTAGACACATGAGACATCAATGATAGAGAGGAAGAAGGACCTTAATAAGAAGAAGTGGTAGTAGAAATAGAAGGACTAGAGGAAAGACTTATTAGAGCACTTATGGGAGTTGGTTCAAAACCCAAGCTAGAGGTACCTGCATATGATGATAGTCTAAATGTATAAGAATTGATTTATTGGATTATTGACATAGAAAAATAATTTGAGTATGATAATGTGGATGAGGATAAGAAGGTAAAGTTTACCATAATAAGGTTAAAAGGCCATGCATCCCTATGGTGGGATGAAGTGCAAGAAGAGATAAGAAGAAAAGGGAATCCTAAGATAAAAAGTTGGGACAAAATGGTGGCCAAACTTAAAGGTAAGTTCATGGATAGAGACTACCAAAAAAATATTTTCAAAATACTCCAAAATTTAAGACAAAAATATATGATAGTCAAATATTATAGTGAAATTTTTTATAGGCAAACCATTGGAATAGGTCATATTGAGAAGGATATAGAAAAGGTGGACAGGTATATAAATGGATTGAAGTATAATATTAAGGATGAGATCAATCTTTTATCATCTAGATCAATTAAGAAAGCATACTAATATACCTTGAAATTAGAGGAGAAGTTATCAAGAATGTAATCACATCACTAAAGGGGAAAAAGTATACCTTTTAAAGGAAGAGGATAGCATGTGGTAGGAAATAGCTACAAGCACATCATGAAGAGGCTAGTAGATCATAAATCTAAAGCCAAAGTCCATGGTGTGGATATTCATTCAAAGGAAGGAGACCATTTACTAGAGGAAGAGATAGAGGTTATGTTGGTAAGTGCTTCAAGTGTGGTAAGTATGGGTATATGTCCTATGAATGCCTTGAAAATCCTTCTTCAAGTCAAGGAAACACTCACATAGTTCAAGTTAAGGAGGAAGAGAGAATTGGATCACCTTACCATAAAGAAGCACAAGAAGTGGGAGAGCCCTTACTCATGAAGAGAGTTTTAGTCAAGCCCAACAATAAAATTCAAGAACCTCCACAAAGAAAGACATTATTCAAAACTACTTGTAAGACAAAAGGTAATAATTGTAAAGTCATTGTAGATAGCGGAAGTAATGATAATTTGGTGTCTACTGAAATGGTTGATAAGTTAATTCTAAAAAAAATGGTTCATCCTACACCTTACAAGATGTCCTGGCTACAAAAATGACATAAAGTCTTGGTAAATCAATAGTGTAAGGTGTAATTTTAGATAGGAAGTTACAAAGATGAATTTATGTGTGATGTTATGCCTATGCACATGTGTCATGTTATTCTAGGTAGACCTTAGTAGTATGAAAGGAAGGCTATTCATGATGGAAGGCATAATACTTATACTTTTGAGATGGAAGAGAACATAAACTTACACCATTGAAAAAATAAGGTATAATAATAGAGAATAACCCAAAAGTGATTTGGCAAGTGGAAAAGAGTTTCTACAATAGATAAAAAATGAAAATGTAAGTTATGCATTGATTGGTAAGCCTAGAATAGTACTTACAATTACAAAGTTGATTGAATTACCTCAAGAAGTTTAATATTTATTTAATTATTTCATTGACATTGTTGTGTATTACTTACCAAGTGAGTTTCCTCCAAGGAGAATTATTATTCATAATATTGATCTCATACCAAGAAAAAACCTTCTAAACAAGGTAGCCTATCAGATGACTCCATAGTAAAATGAATAAATCAAGAAACAAGTGCAGGAATTGTTGGATAATGGGATAATCAAAGAGAGTTTGATTCCTTTTGTTTTCTCAATAGTACTCAAACCAAAAAAATATGGAGGATGGAAATTGTGTACTGACTCAAGGGCCATAAATAAGATCACTATCAGGTATATATTTTGCCTACCTATAATACATGATCTAAAGGATTGTCTAAGTGGTGCCAAGTACTTTTCTAATATATATCTAAGGAGTGAATATCATCAAATAAGGATTAGAGAAGGAGATGAATGGAAAATTACCTTCAAAACCAATGATGGATTGTATGAATGGCCTATGATACCATTTGGATTGAAAAATTCTCCAAGCACCTTCATGAGACTCATTAATGAGGTTCTAAAATCATTCATAGGTAAAAAAATTATTATATACCTTAATTATATTTTGGTTTATAGTCAATATAAAGAAGAACATATTAAATATTTGATAATGGTTTTGAAAAAAATGCAAGAGGAAAAACTACTAATAAACCTCAAAAAGTGTACTTTATTAAAGACAACTAATTCACTTGGGATTTGTCATCTCTAAGGAGGGATTAAAGATAGATAAGGATAAGGTCAAAGCTATATAAGAGTTTCCTACCCCAAAAAATGTATTTGAGGTAAGAAGCTTTCATGGTATATCTAGTTTATATAAGAACTTTATAAGAAACTTAAGTAGTATTTTTTCTCCCATTATGGAAACTATCAAAGGAAGTAAGTAGCCATTTAGGTGGATTGAGGTAGGTGATGATAATTTTTTAGATTCTAAATAAAATTTATTAAAATTGGAATGTGATGCAAGTGGGACTACCATAAGATTTATCTTAAGTCAAGAAGGTTACCTATTACAATGAAAATATTAATGAGGCCAAGAGGAATATTCAATAATTATTCAAGATATGATAAAAACATTTATGTTATTGTAAAAGATTTGAAGAATTGGAGGCATTATCTAATGCCTAAAGATTTTTTTCTTTACATTGATAATCATGCTTTACACTTTATTATTAGTCAAATTAAATTGAATCAAAGGTATGCTAAGAGGGTTAAATTTTTGAAAATTTTATCCAATGTTATCAAACACAAAAGTGGTCAATATAAAAAATTTGTTGATTCTCTAAGTAGAAGTCTAGTTATGTAGGAATATCATGTAAAAATCATGGGTTTTGATGCCTTAAAGGACCTATACCAGGAAGATCCTAATTTCAAAGAAGCTTATGATTCATGTGAGACTACAATGAGAATTAATAGGACTCCATGAATTTAATACATGATAAAATAAGGACTATTATTTAATGTAATTCAAATATGTATACCAACAATTTCAATGAGAGAGAATATACTCAAGGAGAGACATAATGGGAGTTTGGTAGGACACTTTGGGCAAGCCAAAACACTTGCCCAATTAAGTGCTTACTATTATTTGCTAGGGATGAAAGGTGATGTAAAAACGTTTGTTGAGAGTTGTATGATATGTCAATATGCCAAGGGAAATGGCCAAAATTTAAATTTATCAACCTTTGCATATTTCTAATAGGCCAAGGGATTTAGTGAGTATAGACTTTATTCTTGGACTCCCTAAAACTAAAAGAGGTAATGATTCAAGTTTTGTAGTGGTAGATATATTTTTAAAAATGGATAATTTTATTCCATGTATAGATACAAGTGATGCTACTTGTATTTATTACTTATTTTTCCAAGAAGTTGTCAGATATACGGCCTTCCCACGAGTGTTTTTTTAGATAGAGACACAAAATTTATTAGACACTTTTGGAGAACTCTATGGAGGAAATTAGGGACTAGTATTAGCTTCAATTTAGCCTACCATCCTAAAAATATTGGTTATACTAAATTCATCAATATAAGTCTTGGAAATATCCTCAGAAGCTTGATAAGTGAACATCCCAAATAGTGGAACCAAGTACTAGCACATGCAAAGTTTTCATACAATGACTCCCCTAATAGACGTATAGGTATGAGTCCATTTTTTTAAAAATATGATTTTCATCCAAGAGGTGTTTATGACATGACAAATTTGGGTAAAAAATAAAGGAGAAGTGTAGAAGGAGAGGATTTTGTAGCAACAATTCAAGACCTCTATGAACATGTAAAACAAAGACTAGAGGTGAGTTCAATTTAGTATAAAAAGAATGATGATTTGGAAATAAGAAAAATAAATTTTTAAGTAGGATATATTTACTTGTTCATCTCATAAAATAAATATTTCTTAGGGGGAGTACACTAAATTGAAAATGAAAAAGATTGAACCTCGTAAGATTCTTCAAAAAAATTCAGCTAATGCCTATGAATTGGAGCTTCCAAGTGATATTAGAATCTCACCAATATTTAATGTATCTGATATTTATCCTCTAAGATAAGAGGATATTTCATAAATATCACTTGAAGTTAAAGATGATCAAATCATACATTGGGATCAACAAATGCCAAAGAGATAACAAGATAAGCCTGAAGCCATCATAAACAAGAAGGTGGTAAAGAAGACAAGGGATAAGGAATACTTGCATTATTTGGTAAATTTTAAATAAAATATAAATGAAGACTCAAAATGGATGTCACCTTCATAAATCAGTAAGTATGGCAGCAACATAGAACAACTCATGAGCAGGAGCCCATGAATGACTATCTTTTACCATGATAGTTTGATGCAGGTGCATCATGTTTCAAAGTGTAATTTCAGTTCTTAAAAGTTATAGTAGGTATTAATTATATTAGAGAGTCAATAATAATATAATAATATGCTTAATTTGTTCTTATAAGGTCATTTAGTATTATTTTTAGATTTTCCCACCATAATCACAATTCAAATTTTTGAATTTATTTTGGCTTATTTGAGAGTTTTTGGGGTATGCCAAGGATCTTGATCCTTAGGAAGTGATCCTTAGGATGTGTGTGTAGGATAAATATCAATTACCAATATATTATGTTTTTAAATGTAATTTGTATGTATATATTATTAAATAATCCATGTTTAATGTAGGAAAATCTAAATAAGGCACTTTACTAAGCTTATAAAAGGTTGTTTAGAGACTCTTGGAGTCAAAAACAAACATGTGATAACTTGGGAGATTAGATGAGAATTGAATAATATAAGGAGGAGATGAGAAAAAATATTCAAAGAAGGAAAATTTAGTCAAAAATGTATAAAGGAGAGAATTTTGTGTGTAGACAAGGGGTCTATTAACTTATTACAAGTCTGAGATAATTTTGTAAGTTTTTAGTAATGAAACTTATAGAGTTTTGATTAAAAATTATGTATTATATGATATTTATTATTGATGAAAATTATTTATTCATTATTTTTCTTTTGACGTTTGAAGATCAAATTTTGAGTTACAGGTCAGTCCTTTTACATATGTGATTAACTAATACAAGGCTTGTTTAGCATGTTTTCATGTGCATGGTGATAGAAAGATGATCTAGGAAGCTAAAGAAAGGTGTGAAGTGTCTTATATAGGTAAAATAAGGGTTTTTTATTCTTTATAAATAAATAAATCAAGTTTACTATCTCTTGGGTATTAAACCTTCTCAAAACCCCTACACATTCAATTGACAAAGGTAATTTTAATGACATAGTGAATTATTTATACAATTTTGAGTATTAAAAAAGATAGAGGGAGGATTAAGTAACTTTTAATAATTGGTATCATGCCTTGAAACCAATACAAACTTGAAATATTGAATTTTCAAGGCTCTCAGGCCTGTATAGGAATGGTAAAACCATGATCTAGGGTTTCAATAGAAAAAGGCTATAAATTGAGTTTGAACAAGTGAAATTCAAAATACTTGGTGATTTGATAGGTTATAACATAATTTAAATGATTTTTTAGGTTTTAGATATTTTGGTTTATATGAATGGTTTTATGGATGATTGTGTTCTCTTAGGCCTAATGGAGGCCTAAAATAGGGCCAATTAGGTAGTTTTTCTTCATTTTCTCAGAATTTTAAGACAAGTAACATGAGAGGAAGGATTATTAGTGTCTTTAAAGTGTAAATGAATTTTATAATTATTAATCAATGGATTTACAAGGTTTATTCTCTAAAGTTTGTACTAAAGACCTACTATTAGGCCTAGTTGAGGCTTATAAAAATCAATCTTTTAACTTCTTAGCAACTTTGATGTGGTATTTATGGAGAGTCTCTCTCAAATTAGAGGTTTATTAGTGTCTTAAGAGTAGATTAAGTTACTTAAGTTCCTTTAAGTCATTTTTCTCAATTAGTTTCTAGAAACAAAGCCAAATAGGCCTAGGTTTAGCCTTTAATATCATATAAAAAGACCAATTAATCATTGAATTTTAGTTGTTGAGACCTCTAAAACATACCCTACATCACTTCTCCTCAACTTCCCAATATATCCTCTCTTTATTAGGACTATTTCCCAAGTCCACATGGTCTTGATCTCTCATTATCTTCTGTCGGTCCTTTTCACGTTTGAGTTACCAAAATGGTACCACATGGTACAATCCTACTAACTTAGAAGTTAGATTCATTTATATAACTATACATACCACCCTAAGATGATGGAGTAATGATATGTCACCACATGTTGCAATCATGATAACTTAGAGGCTAAGAGGGTTTGTTGATGTACTACTCCACCTGAGTCCCCAAGTCCCTAGGATTGTATCACGTGGCATGATATTAGAACCCCAGGGGCCTAACACTTTTATTCAATCAAATAGCTAAGTCCTAAATCCCTTGGGTGACAAGGTGAATGGGATTTTTCCACATGTCATGATCCTACTAATCCAAAGGTCCTAGGTAAGAAAAAATTGCACAAAAAAGGATAAGGAAAAAATGTTACTGAATTAGTTTCAAGCAAAGTGAAAATTGACTAAGGCAAGGAAGAAAACTCAAAATAGCTGAGATGAAAAAATAAGACACAATAAAAATAAAAATACCAATCCAAACTTATTTTGAATTAAATTCACCTTTAAATATAATGAATAACTTCTAAGGGCAATACATGATTTTAAAACCCATGTTATCTATCTCAAAGAA
This sequence comes from Torreya grandis, assembly GCA_037957365.1. NCBI lineage: Eukaryota > Viridiplantae > Streptophyta > Pinopsida > Cupressales > Taxaceae > Torreya > Torreya grandis. The sequence continues at coordinate 413,346 of JARHVA010000495.1, forward strand.
ATTAGGCTTAATGAAACTATCCACTTTTAAAATGCTCAAACATTTTAATCACAAAGTCTAAAATCCATGAAATACACTATATTAAATGGCCAATTTAGACCTTAGAACTCATACAATTGTATGAAATCTCATAACATTGAAGATTTGATCGATTCTGAAAGATAAAACATTATAAACAACAATAATATTTTCATGTATTAAACTTATTATGGGCTAAATTGATAAGGTAGATATTGATCAATATCATTTGAATCACTTAGAATATTGTAATCTATAACCTTAAAATTCAAATAAGTGATATGTCATTAAGTAAAAAAACTAAGGTGAGAATAATATTTAACAGATTTAAAGACACTTGATATTAGTAAATAGGACCATGTATCCTAAGTGAGAAAGAGGAAGAAATAATCATGCTGAATTAAGAGGGCCCCCATATGAAGAACTAAGTATGGGGTGTATTGGTCATAAAAATGGTAACTTATGTGGGGAAAATGTTGTTACATTTAGAACCCAAGCTAAAATTTTCATCCCTAAACATAAAATAGTCTATAAGTAATGTCTTAGACATAGTTAGAAAAGATAAAAGTGCCAAATTCTACAACAGTAAGTGGCATACTAAGTTACATATTTATCTAAAGTATATCAATGTGTGATGTGATAAATTTTCCTTTCATTTCATTTGAATCCACATGAATTAGTTTGGACTAGCCCAAGTGTTATAACTTTTGAAAGAAAATTATTAGGATAGATGGCTTGGGAGGGGAATGGCAAGGGCATTGCTCTGCTAGTAGCCTAGAATCTATAGCCCTTATAGAGATACCTTTGGTCCCACTCAAGGCCTTGATCTATTGCCAACTAAGATAGAAAAAATATGATGGATATTGGATGAATCACCCTTTTGAGGAAGAAACATTGATCTAGCATGTTAAACTCAGTTGTTCTTACATCTTTTTTAACAAATGATGTTTTGTTATTCAATCCATTGAGGGTTGGGGACCAAACCATGGGTAAGAGTATTTTTTATAAATTTATAAGTACATAGATAATCTTATAAAATTAAGTGGTTTCATTTATCTTAAAATTTTCAATTAATTACTTAGTGATAGCCTTTTAATCAGAAGGTGCAACTAGTCTAAAATCCACTTGTTCTATTTTTAATCATTGACCTTAAAAATTTCTAAGAGATGTAAAAGAAATTACTTCTATTATGTGGATTGTTCAAATGAAAACATGATTTTTTTCTCCAAATGTTGAATCTCACTTTCCAAGTTCATGGTCAACCATTGAGGTGGGTGATACACCCAAGCAAGGATCTAATTGCTTCATAGGGCCTGCTTCTTTCTACTAATTTCTCATGCATTAATTTTATTGAGATGTAGGCCATGGATTTTAGAAACTAAAGGCCAAGAAAAATCATTGGTAGGACAAAGGTTTAACATAAGACACCCAAAAGTGACAAACTAAAAGAATAATAAATAGAAGCAAACACATAAACAAAAGCAAACTAAGCTAATTCTAATCTAATATATACATCACCAGACCGACATAGAGTTATTCTAAGAACACAATTTAAGGGATGGTCGATAATTAATTCTTCAATAATTATCCCTTCACTATAAATGAAATATCATTCCATTTTAAATCCTTTAGGTGGAAGTTATTCTATCCTAGTAGATCAAATATCTAGTAAAGACCAATACAAAGTGGATCAAACTTGGAATGCTGGTGTTTCTTTTCATGGGTTTTATCCCACAATAGCACTAGGTTAGAAATATTGAAAAATTTCACTTTATCCTTATTTTCAAGCCATGTTTTGATGGTGATTTAATTCTTACTAAAGTTTAGTAAGGCTTCTTCTTGAGCTTCTTCTATTTGGATAATGCCCAATATTCTTGAATTCACCTTATTATCATTTTTCATTTATTGATGCATGAACTTGTAAGTGGTTATTTTGAGCACAATTGGGAAGATAGGTTCTAAAATATAAACCAATAATAACTATGAGCTCTTCAGAGCTTGCTTATATCTGGTGCAATCATCCCATAGGTCATACTTTAATAATGAATGTCATTCCCTTGGTATCTATTCTACAAACTTCTTGATCATATCTATTAGATTTTTGTTAGTTGTCTGAGCCAACTCATTCCTTGGAGATATTAATTTTATGAGTATCTCAAGGTCATCCCATGTTCATAATCTAATTTAGTAAGTTATACTGATTGAAATCTAGTGCCGATTTCATAAACCAAGGAAGTTAGCATCCCAAACTGAGTGTTTATGTTTTCTTCTAGGAACTTAATCACTTCATTGGCTATGATATTTTTCATTGTTTTATATTAGTCCACCTTATACACTAATATATGGATTTAGCTTAGATTATGGCATGTTGAGGAGTCGTGATTGATGAGTCTTATAAAATCTAGTCCCCATTAGGTGAATGGTGTATTTTTTAACCTATAAGGACTTATATGGTGTGAATACTATGTTGTTAAAGGGCTGAGCATAACAATAACCTAAAATGAAAATTGGAAATAACTGATTTGACAAACTTTACCAAAATAGAAATAATAGAGATAAAGAACACTTATCTAGAATAAAATAGGTATTTCTATGGATCATGATTCTAAAATAGGCTAGAAAAATAGACATACACCTTCCATTTTATGACTATAGCTAAAATTTAGTCTTGAATAATAGTGATCTTATTTGGAAAATAGTACCATGTGGCTTTAGTGTCTAATTATGGCACTAGTGTCCCTCTTGGAGGAACTATGTATAACTCTTATGGAAGTTGTGGGAAGTTCTGGGGGATTTGTAGGTGGTTATGTATCTTTTGGAGATCGTGTGTGTCACTATTTTAGTTGAATATCTTCTAAAACCCTAATGAGTACCTACACACATGAAACAACAACCAAATCAAATGTAAAAGAAAAGGGGAAAATTGGGTTGTGGTATATTATGATCATGTGGATTAGAACCCCTATTGTTTTGGTCATTACTTATATTAACCCTAATGCCAGGGGTCTCAGATCGCATGTAGTTATCCCTTAGGTAATGAGTATAATAAATGCACATAGTATGCTAGAATTAATTTCACTTAGGCCCTTCTTTGATCAATTATGCAATGTATAAATGTGATAGCTAAGTAGTATATAGAGTATTGTGTTTTACTATTGATTGATTTTATGTAATTATGTGCCAAAATAGTAAGTGTTAGATGTAAAATGCCTTGTGAGGCTCTTTATATAGAAGGAACTTTGATTTGAATATAAGACCTTATTTGTTAGCCAATGAGTCATAAAAGAGGGATAAAAAATATAAGAGAAGGCTTAAGGTAGGTTAAGGACCCAAACATGAGAGAAAATGATTATTAGATTCTAGATACATAATTAGACACTAGCACCTCATGGTGTTACTATCCTAAAAATGGCACTAGTGTCTTAAGGCCTAAAAGCTAGCTAAGACCAAGCAAGATAGGTTAGGGGCCTCTATGACTGGGAAGAGGTGACTTAAGACCACTATGGGTGAAACAAATAGGGAACATATGATATAATAAAGATCAAAAGACCCAAAATGATGATGCAAAAAAGGACTATATTCATCACTAAGACCTTCATGTGAAAGAACAATAAAGACATAGTACTTTTAGTTTCTTGACCAAATTAGGGTGTATACATTTATCCAATTTTATTTTAGTAATTAAATGAAATAAAAGTACTAGAGTAAAATAAAAAAAGGAACATGTACCTATACTTACCTGTGTGGATGTGTTTTGGACCTGTCCCACATCTTGGCTAGAGAAGTGGATAGGAGCTAGAGTGAAATATGTGAAAAGGAATTCCATAATGTGGATGTCCTCTGTACTAAATCTAAATAGTGAAATAAATAATGAGAAACAAAACATTATTTTTTTCCCTACCCTAATATCTCTATTGAATTTGAGTAGGTAAGTTAAATGTGTGGAGAAACAAGGCATGATTACCCCCACTTTGATGTGTTTATTGAATCTAAGATGTAAAATAAATATGTGGAGAAACAAATCATGATTTCCCCCACTCTAATATCTAAACTAAACTTGAGTATGAAAACTAAATGTGTGGATAAATAAGGCATGCTTTCCCCTACTTGATGTGTGTACTGAATCTAAGTATGTAAATTGAGTCTAGTGGAAGGCTATGGATCAACTGTTGTAGATGGTCATGTAACCTAAACTAGTGAAATCCTATTAATGATACTAAGTATAGCTTGGAAATTTGAAAATATAGATCAAGGATGTGTGTTTATGTATCATAAACCCAATCCTAATATATAATTAATGTGGTTGCATATCTAAGCATCTATATATCTAAGTGAAATTATATATTTGTATAAAACTATCTATCTACATGAAATTGTATATCTACATAAACCTATATATGAGTAGACCTATGATATGAATAGTTGTATCTGAGTAGGCATGTGTGTCTAAATATTTGTATCTAGGTAGACATGTGCATCTAAGCATTTGTATCTGATTAGATCCATGTGTCTAAATATGTATACCTAAGTGAACCTGTGTATCTAAATCTCTATATCTAAAGTAATCCATGTGTCTGAATCTTTGTATTTGAAACAATATGTGTATTTTCCCTACCCTTTTGGTGAGAGAGCCAATACTGAGGTGAGGGTGTTTAACCAAAAGTGGTAATGATTAGATATGCTAGTGTTAATTAATAGGTGTGATGTTATTTTAAGTTTTAATAGTTTGTTTATTATGATGGAGCTGATTATTGAAATTGGTAATGGGATAAACATTTTATCTATATTGGGTTCATTATGTTAGTATCATTTTTATCATTTTATAGAGTTAAATGTGATTAGAATATTGGTTTAACCAATGTAGGGTGAGGCACATTGAGGTCAAGTCCCATGTGCAAGAAGCAAACTAGATCTAGTGAGGCCAAGTAGTAGGCTAATGTCAGATTTGGTTCTATTTTTTTAGGTTCATGTGCATATGAGAGAGGTATGGAATGGATGAATGATGGAGATCTTATGGGGTCTATGTTAGAGGTATAATAACTAAGAGGGGGGAGGTGAATCAATGAGCCCAAATATTTCAAATTTAGTTCCAATCCTTTTAAAATCTTAATTATTCAATACATATATTCATGAGGCATACACATCATTCATAGTAATGAATATGAAAGATATTACAAGATCAATCACATAACACATGTCATACGTGGGAAACCCTCTTGGGGAATAAAACCCACTTGAAGCTACAATTGGACTACTATCTTATAATAACAATATCTAATTTAGACCATCTACAAATTATCAAAGAACTACAATCCCTATTTAGTGAAACTACAATCCCATAAGGTGTTGTCACACTTATCTAGATGAGCTGCAACAACAATTAGACTTTTAGAAAGTTTCACCTTGTAAGGATGTTGTAACCACCTTAGATGTTGAGTTGACACAACAACACCTATGAAATCATCCACATTTGAATTGATGTCTTAAACACTTGATGATGGACCTCTAATTATCACTCTTTACCTTCACTCATACTCAAATAATAAGAGCATTATTCTACCAATATAATTAATCCCTACAAGACATACAAATAGTCCTCAATCTATTCTTATCATTAACTCATCCACATAGCACTCTACCCTTACTTCTCTCTATAAAACACACACAAAATACTCTATCCAATTTCTCCCAAGTCTCTCACATAAAGTCTAGAAACCATAAACTTTGGTTCCACTATTTATTGAGCATACTTGATAATCAACACCTTGGTCAACCATTAGACATGCCTTATCCCTCAGGGCATTTCTCACATGAAGACACAACTCAAAACAATATTCATAGGTTTGTCATAGCATATATGTGTCACCTTTAAGGAATTACACCTTTTAATAAGACCCTTGTAGCCCTTATTGGTCTCATGTGAACCCATTAACCCATTTATCACACTCTCAAGAAAAACAAGAACATAAGACCAATTATAAATACATAGTTCCACTCCTTATGTCCCCTTCATCATGATAAAATGATCACAATAATATTATCTCACCTCTATGTATGCTCAAACAACTCAAACATAGACCTTATACACACAAGCACCATTATAAAACATATAATAAACTTATTAAGAAATGTTAATACTCAAGATAAATTAAACACACCTCTAAAAACCACGCAAATCATCCTCATGGAGTCTAAAACACTCACCAGAATCCAATTCATCATGAGACATATAAAAAACATCAAAACAAACTCAAATATCCTTCTCAGGTCACTTGCAAAACAAGCATGAACACATAGTCAACTTCTAGGCTTAATATATTTGACTGCACTCACTTTCAGATCTTCAAATCTATATTCATAGATGTGCCTTAGAGTCTTCCATAACTTTGATTTTTACATTAATAGAAAATTTGACTTATATAAAAAGATAAGGACAAAATACAGAGCTCTAGTTTTTCCCTGTGTTAAATTCAAATATTTAAATGACAACGGTCACAACTAAACTTTGATCACTTTGCTTGCATCTCATGTCCTCTTATCTTTGGATCAATATCACACCACTAATCATTGTCTAAACTTTAATGCATAGTAGACCAATGCCAAATGTTAAAACTTAGTCACTTTGACCTCATCTCACGCAATCTTAAAATTTTGACTTCAACGTGCTCCATCAATCTCTACGAATCATTTAGTTCTTTAACTATTAATTCTCACCATTTGATCAATATATAAAAATACCCACTCAATGTTGGATCCTTATCTTGTACCTTTGCTCAGTCATTAAACATCATTAACCTATCCTCATATTATTTCTTCTTAAATTCTTAGAGAAATGCACACCATCAATTTTTCTTGAACTTTAACTTGTACAAAAAAGACTATGTGGACCCTTTAAATATGCCTAAGTAGCCATTTTTGAACCTTAATAACTTATTTTGTACTTAGATGCATGATCTCAAATTTGGACCATATGATATCCTTACAAAAGAGAATCTAACCATGTGATAAATTACTCCTAAAACCTTTGTGCATGTGAGATATGATGCCATTAAAATGCCTTCTCAAAATATTATGTCATATAGCTAACTATTCTTAGAATTTATTTGGGAGATCAACTTTGATCCTGCATAACTTTTATCGTGCTTTAGTGCATGATTTGAAATTTAGCACAAATCAACCAGGATAAAAAATGAACAAACACATATGATCAGTTTCTTTTGACACCTTCACATGTGTAATATATGACATCATCAAAATGCTTACTTATCTTTTCTTGTCACATGCAAATTTGGCTATGGAAAAACGTAATCAAACTGCCTGGGAACCCAGATTTGTATACACACATCTTTTGATGTGCTTCATCATATGATCTAAAATTTAGCACAAATAAACTAGGCTCAAAATTAAACAAACCCATATGATCACCTTTTCCTGAGATGCCCACATGTGTGAGATATTCCATCGTCAAACTTCTTACTCAGCTCTTTCTGGCCATATGCAAATTTGGCTAAGTATGGGAAAACAATGAATTTTGACTGAGAAGCCAACTTTGCACCCTCATATCTTTGACCATGATTTGATGAATGACTTGAGATTTGTTATAAAAAAAATTAAGGAATAATGTGATCACAACCATATGACCAACTCCCCTTGACTCATTCCCACTTGGTAATGGTTACATCATCAAATTTCCTACTCAAATTTTCTACCACTAGACCCAAAGTATATAGATGAAAACTATGATCAACCAGATGAAATCTACTTATGAAAATAAGATCTCAAATCTTAGAAAACATCTTAGGTACCTTTTTCACATGATCAATACTAAATACTCATCCCTAAACATCTCTAGCCATGTCAACATAGAAGATCAACCAAGCATACTAAGACAAGAACATTGCACACTTTCTCATTATCACATAGACTATAAATGAAATTCATACACTAACTAGGACACCTCCATGACATCACCATGAAAACATTGAAAATAATCCAAAATAATCCCCTTTTGTCATTCATGTCAACAACCATCATATATAACAATATACAACTCACCTTCTCTCTCTTCAAGCACTCCCATAATAAGAACTTTTTCCCCCTTTGACACAATGACAAAATGGGAACCAACTAATCCTAAGGACATAAATATACTATAAATAGGAAAATAACATCTTATAAATATGATACAAACTCCCCTTTACCTTGAGCCTACCTTTGCTTATCTTGACAACTTGCTCTTGCTCTATTCCAACACTCTCTTCAACCAAGCACTGAAACCAATGAAGACATAACACACAAAAACACATAACTCTAATGGAACACATCAATAAAAATATGACAGTGACTCCCCCTAAGAAATCTAAGCAATTACACCTTATTACCATCTTCAAATCTCCACACACTATGAAGAATCACCACATATACTTACTATGAAGATTATATGTGTTAACTTTCCTTCTTCCTTGCACTTTAGGAGCTTGATTGAACTCATTTTGACTTGTTGGCCTTTATTTATAGAATCTATAAATGTGACCTCTCTATTCATAATTATTGAACACCATACTCCTTGATGGAAACACAATTTATCTTACCATATTTGGATAGAAACTTACCAGATGTCTATTGTTATGATAGACAAAACAACCTCCCCTTTTTGAAGAGGACCAACCTTGTCTAATATTATGTGGATAATGGTTTACAAATTGTTCCACATCAAGACAATTAAATCACTTAATTTTCCTCACTCTTTTTATTGATGACCCCCATCATAGTACCATGCAAAATCATTTATAATAGATCTCTTGCACTCTCTAGCCCTATGAACAAATTTATTACATGTAAAATAGTAACCATTGATCTTGCTTACCTCATAATATTTGGTTGTCTAATGTGATTTGAATTCATTCTACTAGCACCTTCAGTCCTTGTCTGATGATTTTTATTAAAATTATGATTATCCTGGTTCACATTAGTCTTCATCTTGTCTTGAGTAACATTATTTTGTTTTTCTTCATATCCAAGACTAGTTCTATCACTAACATGCTTTTGACACCTCAGAATGTTGTTTAGATCACATGATATTTTTTCAAATCTCACAAATGACTTCACCTTACTAGATGTCTTATCTAACTCAAATTTCAAAGACTCATTTTTAGAAACATACCTTGAACATTCTTCTTCTTTGGTTCTTAGACTTTCAGACATAGATTCCAACTTAAAATTAAGAAACATGACATCACCTTCATGCTCCCTAGAGTCTTCAACCAATATTGCCTCAAATACACTAAATTAATCCTCATAGTACTTGAGATTATATTTCATCTTCTTATTTATCTTCTTAATCTTTAGTTTTTCAAGAGAATTCATCAATATAGTCTCACAATCCACCTCATCTTCATCATTATCTTAATCACTCCAAGTAGACACCTTATAATGTGAACAGCTTCCTTCCTCAGCCATGAATAGAGCTTCATATTTAGTAGGACCATCATCTTCATGATAATATTCTAAGTCACTATCTTCACTCTCATCTAATGAGTTTCAATCTTCTTTGGTGTAGAGACTTTTCTTATTTTTGAAGGACTTCTTCTTGTTGTTAAAATTTTTGAATCCTTTCTTCCTATATGTCTTCTTGTCATCATCTTGTACTTCACCATGATATTCATCATCTTTTTTCTTATTCTTATGAGCAAAATTTCCTATCTCTCCATAATTGAAACACTTAAAGGGTAGTTTACCCTTATACTTCCCTAAGCCTATGCTCAATTTTCTAGTAATCAAAGAAATTAGTTTATCCTCATCAATGTCAGATATATCATCCTCTTTGGATTTATTACCTTAGAACTTCTTGTTAAGATTCATCTCTATATTAAATTAATCTTCCTTCTTTGGTGGTATATCATCATTTATTCTCATCTCATATTCAATAAGGGTGCCTTGTAATTGATCCATCTTCAATTGAGTAAGATCATGACTCTCTTCTATAGTAGATAATTTTGGATAAAACTTAAGAGATATAGACCTTAATACCTTTTGGAATATAGTTGAATCTTCAATATTCTCTCCAAGACCTATGATGATGTTCACAGTTTCATCAACTCTTTACAAAAAGATGCCATAGAATCTTCTTCCTTCATCTTGAGACTTTCAAATTTCCTTCTATGAGTCTACAACTTAACAAGATTAACCTTTGAATCTCCTTCAAAAATGATCTTCATTTTGTTCCATATCTCTTTAGCATATGTAAAATAGATTACCTTGGTGTATTTAATCTTTGAAAGACCAAAAATGATAGTGTTGATGCAGTGGATTGCACCCTGGGCAGGAGTCCGAGCTCCTACCTTCCACACACAACAATGGAAACTCCCTCTCACCTATGGGACCGATGAAGCTGGAGGGGAGAGTCTCTAGATAAGGGCTAGCTCCCTCTGATGTATCTTTTAGGCCCTAGTTTCTCCTACTGTTAACAAATAAATGGAAAAAGGGGGGGAATGAAAAGGGAGAGAGAGATGCTTAAAATAGAACCTAAGCCTAAAAATGAAAAGGTGATACACCAGAAAATGTTGACCCACTCAACCTGAACATACACTTTTCACCAGGAAGAAATGCCCATACACTTCATCTGACATGGGAAACTTTTCTATTTCAGTGAGTTAGGGGTCCATAGACATACAAGGAGGAAGGAACTAGCAAAGGTGTTCTGAGACACACTTTGACAGCCTATTCACATGCACCTATATCTTGCTGGAGACACTTCTGGTAGACCTACAGAAAAGAGACTTCACAATGCACTGGACATGCTGTAATCGATCTATGAAAAGCATGAAAGACAATGACTTAACAAAAAAGAACATAGACATATACTTTAAAGTGCAAGTCTAGATAGAGGTAAAAATGCTAAGTCCTGATTTAAGGTAAAATTTGGTAGAGCTCTGCCTTACAAGCCTGAGAGATTTTTGGGCAGAGTTTTGCCTTAAGGCTAAGAGAGTGGATCTTTCTCAAATGAGAATTTTTACAATATATAGAAAGATGAAGATAACCTGGCACTTTCTGGGAAAGACTTTGGCACTCTTTTTACAAGTTGGCCCATGTGTACTCTGAGCCTTGGGAAGAGGGAGCCATTTGATTATCGGTTCCTGATTTGACTTTGGCATCCCAACATTAATGAGAAAAAATGGCCATGCCTCTTTTTTATGAATAGACTGATCCCTTTAAGGCATTTTCATGGCTTGTCTACTTATAAATGCAAACTGGAGGAAACAAGCCGTGTTGCTTACTATTTGTGCCATTTGGTGACCATCTGGCAATAACTCACCTCCTCTTTAACACTTGGTTGCTTTGTCTCTTTTTGCACCTTGTCTTCTTCTTGCTTTATCTCCTTCTAGCTCCTTTGGCCCTTGGGGGCTATCTTCTGGTGGGTCACTACATTCCTTGGGCTCTTTTCTGGTTGGCACTCAGGCATTTTAAAAACAAACATCTATTTCACCATCTCAAATTTGACATCCACGCACCCATCACTACATTTGAATACCCAATGGCTAGTTTGTTGTGTTTAAATTTGACGTCCTTGGGCCCGTCACCCTTAGACCTTCCTTCAGCTTTTTGCTTCAGCCTTTTTCCTTATGGGCCTTTTTTGTGGGCTTATTTTCCATCTGGATTTTTTGCTTCAGGCTTTTTTTTGTAGAAATTTTTTTTGCAGACAAAAAGTCTATGAAAATTGTCCACTTTGATTTCTTTCAGGGTTTTACTTGGGTCCTTTTCTCTCCATGGTGTTCCTCTGAATTTCTTTAGATTTTTTGTCTGAAGGAATTCCTTTGGACAAAAAGTCCAAATAAATTACTTCTTTTGCCTTAGTCTTTTGTGGGATCCTTTTCTTGTGGCCTCTTTAAAGTGCTCTCTGCCCTTCGCAAGGGCTCTTGAACCTAGAAATACCTTCTATAAGGGCACTTGTCCTTTAGGAGGCTTGAAATTTTTGTGTTAAACCACTCCTTTGAACCAACTGTTGAACTAATCCATCAAACTAGTTCAACGGTTCAAATGATTGTTGAACCAAGGCTTTGAACCGAGTGTTGAACCAAGCTCATTGAACCATCGAATGAACCAACTGAGTGAACTGAAGCATTGAACCAAAGTGTTGAACTAGCTGATTGAACCAAGGCATTGAACCAAGTGATGAATTTTGCCGATTGAACTAAGGCTTTAAACTGAAGCGTTGAACGAAGGCATTGAACCGGTTCAATGGTTCAACGGTTCAAAGGTGCTAAATCTTGGAAAGATTATGTCATTGAACCACTCTTAAAACCTTAAGTAAAAGTGTCTTTGAACCATTTTAGCTCTCTTTCCTTATGAATTTCTTCATACAAGGATCTAAAGAAGCTTTGTAAAACCTTGCACTCTCTAAACTAGTTCTTCATCTACCGAAAGACTACACCTGTAGAGTTCATAGAAGTCCCTGTGAAGTCCATAAAAAACCTATAGAGTCTATAGAAATTGCCAGATTCATGCAAAATCAAAAAATGAAATGGCCTAGAATAGCAGGGATAGAAGGGGACCGATTTTTGGCTTGTTGGGCAAAAAATGGTCAACAAATTGGTGACTCTCAGGGGAAGCATACCTGCTATGCTTAGAGACCAGATGCCTTGAAGTCCATTGGGCATGGAGTTAGATGCAGCTTGAATAAAGTTAGTAACAACCCCAAATATCCAAGAATCAAAACATGAGCCTTTTTACCCTAGACACAAGGGAAAACACACATAAGACTAAAAACACTACTTGTGCAAACTACACTTAGGGAAAGTAGGAAAAGAAACTGAAAACAAAATACTATGTACAACTAACTAGGTACATCTACTTCCCTCCTAGATCAAAGGGAAAATTTATTAAGTCCCCTTCCTAGCAAGAAGACTTATGGTGCTAGACAAGTGGCTGAATGAAATGAAGAGTTGGTGACTTGCTCCTCTTGCCTACCACCTGGGTTGGCTTGTATCCGAGTGGAGATTTAAACATGCTTCCAACATATACATACTCTATTTTTTCTTGGAAGCTTGCCTCCTATTGGTTCTTCATGATGGTGTATCTCATCAAGAAATCAATCATTACTGGCTCATCACCATAAGCCCCTTGATATGCATCATTGACTGGCTTGTCCCCTTCTACTTCATGCTCGGGTTCCATGGTATGACCATCCTCCTTGATGACTTCAAAGAAAGTATCTTCAGATTCACCAACCTCTTGAAAGGATAAATTTGAAAAATTGTAGCCCATTTACATACTTATTTGAGTCCCAATGTTGCCTTCTCCACTCTTATCCAACTCATAGCCTCCTTGAAGAATAGTGCAGCCTACCCCAATGACTTCAAATGAATCATTCAAAACTTGAACAAGAGATTGTCCATGCTCTTCCATGACATCCAAGGTGATCACCTCCTCATCTACACTCATGAAGTCTCCCTGATCAGTCATAAATTGAGCATAATCCTCTTCACTTTCTTCCTCCAAGACAGGTTCCTCCTTGAGAAGGGGGAAAAAGGAAGGCTAATGGATGAACTCATGTGGAAGAGGAGGTAGTCCTTAAGCTAGAATTGAATGATTCTCCTCTTTCCATTTGGTCAAGACTTCATCTATATCAGGCATGGCCTGATAGCTCTCTTGGAGGTGTGTAGGTGGAGTGTGTTCAGACATGGAATCTGCTATTTGGTCTGAAACGTCCATCACACATTCACTAAGGAAACTCACTCTAAACTCCAACTCTGTAATCCACCTATCTATATCTTCTTAGAAGAGCCTTTCTTGGAGGTCACAATCATCATCGAGAGTAGGAGTAGCCTCATCTTCTTTAAGGTATTGAGCAAAACCTTTCTCCTCCTCTTCCCTACCCCATGATTCTACTATTTGCTTCTAGCTCATGATCTTCGGATTAGAATCTTGCTCCTATGAACATGCAACAACTTTATCATCTTAAAGGCCCTGAGCTGGCTCATGATGTCCCTTCTTCCAGATTAGAATTTAGAGATCATGTTGAAAGACTTGAGGAGGTTGGGGAAGATTTGGGAGGGTTTGCTCATGTACAGGAAGAGCTGTCTAAAGAGAGGCATGTTGGAAGGCTAGGCACATGGGATTAAGGGTAGGATCAATTGATGCATCAGATGAGCTAGAATGAGCAAGTGCTATCTGATGAAAGGATTTGGCACACAAGAGGGGGATTTCTCTAGAAAAGGAGGGGGCACACAATACTCATCAAAATTAGGTTGGGAAAGGGAAGCAGGGGATTCTTTTAAAACCTCATGAGAAAATGGGGGCAGACCTTGGGCCAAAATCACTTGATTTTCATCTCTTCACTTTACCAACACTTCATCAATATTGAAAATAGCTTGAGGATTGGTAGAAGGGTTGTCTTTTGGCATCAACTCCTTTATAAGGTTTGAAAGCTCCATCTCTCTTTCTCTAAGCAGTCTCATCTTAGCTTCTAACTTCTCAATCTGCTTAGCTAGATTATCCTCATTTTATACCTCTTGGAGCTCGTAAGAATCATCATAGAGATTGGGAGTGCATGAAGGTTGCCATGAAATGCAAGAAGCTTCCTGAAGAAGGGTGGGAGGGACTTGAAAAGGACTAACCTCATTTTGTACCTCACACTCTTGGACAATGTCTTTCTCCTCCTTGTTGTTCCATGACTCAACCACTTTATTCCAGCTCAAGATATTAGGACTGGTCATCTCCTTTTGGGGTGATGGGGCCACAATGTGAGAGGGTAGTGAGGGTTTGGATTCCACTTCCCTTGCTACCAAAATAGACTATTGCTTTTTAAGAGTTGCCAATTCCATTTGTTTATCAAGATTAGCCTTAAACACAAGATTTACTATTTCATAACTCTCCTCAGCATGATTGGGGAAAGGACTTTGATAGGCTTGACTTGGCTCATAAGCAAGGGTTGTGTATGACTAATATGATACTTGGGGTAGCAAGTATGTAGGTTGATAGACTTGGTAAGGCTGCCTCTCATGAATACTTAGCTTTTCTTCCAAAGATGCAATCAAACCACTCACATCCAGCATCTCACTTGTAAGCCTTTGCCAATTGGCTCTTTTAATAGGAGCCCATTCACTCTTAACCTGATCTAGTGAATTTCTCACTTGATGGATGACATGATTAGGGATTTCTTGGCTACATCCCCTTCTAGTTTCAAGCTCTACTATGTACTTTTTGTATCCCAATAGTGCTCATTTGAAGGTGGAAACAGGTTGATTGGTAAAGAGATTAGGTTGAGTAGGAGAAATGACACATTGAGAAGACTAGACATAAGGCTGATATAGCTCATGACAAGGTTGAGACTGGTCATATTAGACCTAATAAATATTAACATAAGGCTGGTAAGGATCATAGCTAGGCTAGCCAAGGAAAATAGGGTCCATGGTTCTGAACGATAGAATTATACATACCAAAATTTTTTTTCTTGATGGCACTAGAACTGCTTAACCAATTGATTTAAATTAGATTCACCATTTGTGTTGGTAAAAAAGCCTCCAAAGGCTAGTCAATTAAAGAACACATCAAAAATTCTTAAACACTTTGGACACAACTTGTCCTAGTTGATCCCACCGGGCGTGCCAAAAACTATTGACATAGTGGATTACACCCTGGGCAGGAGTCTGAGCTCCTGCCTTCCACACACAACAATGGAAACTCCCCTCTCACCTGTGGGACCAGCAAAGCTAGAGGGGAGAGTCTCTAGATAAGGGCTAGCTCCCTTTGATGTATCTTTTAGGTCCTAGTTTTTCCTACTGCTAACAAATAAATGGAAAAGGAGGGGGATGAAAAGGGAGAGAAAGATGCTGAAAATATCACCTAAGCCAAAAAATGAAAAGGTGATACACCAAAAAATGTTGACCCACTCAACTTGAACATACACTTTTCACCAGGAAGAAATGCCCATACACTTCATCTGACATGGGAAACTCTTCTGTTTTAGTGAGTTAGGGGTCCGTAGACATACAGGGAGGAAGGAACTAGCAAAGGTGTTCTGAGACACACTTTGATAGCCTATTAACATGTGCCTATATCTTGTTGTAGACACTTCTGACAAACCTACAAAAAGAAGACTTCACAATGCACTGGACATGCTGTAATCAATCCATGAAAAGCATGAAAGATAATGACTTAACACAAAATAAGAACACAAACATATACTCTAAAGTGCAAGTCCAGATAGAGGTAAAAATGCTAAGTCCTAATTTAAGGTAAAATCTGGTAGAGCTCTGCCTTACAAGCCCGAGAGATTTTTGGGCAGAGTTTTGCCTTAAGGCAAAGAGAGTGGATCTTTCTCAAATGATAATTTTTACAATATATAGAAAGAGGAAGAGAACTTGGTGCTTTTTGGGAAAGACTTTGGTTCTCTTTTTGCAAGCTGGCCCATGTGTGCTCTGAGCCTTGGGAAGAGGGAGCCATTTGATTGTCAGTTCCTGCTTTGACTTTGGCATCCCAACATTAATGACAAAACACGGCCATGCCTCTTTTTTTTTAATAGACTACTCCCTTTAAGGTATTTGCATGGATTTTCTACTTATAAATGAAAACTAGAGGAAACAAGTTGCATCACTTACTCTTTGCACCATTTGGTGACCATCTGGAAATAACTCACCTCATCTTTGCCACTTAGACTACTTTGTCTCTTTTTGCACCTTGTCTTCTTCCTGCTTTGTCTCCTTTTAGCTCCTTTGGCCCTCGGGGGCTATCTTTTGGTGGGTCATTGTGTTACTTGGGCTCTTTTCTGGTTGGCGCTCAGGTATTTTAAAAACAAATAGCTATTTCACCATCTTAAATTTGACGTTCGCACACCCATCATTGCGTTTGAATACCCAATGGTTAGTTTGATGTGTTTAAATTTGATGTCCTCAGGTCCATCACCCTTAGACCTTCCTTCAGCTTTTTGCTTTGGCCTTTTTCCCTATGGGCCTTTTCTATGGGCTTATTTTTGATCAAGCTTTTTTGCTTCGAGCTTTTTTTTTGTAGACAAAAAGTCTATGAAAATTATCCGCTTTGATTTCTTTTGAGGTTTACCTGGGTCCTTTTATCTCCATGGCATTCTTCCAAATTTCTTCAGACTTTGTGTCTGAAGGAATTCCTTCAAACAAAAAGTTTGAAGAAATTACTTATTTTGCCTTAGTCTTTTGCGGGATCCTTTTCTTGTGACCTCTTTGAAGTGCTCTCTACCCTCTGCAAGGGATCTTGAACCTAGAACTACCCTCTGTAAGGTCACTTGTCCTTTGGGAAGATTGAAATTTTCACATTGAACTGCTCCTTTGAACCAACCGTTGAACCAATCCATCAAACTGGTTCAACGGTTCAAATGATTGTTGAGCCAAGGATTTGAACCGAGTGTTGAACTAAGCTCGTTGAACCATCGGATAAACTGACTGAGTGAACTGAAGTGTTGAACTAGTTGATTGAACCAAGGCATTGAATTGAGTGATGAATTTTGCTGATTGAACCAAGGCATTGAATCGGTTCAATGGTTCAACGGTTCAAAGGTGCTAACTCTTGGAAAGATTATGTCATTGAACCACTCTTCCAACCTTAAGGAAAAGTGTCTTTGAACCATTTTATCTCTCTTTCTTTATGAATTTATTCAAACAAGGGTCTAAAGAAGCTTTATAAAACATTGTACTCTATGAACTGGTTCTTCATCTACCAAAAGATTACACTCGCAAACTTCGTAGAAGTCCCTGTGAAGTTCGTAGAAAACTTGCAGAGTCCATAAAAATTGCCAGATTCATGCAAAATCAAAAAATGAAATGGCCTAGAACAACAAGGATAGAAGGGGACCAATTTTTGGCCTATTGGGCAAAAAATGGTCAACAGATAGCATTCATCACCTTGGAATTGTTCTCAAACAAATTCTTGTCTACAACTCTAGATGGAGGAGTAATTGGAGAAATATCACCATCCAAAATAAATTACCATACATCAAAACCTAGGGACATAATATATGTCCTCATATTTACACTCAAAAAGGCATGATTATATCTATTAAACATCAGTGATTTCTTAGTATAAAAACCTCCTTGATGACTACCCATATTGTACCTTAGATCACCTTCAAGATATTAAGCCTTTACCATAGGACCTGATCTGATACCAATTATTAGAGGTAAAATCATTGAGAGGGGACTATGAATTAGTGAGCCTAGATATTTAAACTTTAGTTTCAATCCTTTCAAACTCTTAATTAGTTAATACATGCATTCATGAGGCATACACATCATTCATATCAATGAACAAGAAAGACAACGCAAGATCAAGTACATAATACATGTCATACATGAAAAACCCTCTTGGATAATAAAAACCACTTGGACTACTATCATATAATAACAATATCAAATTTATACCATATACAAATGATTAAGGAACTATAATCCTTATTTAGTGAGACTATAATCCCACAAGGTAC
Organism: Torreya grandis; assembly: GCA_037957365.1. Classification (NCBI taxonomy): domain Eukaryota; kingdom Viridiplantae; phylum Streptophyta; class Pinopsida; order Cupressales; family Taxaceae; genus Torreya; species Torreya grandis. The sequence continues at coordinate 431,812 of JARHVA010000495.1, forward strand.
TGTCACACTTGTCTAGCTAAGCTACAACAACAACTAGATTTTTAGCAAGTTTCACCTTACAAGGAGGATTTAACCACCTTAGATGCTAAGATATGACAATAAAACCTATGAACACATCCACTTTTGAACTGATGTCTTCAACACCTAATGATGGACCTCTAATTATCATTCTTCACCTTCACTCATACTCAAACAATAAGAGCATTATTATGCCAACATAATTAATACCTACATGCCATACAAATAGTCAATTTTTTTTGATATTCAACTCATCCATAGGTCACTCTACCCTTCATTTTATCCACAAAACACACACAAAATCCTCTCTCTAATTTTTCCCAAGTTTTTCACACAAAGTCTAGAAACCATCATCTTTGGTTCCACTATTTATAGAGCATACTTAATCAACACCTTGGTTAGCCATTAAACATGACTTAGCCATTAAACATGACTTAGCCATTAAGGCATCTCTCACATGAAGACATGACTCAAAAAAATATTCATAGTTAAGTCATATTATCTACGGGTCACCCTTAAGGAACCACACCTTTTAATAAGGCCCTTATAGCCCTTATAAGTCTCATGTGAACCCATTCACATATTTAGCACACACTCAGGCAAAACAAGAACATAGGACCACTTCTAAATGCATGGGTCCACTCCTTATATCCCCTTAGTCATCCTAGAATGATCAAAATCATCTTATCCCACCTCTAAATATGTCCAAACAACTCAAACAAAGACCTTATACATATGAACACCATTACCAAACATATAGTCAACTTATTAAGCATTATTAATACTCAAGATAGATTAAACACACCTCTAAAAACCACATAAAACATCCTCATAGAGTTTAAAACACTCCCCAATATCCAATTCATCATGAGACATTGAAATAGCATCAAAATGAGCTCAAATATCCTTCTTGGGTCACTTATAAAACAAGCATGAACACACATTCAATTTATAGGCTTAATATATTTAACTACACTCACTTTTAGATCTTCAAATATATATTCCTAGATGCACCTTGGAGTCTTCTAAAAATTTGATTTTTATAATAATAGTAAATTTGAATTCTATCAAAATATATGGACAAAATACAGATCTCTAGTTTTCCCTGTGTTAAATTCAAATATTTAAATGAAAACGGTCATAGTTAAACTTAAACGACTTTGATTGCATCTCATGTCCTCTTAGCTTTGGATCAATTTTGCACCATTGATCATGTCCAAACTTTAATGCATAGTATACTAATGCTAAAAATTAAACCTTAGTCACTTTGACCTCATCTCATGTAATATTGAAATGATGACTTCAATACACTCCATCAATCTCTATAGATTAGTCAGGTCTTTAAATATCAATGCTCACCATTCGATCAATCTATACAAACACCCACTCACTATTGGATCCTTATCTTATACCTTTGCTTAGTTTTTAAACATCATATACCTATCCTCATGTCTTTTATTCTTGAATTCCTGGAGAAACACACACTATGATCTTGCTTGAACTTTAACTTGTGAACAAATGACTATGGGGACCCTTTTAATATTCCTAAGTAGCCATTTTTGAACCTTAATAAATTCTTTTTTGCTTAGATGCATGATCTCAAATTTGGACCATATGATCTCCTTACATTGGATAATCTAACCATATAATAAAATAATCCTAAAACCTTTATACATGTAAGATATGATTCCATTAAAATGATTTATCAAAATATTCTATCATAGAGCCAACTATACTTAAAATTTATCTAGGAGATCAACTTTGCTACTACATAACTTTTTTTGTGCTTCAGTACATGATCTAAATTTTAGCACAAATAAACTAGGATCAAAACTAAACAAACCCATATGATTATTTTTTATTCAAACCTTAACACATGCAAGATATAAACTCATCAAAATGCCTACTCAACTTTTATTATCACATGCAAATTTTCCTAAGTATGGAAAAACATAGTCAAACTGTCTAGGAGCCCAACTTTTGTATATGAACATATTTTAACATGCTTCATCACATGATCTAAAATTTAGTGAAAATAAACTAGGCTCAAAAATAAATAAACCCATATGATCACCTTCTCTTGAGACATTCACATGTGTGAGATATACCATCATAAAACTTCTTACTCAGCTTTTTCTAGCCATATGCAAATTTGGCTAAGTATGGGAAAACAATGAATTCTGACCAAGAAGCCAACCTTTTACCCTCATATCTTTTAATATGATTTGACACATGACTTGAGATTTAGAATATAAAAAAAAAGGACTAATTTGATCACAACCATATGACCAAACCCCCTTGAATCATTCCCATGTGGTAATGATGATGCCATCAAGCTACCAACTCAATTTTTTTTCCACTAGGCCCAAAGTGTCTAGATAAAAACTATGATCAACCAAATGAAATACACTTATGCACATAATATATCAAAGCTTATTAAAAATCTTAGGAAAATTTTTCACATGCTCAATACTCCATACTCATCCCTGAACATCTCTAGCCATGTCAACATAGAAGATCAACCAATCATACTTCAAGCATACTAGGACAAGCACATTGCACACTTTGTCATTATCACATATAATATCAAGGAACTTAATCCACTCACCAGGACACCTCCATGAAATCACCATGACATCATTGATAATACTCTAATAGTCTACCCCTATTAGATGCTGAGATGGACATGCTAGAGAAAGTGGGTCTGAGTCATGTGGCATCCCTAGATTTGATGCCCTAAGATAAACATATGATTATTATACTATGTAAAATATGGGATGTAGATACCTGCAAATTCTAGTTACCTACTAGGGAGATGATTTTTACCCTATAATATGTGTATAGGATCCTGTGTTTACCTATTTTTGGGAAGAGAGTCATATTACAAAAGGATATAGGTGATTGGGATATACAATAGGATTCTAAGTATTTTTATACTATGGCTATAAGGACTCATCATACAAGGAGCCACAATGATATATTATTGTCACTGATTATCACTGTTGATGTTCTATGGTTGTAGAAGTTCTTAGTTATTTTATTGGCTTTGTTTGTGGTTGTAGATGCGAGTGGGTTATCGATCTCTTATGGGATGCATGAGATAGTGTAGGATGGAGGAATATGGTACCATATATTTTTGGGTTTGAAGGAGATGTGTGGTGGACGTATTGGATTATCCACACTATTACATTATTGGGCATATGAGCATATATCAATGAGTAGGTTGGTGTTGCCTCTTTGAGGTGATTGGGCCCACTGGTAATAATTTATAGAGAGGTGGACTAATATGAGCCACATGCATAACAGGAGCATGATGTAGTGTCAATATGTGATAGATAGTTTGAAACCTAGAAACATTATCTAGAGGCTTTATAGGGGCTAAGGGATGACTTGAGGATGATTCTCTACTGAGATAGGTTTGAGTGAGCTATTAGTTACATGACCATTGGGTTAATGTATATGATAGGTTCCATTATGAGTAAGTGACATGGTAGTTTGGTATTACTCAGGATGTGCCCATAGTGACATGGTGTGTTTGAGTTCTTGGGATTTAGTGAGGCCAGGTAGTAGTCCTAGGCCATTGGATGTAGAGTTAGCCTTGAATTCATTGATAGAGCAAGATTTAGTGATTGACATATCAAATGTGGATGATGTAGGATCCATTGATGCCTATACATCCTAGTGGAGAGATCATAGATGGGCACCTTTATTTTTGAGAGGTAGGATTGTTGTAGAGGATGTACTAGATGTGGATCCTATTAGGGTTATCCATGAATTTTTTTATTATATATTTATACATTTTGTGCATTTGTTTACCCATTTACTTATTGAGTAATCTAATGTAGTGTGTGGGTATGTGTAGGTTCTAGTGATGATGAATATTGGGAGACTACCATTGAGTCTACACTCTACGTACTGACCCATCATATTCCTAATGATGTTATAGAAGATGGATTAGTGGATGGGGCCACCAATGTTACTAGTGTTTATGTCCATTTATTCAATCAAGCTATGATAACTATTGTAACATATAGATGAGTGAATGTAGATATAAATAATGCATGTGCAAAGTTGCATAGATGGACCATGCCCACACCCAATGGTTTAAGTGGGGCTAGTATCTATATATTAGATGATTGCATACATCTATAGTGATATCATGTAGAGTGTATGGTTGAGCTAGGTATGTATTTTTAGAGAGTATAGATGCAGTTATCAATTAAGGTCGTGAAGGGATAATGGGGCCTCTAATTCCAACCTGGATATATCTGAGAGTGAGAGTTAGGGTGCTAGTCCTAGTGGCTATGTTTGTATTATCAAGTGATTTACTATATTTTTATTGAAACTATGTTTTAATTTATATAGATATAGATGTTTGTTGTTATATGGGCATTGTGTATATTGGTATCTTTATCTGGTTATATTGTGCATGTTTACATGTGTTTAATTGTTTTGATTATGTTAAATGGTGATACTGGTATATAGAATTTATCTAAGTAATGGTAATGATTTTTTTAATCTATTTTCAAATGCTTAAGTAGACATGTGTAGTGGAATAAGAATGTTATTTGTTGGTATAGGTTTTACAAGTGTTTTGTAAGATTTTTGCATGTAGATCATGTAATTATGATATGTACTATCTGAACCCAGATGGCATGGTAAACCAATGACCATACTGCTCATGTTTTGTCACTATAGGAGTATAATCTAAAATTGAATCTACATTTGATACACTTATAGTGACTAGGTGTGTATATTATGTAGCAAAGAGCTTTATTGGTTGTCGTGTATAAATTATACTCTAAGATTTGTGATCTCTAGAAAATATCTTGATTGGTTGTTAGACTATGTTTTGATTTTTTTGATCTATTGAAAATATATTTATTGGTGGTTAAACTGATACTATACTCTAATCTTTATAATTATTCCCAAATATCTTGATTAGTGAGAAAATTGAGGCTATGCTATGATCTCTATAGTTATTTCCAAATATCTTTTTTGGTGTGAGAATTGATGATGTGCTTTGATATTTATGATTATTTCCAAACATATTAATTGGTGTGAGACCTGTTGTTATGCTCTGATCTTTTTGAACTAGCTTCCATCTGTATTGAATATATGGTGCATGAGATCACTCACAAATAGGTGTCCTAAAAACCACATGGATCATATGATGAGTAACCAATGGCTCCTCAAAGGGAACATCCTGGGATGACTCTATTATAGAGAAGTTTGATCTAGGAAAATATGGAGACTGATATATCATCTCCCATGTGTGAATATTATAATGCTAGAATGAAATTACTTCAACAATAAAGTAGAATAGCAGAAATAGATCCAAATATGACTAAAATATATCATAATATATGATAATAGACAATCCACTTTGATGGGGTGACCTCCACAAGTTTCAATAAGAGAAGAATTCACAATATGATGATAAACAATTACCCACTACCTCTTATATATAGTCTATCTAGGCCATGGTTACTCCATAGGCCGACATACTAACCAAATGAATGCATAGAGAAATGTGATATAGCATCAAAGAGGGTAATTAAGCCACAAGTCAACTATTCCTATCTTAATACATGCGATAGGTTAGGGGTGTAGCATGTCCTTCCCCTTCAAACCAATGTTGTCCTCAATGTTGAACAACTCTAGATGTTGTTGCAAAAAATATTCACCTTCCCAAGTTGTATCTTCACTACTTAGGTTCTTCCACTTGATTAGATATTCCCTAATATTTCTAGTTATCAACCTCTTAGTACATGTTTATAGGATCTTCTCTGGTTCCAAAATGACTCATCCTTCTTCATCTAGTTCTAAGAGCTCTGTCTAGGCTAAAAATTTATATCTAATGACCTTCTTAAAATGAGAAACATGTAATACTGGGTGTATGTGAGATGAATGAGGTAACTCAATCTTGTAAGCCACACTTCCAATTTTATGTAGAACTTGATAAGGGCCATAATACTTAGGAGTAAGTTTGTTGTCCTTTTTCTATTGCTTCAAGGACATCTACTTGTAAGGCTACAAATGTACAAATACCCAGTCACCCACCTCAAAATTTTTCTCACTACGATGTTGATCTACTTATTGCTTCATCCTATTTTGTGCCAAGGCCAAATTCTCTCTCAAATTAGCCAAAACCTCTTGTTGATGCTGAATGTGACCCTCCACATCTCAAACCTTAGTTTGCACCTTTAATGAAGAAGTGATGGAAGGTGGATGGTAACCATATAGTGATAGAAATGGAGACATTTTAGAAGAGGTATGGAAAGATGTATTATACCACCATTCTGCAACTGGTAGCCATTTAACCCAACGTTCTTGTTTATCTAATACAAAACAATAGAGATACCCCTCTAAACATTTGTTAACCACTTATATTTATCTGTTAGATTGGGGGTGGTAAGATGAGCTATGAGCTAGCTGAGTACCCAAATAGGAAAATAGTTTAGTCCAAAAATTATTTTTGGGGTTCCATGTAATTTTAGAACTACCTCCAAAAAAATAGCTGCTACTGTACTTGCTAAAAATAGGTGTGGGAGAGCATAAAAATGGGCATATTTTGTAAGCCTATCCACAATGACCAAGATAATATTCTTACCTTTAGAACAAGGAAACCCTATGATGAAATCCATGGAAACCTCCTCCCACCTTTGACTAAAAATTGCTAACAGTTGTAACAGGCCTAGTGTATTAACTGTCTCACTTTTATTCTATTGGCATATCAAGAATTCTACCACAAAATTTTGTACATATCCCTTGAGTCCTTCCCAAAATAATTCTTTCTTAATTCTATGATAAGTTTTCAAGAACCCTGAGTGTCCCCCAATTGGAGATGCATGCAAGTCCATAAGAATCTTATGCTTAAGCTTTGAATCTTTACACAAGTATAACCTAACTAAAATAATAACCCGACATTTTGGTTACCCACTTTTGTTATTCCTTAGATGATAATCTTTACTCCAAAAAGTATTTGAGACTATCATGATCCATTTTCACCTTAAAGTGTCTACCCATTAGATAGGACCTCCATTATTTAAATGCATGAAGAATAGCCATCATTTCTTTCTCATAGAGAGGTTTTTATATATTCTTACCTTTGAAATGATGAATCTCAAATGAAATGGGTCTTCCTTCCTACATTAGTACTGCTCCCAACCTAGATCTAGAAGCATCACATTCAACAGTGAATGTCTTTGAGAAGTCTGGAGTAGACAAAAATGGAGTGGTGCACATAGATACTTTTATTTTCTCAAATTATTTGGTGGAAACATCATTCCAATGGAAGGCATCCTTCTTTAGCAATGCAGTGAGTGGAGCTACTATGCTGCCATAACCTTTCACAAATCTTTGGTAGTAACTTGTTAGTCCTAGGAACCCTTAGAGGTTTTTGAGAGTTTTTGGCATGGGCCATTCAATCATATCTTTTATCTTTTGGGGATCAACTTTGAAACCTTCATGGAAAACAATGTGAGATAGGTACTCTACCTCTTGTACTCCAAAAGCACATTTGGATGGCTTCGCATAAAGCTGATACTTCTCCAAAACATCAACACCTATTTCACATGTTGCAGATGTGTTTCCCATGTCTGACTATAAATAAATATATAGTCAAATAAAACCAACATAAAATTCCTTAAAAAAGGCCTAAAAATAGTGTTCATCAAGCTTTGAAAATTAGATGGTGTATTTTTAATACCGAAGGGCATTACCAAAAACTCATAATGGCCCTCATGCATTCTAAAAGCATTTTTATGAACATCTTCATCCTTGATTCTAATTTGATGGTACCCTGAGTGAAGATCCAATTTTGTGAAATAATTAGCACCATGCAACTCATCAATTAAATCATTAATTACTAGAATAGGAAACTTATCTTTGATGGTGTACTTGTTGAGTTCCCTATAATTTGGGCACATCCTCCATGTGTCATCTTTCTTCTGCACCATGACCACTGGTGATGAATATGCACTTTGGCTGTGTTTGATGATCCCTACCTCCAACATCTCATGGACCATCTTTTCTATTTCACTCTTATATGCATATGGATATCTATATGGTCTGATATTTGGTGGTTGACTCCCTGGAAGTAGTTGAATGTCATGATCATGTTCTCTTGTTGGTGGTAGTCCTTTTGGCATGGCCCCAAAAATAGATGGGTGGTCATCAAGAATCATCTATAGATTAGGATGTGTAAATGCCTATGTATGTTGAACTTTTATGGAACATAATCATGCAATAATTCCCTCTACCCCCTTTTTTAGAATCTTGGTCATCTGATGTGAACTAATCAATTATGGAGATTTTCCTTGTAATCCATGTAGTTCAATTTTCCTACCTTTATAATGAAAGTGCATGAATAGTTAATAGAAGTTCATCTCAATGGTACCTAAGGTTGTGAGCCATTGGACTCCCAAAATAATGTCTGTGCTACCCATGGGAATAGCAAACATAGGAGAATCGAGATTGTACTCATCCATAGTAAGCTTAATACTATGGAATTTGCCTAAACAATTAATTACACCACCATCTGCAATCATGACCTAAAATTTTGGTGCTAGGTAGATGAAACAATTCAATCAAGTTGCCAACTTATGGTTGATGAATTTATGTGTGCTTCTCAAATCAATCAACACTGTCACCTTTTATTTCTTGAGGAAACCCACCACCTTAAGAGTTTATGGAGTGATAATACTTGCAAGTACATGACAGGAGATTGTAGGTTGGGAATCTTCTAGTACCTCCTCTATCTCTTCCTCATCATCATTGGAGGAATCATCTTCTTCTTCTTCATCTTCATTCGATCCCTCAATGTAGAATAACGTCTTCTCATCACATCTATGTCCTTTTCTCCACTTGATGTCACAACTAAAACATAATCCTTTTGCATGCTTCTCTTTAATTTGTTGAGGGGTCAATCTAGTAGGTGGAGGAAATGTTGGTGTCGATATGCTACGATATTTGAAGTGATTGAATGGCTACTTCTTATTGGCTATAAAATTTTCCTCAACTCTGCATGCCATGATAATAGAATTATAAATATTAAGTGGATTAAACATGTGTACCTCATGTTGAATGTGGTCCTTGAGTTTACCCAAAAATAGGTCATTCAAGTTCTCCTCAAAAATTGTCTCCACACGTAAGGATAGGTTCTGAAAATGATGAATATAATCCTTGATAGAGCTAGTCTATCAAAAAATTTCTAGTTGGATAAAGTAATTCTCTATCACACTATTGCCATAGTGTAATTGCAACTCCTCTGTAAAAACTAACCAGGTGACACTAAGAGTCATCTTTTTCTTTTGAGCACACAACCATCAATACTAAATGAATTGATTAGGTTTAAGATACAAGGATTCCATGGTAACCTTCTATCCACCTGGGATCTGATGTAGATCAAAAAAATTCTCAATTTGGTTAATCTAATTGAGTGGATCTTTTCCATCAAATTTGTGCATATCCACCTTTGGTAACAGGTTCCTTTGTGGCAATGTAGCTGGATTTAAAGTAGACTAGTTGGGAAAACCACCCTAATGGGGTTGTGAAATAGTGATAGATAGATTATTTGACTGATTATTTTTCAAATCCGTCATGATATCTACCAAAATATCTTGTATGGATTTCATATTAGATTGTATGCCTTGCACCTCACTTTGAATGCCTTGCACACTATAGTTAAGTTAGCTCACTTTATGATCTATGTCAGAGAACCCCGGTACAAAGGATCTAGTAGATCCACCTTATGAATCCATCTCTTTATTTTTATGATTTTTACCTAGAGTTTTAGCACCCTCTCCATAGTCCTGAGTTTGTGGACCTGCCATAAAAGGGCTTTACGATGTTGACCTTGATTGACACTTTTGACCCAAATTTGACCAAGTGATTTCAGATTTATGTCAGACTCAAATAAAAACATACAAAGAACATACCCTAGCCAATTTTTTATAATATTTCCAAAAATGTAAATAACTTAGAAAAATTCTTTGAATTGTGCACTATAGAGAAATTTTATGAAAAACACTAAAATGGTGATAAATTTTGTAAAATAGATCCAAATGAGTTGAAATTTTAATGAAAGATTAATTTAATGATTTATCACCTCTAGTAAAAAAATTTAGATAAATTAGAAACCTTTTTTTATATATATCCAAATTAAAAAATTTAGGGTTTTGCCCACAAGATTGCCCAAATCACAGCTTTGATACCACTTGGAATGATATTACTTAAAAAATAAAGTAGAATAGTAGAAATAGATCCAAATATGACTAAAACATATCAAAATATATGATAATAGAAAATTCACTTCAAGGAGGAAACCTCCACAAGTTTCAATAAGATTAGAATTCACAATATGATGATAAACAATTACTCACTACCTCCTATATATAGTCTATCTAGGCCATGATTACTCCATAGGCCGACCTATTAACCAAATAAACGCATAGAGAAATGTGATATAGCATCAAAGAGGGATAATTAAGCCACAAGTTGGATATTCCTATCTTAATACATGTGATAGGTTAGGGGCATAACAAATGCCTCAATTGACATATTAGTCAACGCAGTGTCAGAGTGCATAATAATGATTATCTAAATTTCCATTTATCTTATGAAAATTAAAATATGGTTTGTTTTATAAACTAAAAAAATGGTGTGTTGGATGATGATTAGTAGGAGTAAATGTGATCATCTCCTTATCTAATAATGTGATAAGGATGTCATGAGGCTTATCTGTGTCTAAAAATGATATAACCCCTTTATGTGTGTGTTGTACTCTACTCACTATAGGAGGTGCTCTTTGAAGTGGATTTTTTCCCTTGTTGAGTATCTTATCAATAATTTTTATTTCATTTATTTATTAATTATAAGTGAAGTAGGTTCTTGTACCATGTTAGATGATTGGGGCTCTAAGAAACTTACATGCAAATCTACCTCTGAATGTGTAACCACTAGTCCCAATTCTACCTCTAATGTTATAGTTGCATTACATAGATTTTGGAATCATTTTAATGTCTAATATAATAATTTATCCTTAAGAGGAAAAATGAGGCCTATGAAAAATATGTATTATACCTCTAAATCTATCAATTGGTTTATTAATTGATGCAAACATGATTTGAATCTTAGAATATATATTCAATTGTGGGTTATATCTCACCCTAGTGAAATCAAGGTAATCTCTCATGTGTGACTCAAGGTTCCTTATTATGTATGTAGTGCCTGAGAAAGATTGTTTATAACTCCTCATATGTATATAGTGACCCACTAGGGATTATATATTGGAACCAATTTAGTGCTTACCCATATAGGGACCTTGGAAATAATTTTAATAGAGTCAACTTGTTGGTGACATGTGCCATATCTTTCTCATAATCCTGAAGGTACAAGTATGGGCATTTGTGCCCATCAAATATAGGAAACATCGGTATTTGAAAGTTGGGTGGTAACCTTGTAGTGAAGATTCTATGTGGAATAGGATTGCCATGGATAACATTGGCATTAGCCTAAGATTGGTATGCTTTATTCTCTAATGTGAGATGGTGTACTTGTTTTAAATCACCCATGACATACTTTATATCTTCTTTTCTATGTCTTTATCAAACATGAATATGATGTAGTATATGAATGCATCATTTACCCTTATAAAAAGTTGTTTATTTGCCTCAAGGGTGAGGTTAGGTTAAAAATTGAATACCTTGTTGACTTGGTCAGTCACCGTGTTCAACCCTAGGAAGGCTCTTCCCTTTGATAATATGTAGAATATATATGAATTCATATAGAACTTTCCTATATTTAGACTTACACCAATTATTTGTGGATGGAGTCACTTATCAATTGGGCCTAATGGATGTAATGCTTATTTTGGTTAATTACCCATATATATTGGTACATCCAATCCTAAAATTTATTAGCATCTAGGTTCCCAGTGACTCTATGCAAGAGTATGATTATGTTACCCACTTCCTCCTTAAAATTCTATTATTTCCAAGGTTTTGGGAAATATTATAGATGTGGGCCTATATAATTTTATCCATTGTTTAATGAGTACTCTTAGACATCCAGTGTTATTATCTTGATAAAACTTTTTGGATGAGTTAGGAGTAATATCAAAATAACTCTCATACTCTAGAATCAAGAACATTGAGTTGATGAAGTCAGGGTCTGTGTTTAGAATACTTTCTTCCTTGTATTTAAATACTTATCTCTTTTCTACATCATAGTGCTTCACCAATGTGAGCATAAGCTCAGGGATCTTAACTAATAAGGGGAAGGCTACTACATGGGGTAGTCTACAATCATAAATATTTTGAATCCAATCATTTTTGAATTTAGCATTTACCCTTATCTAGAAATCACCTAGATCTATGTGACCTAGGTCCATGTCCATGATTTCATTGGTGTTGGATTCCAAGATAAGTGGGACACTAGGTCCCATATATTTGAACTTCATTTCTTTGCCAGACTTAGGTTCTAGTAATTTTATGTGGGAAAACCAATTGTAGAGTTGGCAAGCTTTGGGGTTACATATACAAGTAAAATATTTAGTGGGATTTGGAGTTACAACTATAGGAAAAATGTTTGGTTTGATTTGTATTTCAAAATTCACTTGCAATGTTTGATGCATTTCAAGCTTTTTATTATAGGTGAAATCCCCGATGGGGATCTGGAATTACAAATTCAATGGGATTTTTTTGTAGAGTTGTAGGGTTAGTTTTACAGGTGAAATTTATGTGGGTTTTAGAGTTGCTATCATAGGTTAAATATATAAAGGTATTATGTAAGGAATGTTTGAGATAATATTACATTATTTTTTTCAAACCCTATGTTTTTCATAGGCTAGAAAAATGTTTGAAGAGACTTTGACAAGAATTTGGAAAACACAAACAATATTATGAAAAATAGAAGTAAAAAAACTAAAACCCTAAATTTCAAGCAAAGGAAAAATCCCTATAAAAATTATGAGATAGGAAAAAAACCCAAAATCAATGTATACTTAGCTTTGATATAAAAAAATGGTAGTTGGAAAAACATAGGAGGGAAAAGGGAATACTATGTAGAGGATGATCATGGTTTGGGGTCTACATTAGTGAGGCATGGCATTGCTCAGTGTCATGAATTGGTTACTTGGAATAGATATATAATTTCACAATTTTAAAATTAAATAATGATTTTTTAAAAATCCTAATTTTATTAATATAATCTTGCAATTAATTCCCTTAGGTCATTGGTTGGGAGGAATGGTATGAATTTTGGAGTTTTAGATTTATGGAGCAACTTTGAAATTTTAAAAAATTATATTTTGCACTTTGAGATCCACTTTATACCAATTGTATTGCCTCATTGGAAATGGGAAAGTGGAACTTGAATTTCAATTTGAAACTTTATAAGTGACAAATTTTAATTAGAGTTTTGGTTTTCATAAGAAAGATAGTCGAAAGGAAGCAAGACTCAAATTGCAATTTGTAATTTTTCAAGTTGTAAATTGAAACTAGAGTTTCAATTTTTAGTTGGAGTTAGATGCATGGGAAGTATAGTTTCAATTGTAATTTTAAATTTTTAAAGTTGAAAATTGCATCTGAATCTCTAGTTTTCATAGGAAATGTGTTTGGAAAAAAGTGAGGCTCCATTTTTAATTTAAAAATTTATAAGTTGTAAATTATGAGCGAAGTTCCAGTTTATGCCAATCATGGGGTATACAAGAAGTAGAGGTTGGGATGCAATTTGAAAATTTTCAAGTTACAAATTGAATTTGAATCTCTAGTTTCTACTGAGTATGTTTTTGGTAGAAAGCAGAGGTTGGGATGCAATTTGCAATTTTGCAAGTTACAAATTGCAACCAAAACTCTAGTTTCCACTAGCTTGAGAAAAGGGTATCTTGGGTCATTTTAAGGCCTTTTCCCAAAAAAATAATGGGTCTCCTTTATGTTAATAGATGTTTTGAAATTTTTGGGGTAAAATTATCAAGAAGGATAATCTAGAAATTTCTTCACATTCTTCACATCCAATCTTTTACAATATTAACTATGACACATCTACACTGATTTTTTTAATCCAAAACTATTTGGATAGACCTCCACTAGGTTCCTATTTCACCAAATTCCTCCTCATTTAATGATGATGTATAAAAAACACTTCCATTTAAATTAAAAACTTTCTTAAATTAAATAATAAAGACCCTTGAATGTTGCCCAAACTTCCCTAAATCCAAATCATGCTCATACAACCCTATCATTGAGAGAAATACAACAACCTCCTCTCTCATCTCATGGAAAAAGACACCTTATACTCAATGCATCAATAACCTTATTTTATTTACTACTCTTTTGCACAAAAAAATGTGTACCTTTGAAGAAACTCAATCCACATCATATTATTTTGATTCAAATTACTCAGTTGTTTATAAAATGCAATGATTGATGGTTCGTGAACAAAAAAACCAATTGGATATCAAACAAGTCTTTCATTTATTTAATGATTGAATAATTACATATAATTTTGGTTTATATACTGAATACTTATTCTTGTCTTCATTCAACTTATCATTGAAGTAGGTAATGGGATTATCTTCTTATCTCAAAAATCAACCAATTTATATCTTAATATAATCATAATCAAATCAAAACACTTTTTTTAAGGTTAATAATGCTAGAACTATCTATTTTATCACCCTTTTATTAAAATTATTAAATTTCTTCTCTATTGTAATTTCCTAAATAAATTCTTTCCTTTCACACTTCATTATTTATATGATATGTTGACATATGCCACTATTTTTTAAATGAAATTTATATAGAAGCTTGCCAACTCATGGAAAATTCTTGAAACATTCTTCTTGGTAATGGAGACTCAATAATGTATCTCACTTTATTAAGATCCATTCATAATACTTATTTTGAAATCACAAATCCCAAGTGCACTAAATCTTATTTCATAAAGTTGCACTTTTTAAAGTTGAATAGAAAAAATGACCAAGCATTAGATGCATCAAATGATCATATTTTTTAATTCTAAATATCAATATATAATCCAAATAAACTATGAAAAAATGACCAATAAATGTTTTCAACACTTCATTCATCAACCTTATACACATTTTTGGTGCATTTGTGAATATGAATGTTGTAAAAATACACCCATACAACCCATCATTTGTATTAAATGTGGTTTTCTAGTTACCCCCTTATATAATATAGATTTTATGATACCGACTCTTTAAACCTAACATTGTGAAGTATTTATCTCCACTCAAGCAATCCATCAAGTCATATATCCATGGTAATATAAACCTATACTTGATAGTTATCTTATTTATGGATCATGAATTTTTGCACATACACCATTCTCCATTATTATTTATTTATAGTATGTATGTAACTATACATTAGATCAAGATCTCTCTATTCAAACCATTAATCAAAATCTATTGTAGTTGTTTATTCACCTCCTCATTATCCATAGGTGTTAACCTATGTTATATGTTTTCACTAATCTTGATCTCGAGATCAAGTCCATATGATGGATAATTATTTTCATGGGTAGAAACCTATCTAATAATTCCTTAGAGATAATTTTAGCATATTAATTTAATAAACTATTCACCTCATGGGTAATTTCATTGATGATGTCCATTTTCAAAACCTCCATGGGTTTTGAAATGAAATAAAAATAAGCTTCCTCATTCTACACCATGCTTAAGAACAAGTTTTCCACTCATACCCTTCTATAATATAGATTTTATGATATCCACTCTTTAAACCTATCATTGTGAAGTAATAATAGATTTAAGTTGGGTATGGGAATTGGTTATAATTATAGTCTTAAGTTGAATATATCATTATAAAGCATCACCCATTAAGGGTTGTAGTTTGGTTGTATAAAAGATGTTGAGTTTAATCCAATCCTTAAAAAGATTACAAAAGGCCTTGAGATGAAAATTAGGATTAGTGGATCCATTATGGGAGATATTAGGAGAAATTCCACCAATGTTAGTATTTTCAATTTAAGGAATTTAGGGCTCATTTGCAATGTCTTTAATGAAGTCTATACAAATAATATATTGTATAATGAGATTATAAAGATTATATATAAGTGATTTGAGTTGGTAGAGGAAAATTTATAATCATTCCCCATTGAACTTGTTGAGGTTTATATTAAATTTGCATGAATTTTTGAGAACTAGTGGTTTACATGCTAGCCATTTGGTTTATGACCTTTAAAATTACATTTGTTGTATTAGGTGTAACTTTAATTAGATTAGAATATTTGGAAAAATGTTGATAATATTTATAAGTACTATAAGTGACATTAGTGTAAGAAGTTTGGGTAGGATAACCAAAGCTAATAATCACCACATTTGTAGCTAAAGTAGGCATGGTGGATGCGAAAGGGAGAGGGGAAGTTGAAAATTGAATTTACACAAGTCATATAGTAAATATGTGTAAATGATAAGATTTATATATGGAAAGATGTAACATGAAATTATATATGACTACAAGATCATTTCCCATATTCTCAATGGTGTAGTTAAGAGAATCTTCCTCTTTAACCTTAGATTGATGGGATTTAAAGGTTTTTTTTGGCCTATATTTATTTGTATTGTGTGGATCATAAATTTTATTCATATTTGAATGCATTTTAAAATAGTTATAAGGATGATATTTCAAGATAACAAAGTTGAAAGTGATAGGTCACTGGGAATCCTTATTAGTATTGGTTAATTTCATAGTACTAGGATTGTTAGTATAAAATCCCTAAAAATATTATTTGGTTTTATTTTGTAACTATTGTAAATATTTAATCTTGGAAACAATCCTTTATTGATGATAAAGGGAAATAATTTTGGAAAATAATGCATGTTTGAAAAATTAGAAAATTAGAAGCATGAATAAAATCTAACCAATGGTAGGATAGGATTCATGTTGTGTTCACCAGATTGTATGATGGGAAAACATGGTAAAAAATATAAATATCCTATAATATAGTAAAACAATAATATGGTTATGGCTAGCATGCCCCCTTTTATCTGAAATAGGGGACCCCTCTAAAAATCTCATGAACTAGAGCTTTAGGGTCTTTTCATTTTCCCTAATCGACGTCACCTAATTTAATCCTTGGAATATACAGTGTTATGATTTCCCTAAGAAGCAATAGGCCTCTTTTATTTTTTAGGACCAAGGAGTGTTTATTATTTTTTATGAAATCATGTTTTTAATGTTGCATGTTGGATTTCACCAAAATCTCTTAGATTCTTTTTCCCTTTTTGGAGCAATAGACTCATTTCCCTTCATTTCAAATTGAGATCTCTATAATTGACAAGTAAGTTTTAATGTATCATATTCCTTTTCATTTTATTACTTAGTATTTTTTTATGGATTTTATAGATCCTAAGAGATCTAAACTAAATGGTAAGGCACCACATCCTAACAAGGTAGAGTGACAAGTCCTTTGGACTTATCAAAGTTGTTAGAACCCAAAAGATCTTGAATGAATGAAAAGGCACCACATCATCAAATGTTAGACTAACCAGTCCCCTAGAGACTTTATAGATGTCAAATCCTAGAAGAGAAACTCCCCTAGACCTATTAGAGATGTTAGAGCTTAAGCTATCCCATCTAAATTTGAAGGCACCATATTCCCATGAGTCAGAGTGGCTAGTTCTTTGGACCTATCAGAGATGTTAGGGCCTAGGAGATCCCAAATGAATGGGAAGGCACCATGCCCCCATGAGTTAGAGTGACTAGTCCCCTAAACATGTTAGAGATGTTAGAGCCCAAAAAATCTCAATCAAATGGGAAGGCACCATGTCTCCATATATTAGAGAGCTAGTCCCCAGGACCTATTAGATATGTTATATCCTGGGAGATCTTAGCCAAATGGGAAGGTACCACATCCCCATGAGTTAGAGAAGCTAGTCCCTTAGACATATCAGAGATGTTAGAGCTTAGGAGATCTTGACCAAATGAGAAGGTGCCATGTCACCATGTGTCAGAGAGCTAGTCCCCTTGACGTATTAGACATGTTAAATTCTGATTGAATGGGAATGTGCCATATCACCAAATGTAAAAGTAGATAGTCCCTTGGACATATCAGATATGTCAAATCCCAAGATACTCTAACTAAATGGGAAGATACTATGTCTCCATGATTTAAAGTGTTTACTCCCCTATACCAATTAGAGATGGCAGAGCCTAAGAGATCTTGACTGAATGATAAGGTGCCACATCACCCAATATGCAAATGAACTATCATCCATTTAAGACCTTAAGAAGGTCCAAATGAGGTACAAGTGAGACCAAATATCTAATTAAGATATCCCACTTGTCCTTAGGTGACACATCATTTGGCCTAAAATAATGATGTGGAGTACAGAGTTATGCTCAGGTGTTAACTATTATTAAGAAGACCAATGAGTGAATGACACGTGTCAAAAAGTGGGAGTTAATTGAGAAACCTCTAAGAGATATGACTACATGCCTACCATGCATTGGGCATTAATATAACAGGAAGTTGATCCTAATTATATAATTTTAAAACATTCCATCACCATTTATATATCTAACTAATGGTGGAGGATCATGGGTACCAAATTTAATTCTAGATTTAAAAACAAAAAGAGAAAATCTAGCCACCAAATCAAATTTAGATTTATAATAAGTTAACTATTGAACACCATTAACAAAATGGGTTGTATGCATGTGCTTATAAAATCCTAAGAGAAGTTCACCAATGTTTATCATTACTTGATTTGAATAAATATCTAACTCCTTACTTTTAAAATTCCATATAGCCCCTGTATTCCATGCCTTCTACACTCAAAGCTTACAAATTACCCCTTCATTTTACTCTAATGGCTACATCATCCTCAAACCCAAAGGCTAGACCTAAATATAGGGACACCACATTCCCAGCTAGATTGACCAAGTTCAAGCACTAGAAAAAAATATTTAAAGTGGTCGATTAAGTCCCTAAGTATTCATCATCAGATGATGACCAACATGTAGATTATACAGATGCCCCTAAATCTATAAGAAATGAAAACTCCATATATTCATGGCCAAACTTAAGGCATTCCCTTATGTTGACTTATTGAGTGACATCCTTCAAAATTCCATATATGTACAATATGGGTCAATGACTGGGTATGCTCACCCAACTCTTAGAACCAGATTTCAAATATCTCTAAGAATGTTTTCAAGGTGTATTACTCCCTCCCAAAATTCACTTTCTCTTAAAATGTAATGGTAGTAATGGTCTAAATGGGGACCTAATAGATATATGATGTACTCCATGATTGGGTTGAGAACCTAGACTCTAAATGGGTTAATAAATAGGATATTAATACTTATATAGTTTACACCTTCTAGAAGGAGGTCCATGTAGGCATGATCTACTAAACTAGTTATTCAAGGGCCAAGACTGTAAGCACATCAATGATATATGGGTGCCTCTCCTACATATTATCCTTACATGATTGGAGGTCTTAGACATGGGGGATTTATCAACTTCAAGTTGGTCCATGCCATTGTAGATGCCCAAATTAGGAGAAATTTATACATGATGAGCTAATTCTCAGACATGGTTTGCATGATGTTCTCTTTTAGGCCTTCATCCTTTCCTATGTGGATTTTTGAAAGCTCAACAATCCTTGTGGTATTTTACAAATTTTATGTCCACTAGTTATACCATCACATCTGGGACATGCAAGCATTTCTACCCTGGGGTCTACCAAGCCATTAATGAGGCTTTAATGCCCTAGCTCTCAAAGGTAATCAAGGATTCCATCATGGCCATCAAAGACTATTAGATGTAAAAATATGAAACTATTATCTAGATCATGGGTTTCCTAAAGGACCCACTCTACCTACCTATTATGATCTATATTTCCTATCATAATAGGATATTTCCTATTAACTGGTGGAAGCCATCTTTAGATTTTATGTACAACATCAATAAAAGGTGTGCTCATAAATCTTGATCACCATAAGGAACCATGTATACAAGACCTTCCATTTAATTTAGAAGATGGTAGTTAGTTGGGACTCCTTCCCCCTTTCAAAGTGCAAGGTCTATAAATGGGAACCTAAATTGGTAATCTGAGCTCATTTGGTGTGATAATCAACTTGGCTCAACATCAACTACAATCATTAGGCTGAAGATGATCATTAACTCTATCTGAATTCCATTAATGACTAGGAAGTGATATCTTGAATCACAACCAAGAAGAAGAAGGGAAATAAGGCTCAAGAAATCCCTTTTGTGCCTCCTACTCTTACTCAGTTTGTAGAGGACCTAACTCTAAAATCTCTAGCCATCTCTTGGAGGATCTTGCAATGTATTCCTCTAACTTCTCCTCCTTGAGCTCTAAGTCTAATTTTAATTTCACTAGTGGCTCCTAATCTTTATGCCTTTTTTCCTCTTTTTCCTCCTCTATTTTCTCCTCACACTCTAGATCTACCTTTTACTCCTCTAAAATCTCTAGTAACCAGGCCATGATAGAGGCTGTCTCATACTACTCATCAATAGGTATCCCATTTAAATCCTACTCAACCACCAACACCTTATCCCTAGGCCCCATAGACCCTAAGGTTTTATGTGGTCAAAATATCAAGAGTGATCCCAAAGGGAGGCTCCTAATAAGCACCCATATAGGTTCCCCATATCACACCTCCATCTGCTCCCATTTCTATTCTACCCCTCACTTCCGTCACTTTCCAAATCATAGTTTTGACACCCACTAGTTCTACTCCACCCCCATAAATTTCCCAAATAGTGCCTCCTATATTACCTATTACTCCCCCTCCATCTTTTTCCCAAGTACCTTTGGACTCGGTCCTCTTGATCATCCTTGCCTCTTTATTCCCTTTCGATCCCTTGATCTCACAATGTGGAGTCATCTCAGTGCCTCCCTTAGGTATGCCTTTAGTAGAAGGTGTGGTTATAACTTTTTGGAGTGTACTACTCATAGTAGGGAGCCTTCCTATGCTTACTCTTATTAGTCTAGTGCCTCTCTTAATATCTCCAAGTCCTCCACCATTGGCCCCTATAGTTCTTATCATCTTGGTTAGACTATCTACTATAACATCTAGAGCTGATTAGGGTTAGAGACAAAAGAAGAATCAAAAGGTAATGCACACTCAGGCTTAAATACAAATTCATAATTCTCTAATTTATCCCCCTTTATAGGCCTTAGTATCTCCTCCAACCCAAGCCACAATATCTCATCACCTAGTTCCTCATCCCCCTTTGTCTATCACCTAGGATGTCATGGGACTCACCTTCAACCAACACATCTCTTCCCTTCTTTTAAATTACCCATTCCTAGGGGAGATTCTACCTTAGGTAAACCTAACTCAAGAATAGTGGTGGGCACAAATGTTAACATGGGCCTCATTTTTCATCTTTCCTCCTTTTACTCCCATGTTCCCTTTGCCTCTATTGATTTCATTTTTCACTTCTTCGACTTCCTCCATCTCCCCTCCACCTTGTCGTTTATCCTTCACTATAATTTTGACCACCCCTCCTAAACTGCCCATAACTCATAGGATGCTCTTAAGGTTACAGGCAATATATATTACTATCCATGGTAACTCATACATGTAATGGAGTTTTGATCGAGCCTCTAGAAGCATGAAGAGATCACTCACACATAAGTTTGTCTAGGTGGGGAACTCAGTGGTATAGAAGACCTATCAAGATCTATTCTCCCTTACCAAGGTGAGGACTTACACTGAGGAAGAAAAGATGATCAAGGACCCATTATCAATTCTTTAGGCTACTCATGATATATATGAGAATTTCCTCAAGGATATCTAGAGCCAAGTGTAAATTTATAAGCTAAAGTGAAGATCACTTTTGTAATTAAGCTAATTGGGTAGGTCAAGGATGCCTTACTACTACTTTTATCAATATTTGGGAAAGTAGTAGATACTTTGGCTGAGACAGGCATGCTTATCTAACAAACTTAAGCTTACATGAAGAGGATTATAAATTTGGATGGGAAATTTTGAAAGGTATAATTGGTGGTCAAAAAAGGGATGTTCTCATAGCTTAAACTCATACCAACCTCAGATTTGGGGTTATACTATACATATGTTGGGAACATGATAGCTATAATGAAGGAGTGGTTAGCCTTAGCTCACAATATAATGGGACCCTGGGAAGAGGGAAATAAGAATATATTGAACTACTTCAAATAGGTCAATATCTATGTGATATTCCACCCAGTTGGCACCTTACTCAACCAAGGGGAATTCAAAGTCCACTTGGGTCAATTCAACCATGTTATGATGGAGAAAGTTACCAAGGAAAACCAAGAAGGGGCCTTGGCATTTATATATCTATCAACTCAATCCAAAATGATCATTGGCCAAATATCTAGAGTCTAGAATCAATGAAAGCACCCTTTTAAGTCTCCTAGATATTGGCAGCTCAGGTTGAGGTAATCTTTAGGGAGCCCCCAATGAAACTTACCAAGTTTGGAAATGAGTTTGACCTTGTGGAAGCCACGTTGGAATTTAGGAGTGACTAGTCAAAGTATTTAGGAGACATACCTTTTCATCCACCTCCTCATGTTGATTAATTGTTCCCCATAGATATATTATGTGTTTTTAGGGATTAGTTTGTTTAAATTTTTATATATGGTTGTAACTATAATAAGTGGTCATCATGGCACAAGATGGGATCCTCATGCTATTTGGAGGTGATCCCTATTCTTATCAATATAAGTAAAATTTGTGTTGTATTATAGGGTTGACCAAAATTACTCAAAAATATTATTAGATTATAGCCAGGATTTCACCTACTTTTCCTTCATCACTCTAAACTATAAAATTAACCCAAATAAATTATTGTAACAAAATTTACTCTTTTTAATGAATATAATCTATATTTTCTATAAGAGGGTTTGCCCCACATTTTAATTTTATTTCATCTTCATGTTTGAATGATCATAAATTATAGGTTAATTGGATTAACACTTTGATGCTTTATGTATGTCATGGTTATGATGTGCTTATCTATTATAATTATTGTGTGATTTTTTTCATTTCCCCTTTGGTAGCATTGATAATTTGTGTGTTAATCTATATATTATCATATGACATTTATGTGTTTTCAAAAACAAAATACTAGTACTCATCATTAGTAAGAGCTCATATAGAAGGTAGAATCCCCATTCTCTCAAAATATTCCCACTATATTTTCTTGGAGGTAAAAATTTAGTGAAACTTAGTCTACAGTGGTATAACTATGGTAGAGTCACTAGGTTCAATGACTAATACATTGAGTTGATTTTAGGCCAGGAGGCTTCCCTTTTTTTTCCTTACCATTCCCTCTCTTTTGTGTTTTTTATTTGGCATTAAAATATCCTTTCCCATTGTGTTTAGAAATAATAAATCCAATACTAAAATTATCATAGTTTTTTTTACACACATGTGTAAGACAAAATTGAAAATTTGGTGGTGATAGTGTATCTCTTAGAGATTATTCATGTAGAATCCATTTGTGAAGTCAAATACCTGTAGTTATACCCTAAAATAATCCTAAATCAATCCTAAAATGAGGGAAAAGTACATAGTTATTTCTACCTTCCCATTTTTAAAGAATTCCCAACCTCATGGGCATTTCATGAGGAGTATATTGGAACAAACAACAAATACCATACTAGGAATAACTACATATAAAAATGTTTCACCATAAATTAGGTTAGGGATACAACCAAGAACTATATGTAAGAAGGGTATCAATGATATAATAATTAAACCACATGTAATTAACTAAATAAAAATAGAAACCTAGATCCAAGATGATAATAATTTAAACTAAAAACATATAAAATAAAAAATGCATACAAGGGATTGTAATTAAATGTAATTAAAACCAACCCAAGCATGAATAAGGGAGTACAAATGTGGTTAAATTAGGCATAGATAATATACATTAGTATAATCCTATAGACTATCTAGGTGAGAATAATAATGAAAAAACATACTACTCTTATAATATGTAATACACACACACAAACACACACACACACACACAAAGGTAAATAAAAGAATTAGATTAGGGATAGGGATACTTACCTTGAGGTGAATTTTCAGTGCGTCAACCTCCCCCTCAGATCTAATAACACTCTATAAGATATGTTATTAGTGATAATATCAAATGGAAAGGACAAATACCTAAGTATATTTAATTTGGGAATTCAAAGACTAAGTGTCATTATAATGAATCAAGAGTGATAAAGTACTATGTCAAAAATTCCAATCTCCTACAAATAGGAAAATAACTAGACATATCAAAATAAAATTATTAGGATAGATTCAAAGGTCATAATACATTAAATTGGTAAATATTTATTTAATAGGAAGTACAGGGAGACATACTTAACTATAATTATTTGAATCAATCTAGTATGAAAAAATTAAAATACTAAGCACACCATAAGGAATGAAGGGAAAAAAGATCAAAAATGGACAAAAGTTCATAGTTATTTCCACCTTCCCCCTTTTAAGGAATACCCAACCTCATGGGTGTTTCATGAGAATTATTATATTGGAGTGAATAAAAAATGGTGTTATAAGGAGGGCCTTATTAGAATAATTAATTCTTTTTATTGATTTGTTTTATGAATATGTTGAGTTTGGTTTATTGGTAACCATGTGCTAACTACTATTTGATTGTGAAGCATCTTGGAGACTAGTATGACTATTACTGAGGCTAGGTCTCATCAAGGTATATTATTAATTTCCCCTACTTTTCCATGTAAAACCTAGTTATAACCAACCTATACCCAACTTGATTCCTATTAGTTCATCTATGCAACCTATCCCAAATTTATAGTCCAAGATGATATTGTTAATTGGCTCATGCATTAACCTCTTAGAGTCATCCATGATTTACCTAGGAACCCTAAATGGTATCATCCTCATTTCACCCTAGTGTGGGATGAACTATGGAGGAACACATAACATCCTATAAGATTGCCCTTGGGCTTCTAAATGTAGAACATGAGGATGTGGCATGTATTATTTTCCCCTTTAGCTTAATGAACTCTATATATTATTGATTCCTTAACCTTCCCAAAGACTCTATCCTAGGTTGAGACCATTTCAATTCTAATTTCATCACCTAATTTAGGTAAATGTTAGACCCCTATGTCATGTACCAATAGTTTTTTTATATTAAGAGAGAACCCAATGAGACCATTAGGAACTTTAATGTTAGGAATTATAAATTTATAGTAAGGTAACTATGATCTATCAACCCAAACCTCAAATAACACTTGAAATGTATAATAATGTACTAGAACCTTAGATAACCATGTTCCTAAGGAAGGATGCAACCATAATATACCTATCCTCAGCTTACGTAGGGGCCATCAAAGTGGATAGCCAACTAAAACCCCAAGGTCACACAATGACCCCCACTCCTATTATGCTACCACATATTCCTATATTTATCTTCTGACCCAACACTAATCAAAATGTACCTATGCCTCAACCACTCCTTATAACACATCAACTCCTACTAGGTCACCCCACTTTAAACCAACAAATGGGTTTCCTAAACCCAAGGAGCCAATAATTGATTCCCCATACTCAATATTAGGTAACATTAGCCACAAATAACAATACCCAAACCATACCTCAATAGTCCACTAAGACTGAATTAGATGACATTCAATGAATGGTACAAAAATTTAGAAATGACTTCTTAGGGCTACAAAGATAGGTGAGTAACTCTAATGTATAAAGTTCCAAAAAAAACTTTATATATCAAAGACCAAATAAGAACAATAGTTTTCTTCATAACCCCCTAGAACCTTCACCCAATAGGATGGTTGAGATCAATACTTTTTAGATAGCCTTACCTAGTTGGTGTTGAGTACATAACATGGTAACACATGGGAAAATAGATTGTATAGAGATTGGTATTTTAGTAATATATGGAAGAATACATGGTGGTCCTAAATGATCTTGAATCCTCTAACTCGAGTAAATCCCTTAGTAATACTATGGTGTTAAAAACCATGGATTTACCTATCCAATAAGAAAATGAGCTAAAGGAGGGTATTGGTAAGGTGAAATCATTTCAACAATTCCAAATGAGTAATTATGCCCTTAGGAATAGGCAACAACAATAACCCCTTACTACCTCAACACCCCCAATAAAGGTGTAACCCCACCATACCAAAACACTATCAATGATCCCCCACCTCCAAGACCTCAAGAACCTAAGGCACCTATGGAGAACCCACCAGTCCAAATTAAAAGAGGTTATAACATAGTTGAGGATATGAAAAGGATCAAGGATAACATTACCCTTCATTATTTTTCTCAAGTAATAAAGCAATGATATCTCTTGTTGAAGTCTTTGACTCAAAATTTGACCCCACATGCCCAACCAAAACTAAGAGTAACACATACCAATGTGCTCATCCATAAGAATAAGATGGAGGTTCCCCATTTCCTTTCAACCATCCATTTGTTTGGAAAGAATTTTCATAAAAAAATAGTATATTTTAGAGCCTCGACCAATGTCATGCCAATAGACATATGTGAGAAACTTAGGTTAGCTCCCATAAAATTGGATAAGGTAGTGGTCTAGTTAGATAAGTTTAAAGTGAAAGTGATAGGTGATTTGTTAAATATCCGCATATATTTATAATTTGAGCCTAGGATTCAACACTTTATATACATATAATTAGTGGATATCCCATAAGTCTATGACATTCTCTTAAGGAGAGATTGGTCCAAATCACTAAATGCATATCTGGCCACATATTTATCCCATATGTGGTTACCATGTAGAAGAGTAGATAACCAAATAAGGGTATATAGAGAATCATAGATGAATCATATGATAACTAAATATAATTACATTAATTATAATATAGACTTAGTTTATTTATACTTAGGCATCTACACAGTGAGCATAAAGTCTCACAAAAGCCAAATTAATTATAGCCTAGGTCTACTTGGCTCATGGTCTCTTTATATAGATAGATCTTGATCCAAGTAAGGAAGTGGAGATAATATTTTGATTGTATACCCATTAATGATGAAACATATAATATCATATAGGTTATAGTTTCCTTAAATGAATAACTTGGTAGAGTATGAAGGTCTAATCCTATGATTATAATTTGTATTAAGACACAAGGCAAAAAAACTAAGAGTATTTAGTGACTATAAACTAGTAGTGAACCAGATAAAGAATAATTTTCAATTCAAACTATCATACCTCATAAGGTATAAGCATATGTATTGGGGCATAATCAACATATTTAATTCATTCAATATCATCCCTATTCCCTAGAAGGAAAACCAAGTAGTTGACTCACTAGCATTGACGATAGAAAACCTAACCCCCTTGGATGGCACTAATTACAAGAGTTATTTGTGTAAATATTCCCATGTCCCTCTATCTTAAACAAAATTACAAGCTTCTAAGTAATCTAACATGACCAAAAAATCATCCAATTCCTTGATAATGAGGGGATATTTGAGGCCTAAATCATAGATGAAAAAGATAGAGACAACCTTAGGAATGAATTGGATAAGGATGGGATCCTAAATATGCATGTGAATTAGATCCTCAAGGGGATGATCTACTTATAAAGATCATTTGATGCTTTAGACCCCACCTTATAGGCAAAAAACCCAAGTTAAGGATAAAAATACTGACTCATTAATTTTGGCCTTGTGGAGAATCCCCAGATGATTAATGTGCATCCAGATTGGATGGACCATCAATTAGAGTAGTTTTGAAGGTTACTATTGAGATATAAGGATGTGATTTGTTTAGCATATATATACCTTAAGGTCTTTGACCTGAGAGTAATCACTCATACTATCCCCTTAAAACCTATCCAAAAACCCTCTAGGCAAAGGTAGAGGTTGATGAACCCAATATTGGATCCCTTGATACACAAGGAAGTCCATTAGTTACTCTCTTTTGGGATAATTTTATTTATTTTCCACTCCACTTTAGGGGCTAACCTAGTCCTAGTACAAAATAATAATGGATAAATATGCCTATGTGTGGACTTAAAAAACTTAAACCATGCCTTGGATAAATATTACTACCCATTTCCCTCCCTATAAGAGGTGATCCAAATGGTGAGTGGGTCTCAAATGATGTCCTTATTAGATGGATTCTTAGGATATAATAATGTCTTGGTCAACCCCAAAGATATAACTAAGATTGATTTTACCAACAAGGGGGCACATTCACTTATAAATGGATGCCTTTTAGTTTAATCAATGTTGGTGCCACTTTTCAAAGGGAAATAGACTTTACTTTTGAGGTCCTGATAGGTAAATGTATAATAATCTATATGGATGACCTAACTATGTTTTCAAAATATATATCAGATCAAGTGCACCACTTGGAAAGGATATTTGAAAGATGCAAAAGGTATTAAATTTCTTTAAACCCAAAGAAGAGCATGTTCAATGTTAGAAAAAGTAAGATTATTAGTCACATTATCATAAAATAATGTATTTATATTAAACCCAAAAGGGTGAATGTAATTTATAAACAAAATTTACCTAATATCAAGAAGGAACTAAAATATTTATTTTGGAAAATCCACTTTATGTGTAAATTTATTTTTGGATTTATTGAAATAGTGAAGCCTTGGAATGCAATATTGAAAAAGGATGTGAAAGTGAAATGGCACCTAGAATCAAAGAAATATTTCTAGGATATCAAATATTTAATCATGAAATACCTATTCCTCATCAACCCAAACTATACGTAAGACTTCCATGTTTATCCCTTTGCTTTAGAGCACACTATTATAACTTGCCTCACCCAAAGGTTAGAAGGAGAAGAACATCGAGTGGATTTTATGAGAACTAATATTAAGGATGATGAGATCAGATATTATAACTTGGCTAAGAATGCCTATGCCTTGGTCAAGGTAGTGAATAAATTTAGGCATTACATCCTTCAAAATAGATTACACATGATTATCCCAAACCTAGATATAAAACAAATGCTAGGGTAAAATGAGCTAGGTGGAAGAAGAGGCTAATGGATGATGAAATTATAAGAGTATGACTTGGAAATCAAGATGGAAAAACTAGTTAGAGAATCAAAGGAATATTTCTAGGATATCAAATATGTAATCATGCAAGCCCTATTCCTCATTATCTTGGACTATATGTAGGACTTTTATGTTTATCCCTTTGCTTCAGAGCATATTATTTCTACTTGCCTCACCCAAAGGTTAGAAGGAGAAGAACACCCAATGGATTTTATGAGAGCTATATTAAGGATGATGAACATAGATATTTTACCTTGGATAAGCATGCCTACATCATGGTCAAGGTAGTAAATAAATTTAGGAATTACATCCTTCAAAATATAGTACACACAATTCTCCCAAAACCTAGCTATAAAACAAATGCTAGGGAAAAATGAGCTTGGTAGAAGAAGAGGCTAATGGATGATAGAATTATAAGAGTATGAATTACAAATAAAGATGACCAAACTAGTGAGAGGATGAGGCCTTACTCATCTAATAATAGAGATCAACTTGAGTATTAAGGTACACTAGGTAGACCAATAGAGGGTATTACAATCAGACTAGTACACCCCAATCATGCACTTTCTATTCTATAGAAATGTACCCTTAGGACTAAAGTACACATAGAGAAGGTCCCTCTAGTTGAAGGACAAATAATATATAATAAATAAGGGAGTTATCTTCTTTATAAACCAAAAAGTAATCTACCTCAGGTGTGTATCACAACAAGTGGACAAGGAGATAATGGAAAGTTTC
This sequence comes from Torreya grandis, assembly GCA_037957365.1. Taxonomy (NCBI): domain Eukaryota; kingdom Viridiplantae; phylum Streptophyta; class Pinopsida; order Cupressales; family Taxaceae; genus Torreya; species Torreya grandis. The sequence continues at coordinate 461,633 of JARHVA010000495.1, forward strand.
CATGAAAAACTAAGAGCCAGCAGTCCTATATCAAATTCCATGGCTCAAAAAATTCTCTAGGTAGGTCACTACTAGCCCACACTATTCAAATCTATTCATACTCATTTTCATTTCTTCCACCCATGACAAACCTTTAATAAGAGAGAAACACATACATAAATTCCACTTTAACATGTTGTGGAATCCACACCATTTGCATAATGGGAGCTATATTTCATGGGAGTCATAAGTTCATCCTTACTATAGAATAGGATTATGAGATAAGGTTAGATCATGTGTTAGTCAATAAATCTCTAAAATAAGTATAAATACCTAATTTATAAATCCTATTCCATCAAGGGGCATCGTTAATGACTTCAAAGAGGTAATTAAGAAAGGAATACAATCAAACCTTCCAAGTAGTTATTCTCCCTAACAAGTGGTCAAGAAGCATTATTTTCCCTTGATTTGGTTGTCCAAGTCTTTATCAATGAAGATTAAAATGATATTGCATCATCTCCTAGTACACCAATGGCTTGGGCTCACAAGATTTGTCAATTTATGTGAATAAGTGAATCTTATCTATAGTAGTTTATGCATAGTAAGTTTGTATAAATGAAGTTTTGTGAAGATAATTCTACATAATAATTTTACACAAAAAGAGATTTAGGTGGTATTGTCCCTCTTATTTATAACTTTATAAAAAATGTCGAAGATCATCCATGACCATCCATATTGATATCAAGATGTGTGGCCATGGATTGATTCAATCTTGGAGAGATAAACAATAAATAATGTCATTAATATTTAGAATAATGGGGCATTGATGAGGCATAAGAGAGGTTAATTCTAATATTTATCCCATTAATGGTTTATGGATGCCACCCCATTGATGATGTCATGGGATGATGTAGAATTGAATAATAAATTTATAGTAATTAGATATTCAACAACCTTGATGGAATTTTTACTTAAGCTCTTGATTTGGTTTAATTTGTTAATGTGGGTTTGATTAATTTTTTATAATTATTTATAAATCTATTATATGCCTAATCAACCTAGTCAAAAATGACATTTTATTGAGTCATAATTTAAATGGAGTATAATTAGAATAAGGTGTCAATTGCATACGTGATAACATTTAGATTGATAATTTTAGCACAATAGTGATATGAATTGGATGTATACATTTTGCCCCTATTTGAGAAGGCATAACGAGACATTCGGTCAAATAAATGTATTTTCAAAGAATGAAAAGGTCACTATAATCAAAATAAATAAATTTCATTCTCATTTTTTACTAAATTTTACATGATTTATGGCAAAATAGGGTTATGAAAATGCCATAAATAATGTTTGGGTCGCCTATGATGCCCCCTCAAGGAGAAGATGACAAATTTGAAGTTTTTATGGGTTGGTCCTCAATCATAAGAAATAATAATCATGTTAATTATAAAAAAAGATGATGAAAAATAGAGCAATTAGATGAAATTAGGAGGAAAAAGAGATAAACCGAGTTAAATTAATATCCCAAGAGAGATAAATGGTTCAAATATAGGCCCAAGGGGTGAAATTTTTTAAAATTAAATATATTTTGACCCATGGGTGTAAAAATAGTTCATTTACACCCCTAACTATAGTAAATAAGAGCTCTGAGATTTGCATAAGAGAGAGATAAGAAAGATTGCTAATATCTTGCACCACCATCACCTTGGAGAGCACATGAGAGAGTATCAAAGGCCACCAAGGATAAAACCATCAGTAGGTACCTTTTTTGGTATTTAATTTTATGAATTTATGGTATTTATTATGTGTAGAAGTAGGAACTTTGGTGATCCCACTAATTGCCCATTTTGGCAATCGGTGAAGTTGCCCGTGATAATGGTGTGATCACCACAAGATCAATGAAATTGTTAAAATTTTGGTAGGATCATGAGTCTAAATGGATTATTCACTACTTCATTAGAGAATTCAAAAATTTGGGAAAAAATCACCAATCAAATGGCTAATTAGTGAAAAATAGTAAGATTGCCCTACACTTTACCTATATAATAGTGACATATATAGAATAAGGAAGGATGGGGCCTATAAGAGATTAATCCAGGCCCAAAATTAGAATAAGAGAGTGTGGTACCAATAGATGATTATTTAAGGCCCTAAAATTAGAATAACCTAGGTAGATTTAATCAGCAAAAGGAAAAATAATTGACCTTGATCCTTATGTGTGACTTGTAAGAGTGAGTTGTAATTATTACATCATGGGAGAGATGATCATGATTGATAAAATGATAGGGGATTTTTACTAGTGAGATTATAAGTGTTTTTTAGGCCATGGAAATATACCACCTGGCATGATTGCCAATGATTTGAGTAGATAGGGCCTTCTTATCACCATTGGTAGAGAGGTGGCACTCAAAGACACTAGCCTTTTATTTTCAAAATGGAGAAGCCATGGTATCATTAGAGGATGTAAACTAAATATTATAGGTACTAATATGAGGCCTTAGGATTACTTTGATGTTGACAAGCTAATAGTCTATTTTGGAAGACTTGTTGGGTGTGATCACAAGTTTAAAGGTTGTGGATGACAACATAAATATAGATGTTTTGGAGGACTTGGATTGGTATCTAGTGGATGGAGATGGAGTAGGATAGGGGATAGTTACCCTATAGTTGGTGATATTCATGGATATTTTTAGTGGCCTCATACTTCCTAATAAGAGTGGGTGATTCTTTCCTCTTGGTTTGATCAGTGTGATTTAGGATATGTTTAATCACATGACACATTTTACTTGGGGGTTGATTATCTTGGGCTAGATATATAGAGACTTGCATATGATACCTTATCAACATGGACACAATAGAGGCCACATCACACTTCTCTAGGTATGGGCCTAGGAGTACATTACCATTGAGTAGCCAATGGGGCTGAGATACCATAGGGGATGAGAGGATCTAGTGGTTTTTGGATGATATATGATTGAGCCAAGGTTACAAGGTCATCTAGGAGACTTGCCTTATTATCAATAAGCTTTAAATGATATAGAGAATATGGAATTCATCTGGTACCCCTATATAACAACATAATGGTTTTGGATTAAGGATTTATTTTTGATCAGTCATATGATCACCCCATGCTATATTATAGGTTACCATGATTATGTGGTGAAGTTATATAGGCTAAATCAAGTCCAATGATAATTTATTATGAAGTAGGATATCCTATAGGGTTCACATTACTTTTCACATGTGACCATGGAGATTATGGAGTGGGGGCCACTAGTGCTAAGGGTTCAAACTAGACTACATCAGGGTTTTTCACATACTATGAGATTATACCAAAGAAGTTACAAAATCAAGGGTCATAGATGTTTATACAACATGGTGGGCTAGGGTTAGATTAATTTTATTTAAAAGGCCACTACCATAGCAACTAGTTTTACATTAGATGTGGGTCATGTTGAGGAGAGACAGGGGTCTAGCCCTAAGACAGGGATAGGCACATGTACCAACATAGTCAACTATTCCTCATGCCATTCCATTATAGGTAGTCCATGCTTAGGTGTAGTAGGATCCATTAGTTTATATAGATATGATTGATGTGGATGGATATGATATTGATATGGGGATGCCCTAGGTGGTGATGAGAGTAATGGGATAAACATAGGAGAGGTAGGAACCTTTAAGATATGTTTAGGCTCCAGTTTAAAAGAGGTAGGGCCCTATAACATAGGTACATATATAGGATAAGGAGGGACCTTCAACATAGGGATGTCTATGAAGGACCAAACACTCATTGATAGGCTTTAAAGAGAGATAATTACATGTCTTTAAGAGATTATAGGTTTATAGATCACTATGGCTAGGATGTAAGCACAATTGATTATAGCTCAAGGAGAGATGACTAGGTTATAGGGCTCATTACTACAAGAGATGTAAATATTACCACTCTAAAAGGGAAGGTATCATAGTTTATATGCATTTATACATGAGACATTGAGCTACTAATAGTGGTTGGTGAGCAAGATTTTGCTTGGGTTGAGAGGGAGAGATTGGCTTCATAAATAGATAGGTTGATAAAGGAGAGGGATGAGGCTCACTGAGCTAGGACATATAGTGGTTCAAGATCATCTAGAGACTTGGTTGATGTGATTTTATCCAAGGATGATGTCCTACATTCTAAGGATGAGATATCCTACTGGAGGTGGGTATATGAGCTAGTAGTTCTTGTAGAGAGGAGAGTGACATCCTATAAGAAGTACATAAGATTATAATGGACTAATTATACCTCCAAGTATATACATGATACTAAGTAAAATTGATCAATTTCATAACCAAAAATACATCGAGTAGTCGTAGGGCCTCCACCACCATGTTCACCATCATCACCATCTTCAAGGATGGGTCAAAGCTTCTAGCAGATTCCCCCTAGGAATGGCCATGATCAGACCTAATTTTATAGCTTAAATTTTTTGTATCATGAGATATATAGATATTATCATGATGTATAAAAAATTATTTATATATATATATATATATCAAAATAATTTTTTATACATCATGATAATATCTATATATCTCATGATACAAAATATATATACGACATTCAATTTTGGCTTATTAATACTTGTACATAGACTCTTAATATTCTTTCTTTATCAGATGATATTTACATTTATGTTGCTCCTATGAAGATATGATGATATATGCTAGTTTTAGGATATGCACTTATTTAGTTAGCATATGGATGTTAACATATTTATGGTTCTATTTCATGTATGATGAGATGCTAGAGGATAATTTAGGAGATGCATGTCCCAAATAAATCATATAAATAGTCAACTAGACTCAAAGTATATGCCAAGATATGCATGTTCTATATAGAGTCTTGTTTGTTTCTAATGTTTGCTTAGGATATATCTTGTTTAGGTATTGGAGATGTAGGATGGTGTGTTCATAGATGATCTTCAATGTTGCATTGAATTTTGGACTTTGGAGCACTTGGTTTTTACTTTATCAAGTTAAAATTATGCATCATAAGTGTGAATAACTTATAATAACATTGTATTTCCTTTTACAATTGACTGGTTTGAATGTGAATACTTATAACAAAGGATAATGATAAAGACTATCAAAAATCAAAGTTACAACTATTTACATTTAAACACAAAAATAAAGAAAAGAAAAGAAAAATACAAAAATGAAACCTAACTTAAAATCAAGATATGAATGATCAAGAGTTAAGTTGGAACAAAAATGTATTAAGACCCAAACTAATAACAAAAATAATAATAAATTGTTAAAAAACCTAGAATCAAGATATGAATAATCATTATCCATGTGTATTAATAATGTGTACTTGAAAACTAACCAATAAACAAATAATTTAAATACAAATATAAACAAGTCAAGCCCAAGTGTAGGCTACAATAAAAATGTTTATATAATGTATTCAAACACAATAGAAAACAATAATAATAATAATAAGATGAAATAGTAAAATAAAGGACAAGAGGAAAGGCATAATAAAACACCAAGAAAATAAAGAAAGACACAACAAACAACAATAAGGAGAAATAAAAAGCACAATAAAACACCAAGAAATAAATTAAAAACATGAATAAAAATGAATGAATAACAAAATAATAGTAAATAAAATAACAAAACAATAACATAATAATAAAAACACAATAAATTACCAAAAAATAAATTAACGACAAAAAAAACATGAATATAGACTAATGAATGAACAAAAAACACAAAAAAAATATGAAAAGTTAAAAAATCATAATAAAACAAAAATAAAGCTCTAATAAACACACACAAACTATGGTTAATCATAATGTTAGTGCAAACAAAAAATAAATTTTTCATGTATGCATAATAGAGGTGTTACAATCTATGATAGGGTGAGCCCTAAGCTAATGACACTAACACAATGAAACAAGAACAATGGACACAAATTTGCCTCTAGATGATAGAGAAATAATGACACAATAGCTAATCTAGATACAATAGGGATTGTGAATATAAAAAAATGGTGCAAGGAATCAACTAGTCAAATTGATGCACTTCCATGGATATGAGTTCTAATAACAACTAAAATCGGTTGTAACAACACTGACAAATAAAATGGTTGTAATGGTACTGATAGCTAAACTAATTATAATAACACTGATAACTAAATTAGATGTACCAATACTATGATCATGTGAAGGCAACAATGTCTACCAAATAGTAGAAAAAATAGAATAGTACATAGTAGAAAAGAAACCTAAGGAACCATTCAATAGGAAAAAACCATGCACTGACATATCCTTGTACACTTATGTGAAAGAGGATATAAATATTGATCCAGCTAAGATACTTTTTAGAATGGGTGTTGAATGTGTCAAGAATGCCTTGAATCATGATCAAGATCATAATTAGTTATTGGGTACAATAGTCCAAGTTACAATGATCTAGAATGAAAATAAAATTGGTTTAGTGGAATATAAATGATCCAATTGACAACAGTTCATGGTTACAATGGTTTATAATAAAATAGTACAAGGTTAAAATTGTCTAGAGTAGTGTGGTTACAATGGTCCAGAATAAAATAGAATAAATTAAAATGTTCCAAGGTTATAATGGTCTAGAGTGAAATGATACAAAATGTTACAATGGTCCAGAGTATAGTATAATGGTGGAATAAATTAATTTGACAAAAGTTGCCCCAAGTAAGGGCCCTTGTGGATAATGGTTCATAAAAGGATGTCAAGTGTAGAACCACTTGAGGTGAACAAAATTCATGGGTTTTGGGAGCTCTTCACCATTTGGAGTAGCCAATCTATATACCCCTGATCCATATTTTATTGTAACCAAATATGGGCCCAACAATTGGGTTAGACCTTACCCTTCTTCTTACATTCAACATTAGTTTTCTTTTGGTTTTATTTCAATATTAAGTCACCAAATTCAAACTCTCGAGGGAGAATGCACTTATTATAGCTATGATGTAATCTATTATGATATGATCTCAATTTGTTGAGGGCAGCCAAATGTTTGCAATCAAGTAGTTCTAGCTCTTGTAACCTATAAACTCTATAATCTTCATCATCCAAAATGTTATCCAAAGAAACCTATAATAAAGGTACATCAACCTCCACTAGTATAATAGCCTCTAGGCCATAGATTAAAGAATATAGAGTGGCTCCTATGGGGGTATGATGACTAATGTGATAGGCCTAAGGGGTAGGAAAATTTACAAGTGATAATTACAGCCAATGTCATTGAAAATCTTCTTTAAGATTGCAATAATGGTATTATTAGATGCCTCATCTTAACTATTGCCTTCTAGGTTATATGATGTCATATTTTTATGCTTGATTTTAAACATGGTGCAAATATCTTTAACATATATTTTCATAAATGATCCACCGTTATCAGATATAATACGAGATAGGATACCATATTAAGAGATGATATGGTCACAGATAAATTTTGAAATCTACTTCTTGGTGATGTAAGTGAGAGGAATGGCCTCAATCCATTTGTTAAAATAATTAGTAGTAGTTAAAATGTGTTTGTGGCCATTAGAAGAGGTTGGGTTTATTTTCCTAATAATATCAATACCCCATGTAGAGAATGACCATGTTGTTATGATTAGATGTAGCGATAAGGAAGGCATGTGTATCAAATTACCATGATGTTAGTAGGAAACATGCTTCCTAACATAATTACAAGCATTTTTTTCCATCTGAGGCCAATAGTAACCTATTCTGAGGAGATTCTTGGCTAAGACTACAATGCTAATGTGGGCCCCACACATTCCCTCATGAACCTCCTTAGGAGATAACATGGATTCTCCATAAGATAAATAAATAAGAAGCATTCCATCATAGACCTTATGATAAAGCATGTTCCCAAGGAGGGTATAATGGGCTAAGCAATGAAGGAATTTTTTTGGGGATTATGTGAAAGGTTAAGGGGAAAAACTTGGTTGTGGAAATAATTATAAATGTCTTAGAACCAAGATAGTTTGGGTGGTGGATTGGGACCAAAAATTATGTCTACCCTCTCTAAATCTAGAAATATATGAGTAGGATATAGAATATTCTCAATGAGAAATTGATACTCTTTGACACTACCAATAATTTGTACCATGGACCCAATTGTAGCCATTACATTGACTGATCTATTATTTGTCTGTGGCACCATTTCAAACCGTTGGAACTTGAAGTGGGACTTGAGATTGTCCACAATGTGTTTTATAGGGTATAAGATTATATTATTGAGTCTAATATTAATTTTTGGTTTGATTAATAATCAATTTAGAATCTCCATACACCACTAAGTGTTGTATATCCCACTATATTGCAAGATGAATTTCTACAAGAGCTTCATACTTGACCATATTATTGGTGCAATTAAGTTGATATGAAAGGCCTTGGGAATGAGATCCCATTATGGTATGACCAAAAAAATCCATACTAAAAATCCATCATATGTAAAGGAGCCATCAAAGTACAACTTTAAATATTTAGGATCATGATCCACTTTGTCTATTGTTATGATAGAATCATCTAGGAAATCAAATGTGAGTGGTTGAGTATCTACAATATGAGCCTCTGCAAGTTGATCTACAATGATCTACCCCTTAATATCATTTTGGTTTTGTTAATCAACATCAAATTCACTTAATATCATGACCCATTTATCCATGTGTCTTATAAGAGTTACCTTAGACAATAAATAATTTAGAGAGTTCACTTTAGCAATAACAATAGTTTTATTATTCAACATGCAGTGTCGTAACTTTTGGGAAGTGAATATCATTACTAAACAAGCCTTTTCAATAGGTGTATAACTATACTCATATGATAAAAGCATTCATCTAAAATAATAAACTACATTTTATCTTCCTTGCTCATCATGTTGGGCCAAGAGAGCCCTCAGTGCATGTTTTGTGACTGAAATATAGAGAAGTAATGGTTGTCTAGGTGTTGGTAGTCTCAAAAGTAGAGGGTTGGATAGTATGATTTTAGCTTTGAAAATTTTTGTTGACACTTTACATCCTATTGAAAAGTGACCCCATTATTTAATAGGTTCATGAAAATATGGCACTTTTCTTCTAATTGTGAAATAAACCTACAAATGGACTGAATCTTACCCTACAAGTTGTAGAACTATTTAAGATTAGAAGGTGGAGGAATTTTCATGATAGCCTTGACCTTAGCAGGATCCACTTTGATCCCTCTTTTTGATACAATTAATCATATAAATTTTCCTAAAGTAATGTCAAAGATGCACTTCTTAAGATTCAAACAGACCTTGTATTCATGAAGTCTCTCAAAGATTACTCATAAAATATTGGGATGTCTAACACATGTTCTTGATTTTGCTAAAATATCATCAATATAATCCTCAAAAATATTATGCATCATGTCATGGAAAATTATAGTCATAAAATTTTGATAGGTGTCCCTAACATTATTCAATCCAAAAGTCATGACTTGGTAGCAAAATGTTCCCCATGGTGTGGTGAATGTAGTTTTGTGCTTATGATTTGAGGCTATCTTAATCTGTTTATATCCTAAAAATCCGTCTATGAGGGAAAACATCTAATACCTATTATTTGAATTAAAAAATCATGTTGATATTGGGTAGAGGGAAATCATATTTAGGGGACTCTTTATTTAAGTCTTTGAAATCAGTCCATAAGTGAATACCTTGTGGTTTTCTGCTGAATAAAATTATGTTTGATATGCATTCAAAATATTCCATTGGTCAAATGAAGCCAACTCATAATAGTTTCTATACCTCAATTTTTACTAAAATAACAATGCATGGATGCATCTTTCTCAATTTATGCTTGATTTGTTTGGCATTCATATGCACTAGAAGGTGATGCATGACTAAAGCAGGGTCCAAGCCTAACATGTCTAAATAAGCCCATGCAAAAATGTCAATAAAGTACCTTAGAATGGTGATAATATATTCAATCTCTTTGTCAGTGAGGGATTCTCTTAGATAGACAATTTTGGGATCATCATAAGTTCCTGTGTTCACTTCAATTGTGTTCTCTATGAGTAGTGTAAAACCATACTCTAAGATAGTGGGTAGTGTTTGATCCTAATTATCTTCCTCTATTTCAAATTTTATTTGTTCATCCTAAAGCTCAAGATAGTGAGATGAATTCAAGTATGCCATTTTAGGTAATGGCCAATTTTTAAATACCTCTAGAAAGTCTAAAGTAAAACACTCAAGGACTTTATCATGTTTATTAGTGATACTATCACTAGATATAGAGCTAAGACTTGGTGGACCCTATACTTATTTTGGAGATGAGAAAAAATCCCCATCCAAGAACACCTAAAATAGGTTTTCACTAAAGGGCTTGTATTTTTATTTACTTTTTCCCTTACCAAGGAGTGCCTCAAAGAGGTTTTCACCTAAAGATCTTGATGTTTTATCTTTTGTGTGACCAAGAAAGTTTGCCTGTTTTCCAAAGTAGGAAGAAAAATTGAAGGAGAAGTCAAAGCCTTGATTATGATCACCAATTGGCAATACATCTCTAAGGCCCATGTAATTAGCAATAGACTCTTCATTATTAAATTCATCCAAGGGTATGATATAATTTTGATGGTCCCAATTTATGAGGTTGGGATAACAAAGGTTAAGTGAACAATAGCCTGTAATGGTCATAATAAAATTAGAGTCAAATAGGTATGTGTTGGATAGATCATCATAAGTGATATAATGATATGTTTCATTACTTTTTGGAGTCTCATAATTAGTAGATTCAGATGAATCACTATTTAAATACATAAGGTCACCCCTAGGTGGTCTAAATATGAGACCTTGACTCATATTATAATTACCAGTTGATAATGGTTATGAGATTCCTTCATCTCATGATCCTAGGGCTTCTCATGTATAATCCAAGTTATCCATAATCTAGTTAGGGATGGGGTACTTTGGATTCTGAAAATAATTAGCAAGGCCATCATAGTATAATCAATCTCCTTTTGTAAAGGCTTCCTTATCATGATTTGGTGAAGTTATTGGTACAAATACCATTGGTGGTTTTTACATGCTTTTCTTCTTTTTCCAAATCATGTTGGGCCTGTAAGAGGATTCAAAAGGTTTAGGTATGCCATAAGACTTAATAGATTTGGATAATTTTATAATATAAAAGGCATCTTTGAGATGGTACATGGAAATGCTTACATCCTCAACATTCATCTTGTTTACAAATTCTATCGAGAATGGATCAAATGAAGTGGAAAAAAGATCACTTGGGTCAATATAATGTGACTTGAGTGGTTGTAAAACTATTTATTTGTTCTTATTCACAATAAATTTAGAACTAAATAAATAGTTGTAATTGCAAAATTTAGCCTCTAGGTGTTTGCATTATTAGTAGGGTGGCAAATCAGCATGAATGGTAACCTCAATTCCATCATGGGGGAACTTGGGGCATTAGTGCAAGTTAGATGAAAAATCCTATACTTCATGGATCCAAGGATGAATAATAAGTGTATTATATGGCAATTTAATCTCCATGGCATGGCATAGTGTGTCATGGGGAAAATACCCAACATTGATTGGCAAATAAATAGTTCCAAAATATTCCTTTTTGGTATTATCATAAGACTTAATCATGATTGTCTTAGGTTGGATGTAATTAGTTTTATAACCCAATCATTGTATCATCTTGAGTAATACTGTGTTCAGCCCTAAACCATTGTATATAAGGATCCAATTGATTTTATTATTTTCTATAATGACCTCAATGTACAATGGGTTATTATGGCTTGGACTGAGGGAAGACATATCTCTTTAATCAAATGTAATTTATTGGTTCAAAGATAAATATCTTACAAGTGTATAAAACTAATCAGGGTTGATATCTTTAAGAATAATGAATTTCTAAAGGAAGTCATTAAATATAGTTATATGGACTTTTGATGTATGAAAAAGATCTAGGATATAAATTTGTGTAGGGGTTTTACTTATTTGGTCCTAAATGCTATATGGATTCTTAATGAAAGAATGAGAAGGTTTGGCCTTAGTTAGTACAGTGTTCAAATTTGGATCATAAGGCATAGTGTTTAGATTTGGTTCAAAATTAGAAGAAGGCAAAGGGCCTTAGAGAGTGACTTGAGAACATCTAGTTATGATTGCATAATCTAGAGTCAATAAGGAGTTATTATGATTAAAAGGGGAAAAAAGTCCTTAGATTATGACTCATGAGCATCTAGTTGTGATTGCATAATTTTGAGTCAACACAGAGTCATTATAATTAGTGGAAGGGGATGGAGGTCTAGAGATATTAACCTACAAAAATTGAGGCACAATGGAATTGCTTAAACCTAGTGTGGTATTACTCAAGGAAGATGGAATTAACCCTAAAATAGGGGGTATAATACTTTTAAAAGCATTGGATGGTTCACATTTTTTAATAGTGATGGTGGAAATATGATTTTTAGAAACATGTCCTATGGTGTTATTATAATCATAAGGCATATTGTTGTAACCTAAGTTGTTAGTTTGGCAATTATGATCCTAATTATGAATAGGCTGATTAGGCTTATGGCCTTGATTTTGTTGACATTGGCCTTGAAATTGACCCTAATTTTTCCTTTACTACACTTTATTGTGTTTGGGATATGGGTCCTTATATATTCCCATATCCTAATTTGTGTTATGTGTTGTTTTATTTACTTTAATTTTTCCACTTTTGATAAAGTACTCAATAAGATGTCTTAGTTGTATGAATAGGTAAATGACATGGCTGATAACATAATGTAAATTACAAAAATCATATTAATTATACCAATCAATTTTGGGTTGATCTTCTAGGAATGTATTTTGTATAGGCCACACAATTAAATTGGCCACTACTAGCTTATAGAACACTACCTCAATAGGCTCTCCCAATTTGTTGAATACTCTATAATTATTAAATTCCCTTCATGGAGGAGATTATTGTAAAGTGTTTGAAGAATTGGATGGGGATGTTTTTACACTTGGAGTTGGTATATCCTACACTATTTTCACATGACTGGATTCTGTTACTCATTTCCCACCATGTTTTTTTTCTAAAATCTTTTGTTTTATCTACAATAGTAGTCTAAACAGGTGGTTGGGTCTAATTAGATGTTTGACCCTAAGTATAAATATTTACAAGGCCCATGGTAATGAGTTCCTTCTCAACTTGCATACCTTTGTCAATGATCTCCTCAAATGTGTTGGCACAAGTGAGATACAAATTATGAGCCAACTCAAGGTGTAAGTTTTGTGAAAAAATATTGTCCAACTACTTATCTATCAAGTTATGTTAAAAGAATCCAACTAATGCTCTCCACCATTGTAAGTATGCTATGGATCTTTATCCATTCCTTTATTTTACATTACATAAATGAACCATTGTTAACTCATGCTTAATGTTGTAAGAGAAATGGTTGACAAACTTCTCTAATAAATTTTTTTAGTCTATCATTGATCCCTTAGGCAATTTAAGGAGCCAATTTAGAGCTTGTATAGCCAAACTACGTGGAAACAAGTGAAGAAAATAAGCATTACTATAAGTTACCTCTTTGGAAAGTATAAAAAGGCTCAGATATGATTTCTATGGTCACCCTTTCCTTTGTATTTATCAGATTTGGGTGCCTTGAAATAAGGTGGGAAGGGGACTTGGAGATTGCTTAAGTCGAATGGATATGGACGTATCTCATCAGACTTATACTTCTTGATTTGGTTTCCCATCTCAAGACTTGAAACTATTTCCTTCATTGAAATCCACTCCTGCATGTTTGGTATATTGGTTGGTGGAATAAAATTTTGTTTGGGTGTAATGTGCCCTTGGGTGGTCTTGGTAGGAATATGAACCCTATGTCCAATATTTTAGTTTGGGTTTACTCTTTGATTTGAGTAATTTTGTCATTGATTCATATGTGGTTGATATAAAGTCCCAAAAATTTGTCATTGTGTATTATATGAATAATGTAGGTTATGGGGTGTCATTTATTGGTTTACCAAGGTATGTGTTGATAGATACAAACTCACTAAAGTGTTTTTCACAATAACCCCAATCTATGATGAGTCTTTCATTACTTGTGGTTATGAAGGGATTAGAGTCTCATGATGGTTGAAAAAGGTATGCTCCATGTTAGGGGGAATGTGTTATAAAATATATAGAGGTTTATTCTATTCAAGAGTAATTCCAAGATATACGATAGACATAGGATCAACTTGGGTATGTTGTTTTTAGTTTATCATATGATGTTTCTCTTTTAGAAGTGGTATTTTCAATTTAATTCATAGATAAAGAAGTTGTTAGGTCTATGACAAGCTGGTTTGCATACCATTGATTGATTTTATGAATCTTGGTAGAAATATCCTAATCATTTGGAGTAGAATCTACAAGTTAATCATTTCCCTTACTAGAGGAATAAATGTTGGTTTTTATAACACAAGTGAGAGGTTGATCTAGTTATTTATCCTTTATTTGGATAAGCGCGTGTAATTCTTTTATTAGGAAATCTCATGGCAATCTTAATCTTGATTCTATCAACCTTAAAAGGGATTCATCTTTGTTTTCTAAAGTTTGGTGTTTATAATAATCTTATTTATATCATAATTTTTTTATGATATCATCAAACACAATGGAGTGTTCTTCTCCACCATACAAATGTTCATCCTCATAACTAAGACCATAAGAGACCCCACTATGATTATACCTTTGTGTCATGATTCAAGATGGTTTTATATATTTTATATGATGTGAAATGGGGTTTATAAATGTTTAAAACGTGTTTTGTAATCTTAAATCAAATAAATACAAGGTAACACAAGACTATAATAAAAGGAAGTGGTATAATGCCACATAATTAGAAGAAATAGGTTTTAAAATTACTCAATCTTGGTTGGTTGAAATTATCAATTAAGAGAGGGTAGAACAATATTTAGAATTTAGGGTGAAATTTAGCACACAAAAATCTAGTATGTTAATACCATAAAAATCTAGGCACAAATTTAGTGAGTTATGGCTAGATAATATAGAATAAGACTGTTCTGATCAGGAAGAATAAAACATAGGCTAAGAAGCTCAAGATGTGAACTAACATAAGAACTACTAAGAATAAAAATAAAACTAAATGGGCGTCACAATAGTGCCACATGGAAAAGAATGTAGAATTATCCAAGAACTTAGATCATGCATGAATACAAGATAATCTAAATCCATAATATAAATGGGTGTACAATAAGTGTTTGGTTTTTGATGCATTTTTAGGTCATAAATAGTTTTTTAGACTAAAAATACCATGTAAATAAAAAAGAATAAGAAAAATACCAATGTGAACATCTTATCCTATAAAACTAACAAGGTGGTTTTGTACTTTTAGATTCCATCTATATACTCCTTTTTTAGAGGAAATAAATTATAAATATAATAAAATTATATGCACATGAAAAGTAGGGTTTTTAGTACCCCTCTTCTCTCAAGAGATCATAGGATGACCTAGAACTTTGGGTTACTCACCTTTCACCAATATTACTATGTGAGAAGTGGGGTTGTTTTAAAAACTATCAATTTTAATACATTCTAAATAGTCCCATATGTGTGATTAACACTAGGGAAACAAAAATCATTTTGATACAAATTAACTAGCTTGTTGTGAAAAGGTCTTATCTTTTTAAAAACTACTACATCTATAAATTTCTCATTGTAGTGTGATGTTTGAGTTAAACCTACATTCTAAGGTAGTTTCTTACTAACAGAGCCACCATTCAAACAAGCATTCTAGCAAGTCAAACTTAATTTATATACCCCTACCATGGATTGGGGTTGAAATGATGCTAGTAAATGAATTATCACATCAAAATTTGCCTAGATAACCCACGGGGAGGATATGAAATCCCACCCACAAGCCAAGATGCAAGAAATAAAAATTGTAGGACTTTAAGGTTATTTTGGGATCACCCAAATCACTCAGATTTTGGGGAGGGAATTAGTAAATTTCCTTCCATGCTTTGATAAAATGAAAAAAATTAATAAGTGAAGCATTTCTGGATCACCCAAGTTCCCTAAATGGGATGAGGGAGAGCATACATGCTACACTTGTTTTACCAAAAAAATACACAATAATAATAAAAAAGCAAAAAGCTCTTATGAGTACTTAACTAAAATTTGAGTTCATTTTACAACACCAAAATGAGATATGAAGTGACAATTGCTTTTGATTATTTGTAAAATTAAAATTAAGTGTCTTAACACCTACAAAACAAAGTTTTAGAAGTCAAAACATGGGTGTTTGCTTATCAAATAAGTTTGCAAATTACTATTTTTGCTCTCTATTTCTTGACACAAGTTGATTTTACCATTTTGCAGAGCATTTTTACCATCTTACAGTGTAATTCCACCATTTGTTAGGATGATTTCATAAGAAAATAGAGATAGAAAAAACACCATTTTATGATTTTGTCGATTACAAGGAAATATCACTGATTAGTAGGGCATTTTTGCCAATGTGTAAGGTAATCCTTTTGAAATGATAAAAATGAGAGAAAATAAAAGAAACACAATAATTTATTGTATGTTCTAGTCCAAAATGATCTCAATTTTTTCTTGTCAAACCCGTTGTTTCATAGATCGAACTTGCCAATCTCTAGGTTGATTTTGATGTTCTCTATAAAACACGCAAACAAATATAGAAAGTAGAAAAAATGATTTTACCATTCACATGGGTGATTTTTTTATTCTCAGGTTGATTTTGCCACTCCATATGGCATTCCTACTGATGTTTAGGTTGATTTCACTATTTTATAGGTTGAATTCATCGATTGGTCTAGATATCATAAAAATATAAAATGAGAGAAAAAAAAGTGTAAAATAGCCTCAAAAGAGGGTCTAGATGCAAAGCTATAAGGATCAAGAGATGTGTGATATGCATGGTCCCACCTGACATGTCAAAATTTATGATAGTATTACAAGATAAGGTTATATCATATGTTAGTCAATAAATATATAAAATAAGAATAAAAACCTAAATTATCAAGCCTATTCCCTTAAGGAGCATTGCTAATGAATTCAAAGAGCTAATTAGGAAAGGAATATAATCAAACCTTCCAAGTATCTATTCTACCTCATAATAAGTCAAAAATCATGATTTTCCCTGGATTTGGTTCTCCAAGTCTTTGTCAATGAAGAGTAAAATGAGCCTCCATCATCTTGTAGTACACCAATGGCTTAGGCTCACAAGATTTGTCAATTTGTGTGAATAAGTGAAGTTTGTCTATAAATTTTTTTGCATAATAAGTTTGTATAATTGAAGCTTTATGAAGATAATTTTGCTTAATAATTTTACATAAAAAGATATTCAAAATGGTGGTCTTGTCTCTCTTACTTATAGTTTCATGAAAATGTCCAAGATCAACCATAACCATCCATATTGAGAACAATATGTGTGGCCATGGACTAATTTAATATTGGAGAGATAAGTAATAAATAATGTCATTAATATTTGGAAAAATGGGTCATTGATGAGGCATGGGAGAGCTTAATTTTGATATTTATCTCATTAATGGTTTATAGATGCCACCCCATTGAGGATGTCATGGGATGATGTAGAATTGAACAATGAATTTATAGTAATTAGATATTCAACAATATTCATGGAATTTTTACTTAAGCCCTTGATTTGGTTTAATTTTCTTAAGTGGATTTGATTAATTTTTTGTAATTATTTGGAAATCTATTGCACGCTTAATCAATCTAGTCAGAAATATCATTTTACTAACTTTTAATTTGACTAGAGTATAATTAGATGAAGGTATTAGTTGTGTCTAAGATAATGCCCCAATTAGAGTATTTTGGATGCAAAATAACACATGCAAGTGATGTGTGCTATTGAATTATAAGAATTCAGTGGTCTATGACATCATTTTGCATGGTAACAATTTGAATTAAAATTATTTACAAAAATATAATGATAAAATAAAATGTATTGCCCCATTTAGGGATACATTATCAAAAATCAGTACCTATATGTGATAGGTTTGAATGATTTAGAACATTTTAGTGCTTTTGGTCTAGATTTTGCATTATCAGAGAATATCATTTAGATTGATAATTTCAGCACAATAGCGATAGGAATTGGATGTTTACACTTACAAACATGGAATAATACACCATATGGTCTAAAGTAGTTAGAACCAAAAGGATCATAACTATTGAATTCATCAAGCTCCTTGAGAACACCAAAACCACCCATTTTGGGGTCCCCATTTCATTTGTATGTGATAATGGCACCATCTTTCAATCTGAAGAATTCATAGAATGGGACTATGATAATTATATCACACTTAAGTTCTCATCCAATCACTGACCATAAGGAAATGGATTGGTGGAGTACACTAACAATAAATTTATTGACACCATCAAGAAATTAGCTGGAGAAAAGCCTAGGAATGGCATTCATTGCTAAAGTCAACCCTATGGGTAGACCATACTAACTATAAAAAATACCTCAAAATCTCTCCTTTACTTATAATTTATTTATTGGAGATAATCATGTGATTCATGCTCAAGTTTTTGACTTATAATTTCATGTAATAATTCATAGAATTGGATGATGAGGTAATTTATAGACTCCTTGAACTAATTCAGTTGGAGGAAGCCTAGGATAAACCTCTATTGACCTTTAAAAAACATCAAGATATAGTAAAAATGTGGTTTTATAAAAGGCAAAAGATCAATACCTTCATAATCTCTAACCTAGTCATAATGTGGGAAATGTCCCATGAAAAGAAAGCCTAGAATTCAAAATTTGATCCCCTTTGGATTGGCCTATACTAAATAGCTAAAATTTTGGGCCATAATGTATTTTTCTCAAATATCTCAAGGTAAATAAGCTACCACTTATAGTAAATGGGTAATTTTTGAAACACTTTTTCTTAGTTGTCCCCTCTAGTATAGTTTCTAAGTAGCCTGACTAAGAGGTGGTAATGTATATATTAGATAGATTTTCTTTTATTGTGTGTTTGATTTTTTTGTGTGTTTATTTCTACTAGGTGTATTTTTTTTTGTTTTGATATTCCTAATACCTCTTTATTTTGAGATGTTCTTTTGGTACTCGATCCTTATTAGTAACTACTTTAGGTTATGGCCAAAGCTCACAAGGATAATTGAAAAGTAGGAAGAGCCAAGTTGAAACCTTCAATCTAAGTAATTTCAAGATAGTAATGGAAAATTTTGACATACAAAATTTGAGAGGATATTGATTTTGAGATAAATATTTAGATTTTAGAATAGCCTACACCCCAATAGACCCATCAAGTTTTACTTAAAATAACTACTTAAAAAGATACCTGATTATTTGATTTGATTAAAGACTGGATGGCTATTCAAAAATTTATTATCCATTCACCTTTATCTTGGTCTCAAAACCTCAATGGATAAGACTAATAAATGATGATATTTTTCTAGGAAGCTTGGAAAATAATTAAAAAATCATACACAATCTAAATTCAGAGTCTACCTCAAAAGGGCTAAACAAACAATCTCCACCATAAGTTTTTTGGTCTGGCTGGTAGTGGAGCAAGGCCATGAATGGGACCAGGGGAATCTATATCAGTGCTATGAATACTCTTCTAATAGTATAAAAATTCCCCACCATTCCCCCCAATCCATCAGGATAACAATACCCCATATGAAACTTGATAACTGGTCTAGCCTCAATTATTCAAGTAAAATCCTAGATGAAATTGAAATTGAAAATCATTTCTTACACACACTAGTGGCCGTATATAAGGTGGTAGATTAGTATTTCACTTGATATTACAAGAATTTAATGACTCATATTTTCTATGGTCAATAAATATCCATCTTAAAATCTCTGTGTTGAGCAAGGGAAGGCGAATAAACTGAGTGGGTTTTAAATTATTGTCATCACTTTCGCCAAGGAAGTCACCATTTTTTGTGGCCAACATGCCCCCTTTTATTTTAAATGGGGAACCCATTTTAAAATATCATGAACTAGAACTTTAGGGTCTTTTTATTTTACCGCATCAACATCACCTACTTTAATATTTAGAATATGCAGTGCTCTGATTTACCCAAGCAATAACATGCCTCTTTTTTAATAAATCATGGTGTTAACCTTGTAGGTTAGATTTTGATAGAATCTGCTAGAGTCTCATTCCCTTCTAAGAGAAATAGACCCATTACCCTTCATGATAAATTAAGGTCTCTATAATTGAAAAGTAAGTTTTAATGTATTGTGTTCCTTTTTATTTTCTTAAATAGTCTTTTTTTATGAAATTCATAGAGCCCAAGAGAGCCTAGCCAAATGGGAGGGCACCACATCCCCATGAGTCAAAATGTCTAGTCCCTCAAACTTATCATAGATGGTAGAGCTTGATATAATGGTAAGGAACCATGTCACCAAAAGTTAGAGCATCTAATTGCTCAAACCCATCAGAGATGTCATAGCTTGGGAGAGCTAGTATCCTAGACATGTTAAAGATGTTAAAGCTCAATATATCTTGACCAAATGGGAAGGCACCATGTCCCCATGAATCAAAATATCTAGTCCCATAGACCTATTAGAGATATTAGATCCCAAGAGATTCCAACCAAATGGGATGTCACCACATCTCCATGTGTCAAAGAGCCAATCCCTTAGACCTATTAGAGATGTTAGAGCTTGGAATAGCCTAATTGAATGGGAAGGCACAACATCCCCATGAGTCATAAAAATTAGTCCCCTATACCTATTATATATGTTAGATCTTGAGAGATCCTGACTAAATGGGAAGTAACCATGTCACCATGTGTCAAAGATCTAGTCCCCAAAACATATTAGCGATGTTAGATCCCAAGAGATCATAATTGAATTGGAAGGCACCATGTCTCAAAATGTTAGATTGGCCAGTATCATAGACCTACCAGATATATTATAGCCTAGAAGAGATTAATCAAATGGGAAGGTGCCTTATTTCCATGAGTCAGAGTGGCAAGTCCCTTGAACCTATCAAATATGTCAGAGCTTGGGAAATCCTAGCTAAATGAGAAGGTGCCACATCACCTAGTATGAAGATGAAATAACAACCACCTAAGGCCCCAAGAAGGTCAGAATGAGCTACAAGTGAGACCAAAGATCTAAATAAGATGTGCCACATGTATCTAGGTGACACATCACTTGGCCTAAGAGAATGATGTGGAGTATAAATCCATGCCTTGGTTCCAACCATTATTAGGAAGACCAATAAGTGGATTATACCTATTAAAAAGTAGGAGTTAATTAAGAAGCCTATAATAAATGTGACTAAATGTTTATCATGTGTCAAGAATTAATAGAATGGGAAGTTAACAATTAGATACTTTTAAAATATCTCATTTCCATTGTTATATACAACTAATGTGGAGGATCATGGGCTCTAAATTCAATTCTAGATTTATAAATAAAGAGAGAAAATTTAGACACAAAATCAAAATTGGATTTGTATCAAGTGAGCTACCAAATGCCATTAATATAATGGAGTCATATGCATGTACTTATAAAATCCTAAGAGAATATTGCTAATGGTTACCATTGTTTATTTTCAATAAATCTATAACTTGTTGCTTTCAAAATTCCACAAAGACCCTATATTCTATCACTTTTAAACTCAAATCTTCCTAATTACCCATTATTCCTACTCTAATGGCTGCATCATTCTCAAACCCAAAGGCCAAACCTAAATATAGGGACACCATATTCTTAGCTATCTTAACCAAGTTCAAGAACTATAACTATTTTTTTGAAGTGGTTAAGAAAGTCCCTAAGTATTCAAGCTTAGACGATGACTAATATGCAGAGGATGAGGATGCCATTCGATCTTACAATTGCATACTCCATAGATTTGTACCAAAATTAGAGGCATCACCCTATAACAACCTATTGAGTGACATCATTTATAAAACCATATGCATACAAGATATGGTCAATGACTTGGTATGCTTTCCCAACTCTCAACACTAGATTACTAATATTTTTGGGAACACATTCCAAGTGTACTACTCACTCTTGGACTTCACTTTCTCCTACAATGTAGTGGTGATAATGGTTTATATGGGGACATACTAGATATATGATGTCCTCCATGACTAGGTTGAGAACCCAAACTCCAAATAGGTTATCAAGGAGGATACCAATGATTACATAGTCCATACCTTTGGGGAAGAGGTTTGGGTACACATAATCCTATTGAATTGGGTATTAAGGGGCCAAGACTTATAGAATATCAATGAGATATGGGTGCCTATCCTACATATGATACTTACACACTTAGAGGTCCTATACATGGGGGTATTGATCAACTTCAATTTGGTTCATGCCATCATAGATGCTTAATCTAGGATTAATTTCTACATGATGAGATTTTTGCTAGATGCAGTCTATGGGGTACTCTTTTTCAAGCCTTTGACCTTTTTTGCATGGGTTATTGGTAGCTTGATGGTCCAAATGGTATTTTAAAAAATGTGTGTCCACCAGTTCCACCATCACATCTAGGACATATGTGATCATTTTTACCTAGTGGTCTACCAAGCCATCAGTGAGGCTCTAATGCCCCAACTCTCAAAGGTGATCAAGGATTCCACCATGGCCATCAAAGACTATTGGTTTTACAAAGACAACGTTTTAATCTATATCTTTCCTTAAAGACCCACTCTACCTACCATATTAAATTATATATTGATTAGAAGAATAGGTTATTGATTATCAATTGATGGAAGGTATCTTTGGGTTTTATGTACAACTTTAGTAGAAGGTATGCTTGCAACTCCCAATCACCATAAGGCATGACATCTATAGGACCTTCCTTTAAAATAAAAATATGGTAGCTAGGTGAGACTCTTTCCCATTTAAAAGTGAAAGCTATATAAATGGGATCATAATGGGGTAATCTAAGCTCACTTAGAGTGATAATCAACCCACCTTAATATAAACTACAGTAATACAACTAAAGATGATGATGAGCTCTATCTAAAATCTAATAATGACTAAGATGTGCTATCTTAGATCATGTCCAAGAGGAAAAAAATGGAAATAAGTATCAAGTGAGCCCCTATGCACCTAATCCTACTCTTGATCAATCCATGAATGACCTAACTTTGACAACTCCATCCATCTCCCATAAGATTCTACAAGGCATTCCTCTACCTTTTCCTCCTTGAGCTCTAAGTCCAACTCTACTTATGCTAGTAAAACCTATTCCTCATGCCTCATCTCTTCATCAACCTCCTCCATTTGATCATCATGCTCTATATCCACCTCCACTTCCATTGAAAACTCCATTAACCAAACCATGATAGATCTAGTCCTAGACTACTCAATGCCAAGAAGCCTAGGCACCACCCACTTAGCCACAAATACCTTAGCCTTAGGATGTATAGACCATGAGGTTTGATGTGGCTGGTATCTTGAGAGAAAGCCTAAATAAAATCTACTAAAAATCACCCATACATGTTCCTACTCTCACACTTCCATCTCCTTTTATTTCCCTTCCATGCCTCACTCCTACTACTTTACAACTCCTAGTTTTAATGCCCGCTAGTTTTTTGCAAACCCAACAAATTTTGTAAGTGGTGCCTCCTTTATTCCCAATTTTTTACCCTCCATCATTCACCCAAGTACCTTTGGCCTCAATCCTCACCATCATCCTTTCCTTTTCATTCCCTTTCACTCCCTCCATCTCACAACTTGGATTCATATTGGTACCTCTTTTGGGTATGCCTTTAGTAGTAAATGTAGCTAAAACACTTAAGATCATACTACACTTGACATTAACCCTCTTGATGCCTAATATAATTATTAAGTGCCTCTCTTATCATCTCTAAGTCCTCCATAATTATCTCTTTTAGTTTTTGTCATCCTAGTTATACCATCTACTACAACATCCAAAGCTAACCTAGGTAAGAGGCTAAAGAAGAAGCAAAAGGAAATACACACTCCAACACTAGTATGAAGGCCTCCTAATCCAATTAAAACCCCTCCACAAGCCTCAAAAAATCCTCTATCCTTAGCCTTAGCATCTCAGTGCCTAGTTCCTTGACTCCCTTTGTCTATCAACCAAGGGACCATGGGACTTAGATTTAACCAACCCATCTCTTCCTTGATTTTTAATGACACATTACCAGAGGTAATTTTACCTTAGGTGAACCTAACTCAAGAATATTAGTAGGTATAAATGTTTCCATAGGCCACTCATTTCATCCTTCCTCTTTCCACTCCCTTTCCCCATCTACTTCTAATGTTTTCCTTATTCACTTCTTCCTATTCCTCTATCTCCCCTCTACCTCATCCCTCATCCTTCACTACCATTTTATCCACCCCTCCTAAACCCCCCATAACCTTGGGGATGGTACCAAGGTCACATGAACTATATATTAATGTCTAGGGTGACCCAAACATGCAATGGGGTTTTGACCAAGGTTCT
The DNA here is from genome assembly GCA_037957365.1 of Torreya grandis. NCBI lineage: Eukaryota > Viridiplantae > Streptophyta > Pinopsida > Cupressales > Taxaceae > Torreya > Torreya grandis. The sequence continues at coordinate 486,080 of JARHVA010000495.1, forward strand.
ATAAGGATGAAGAAAACACTCATGTAGAGGTTTATCTAGGAGGGGAACCCAGTGGTATGGCAAACCCATCAGGATCTATTCTCCCTTACCAATGTGAGGACTTACACTAGGGAATAAAAGATGATCAAGGACCCACTATAAGTTCTTTGAGCTACCCATAATATGTCTAAGAAGATCATTGAGGACATGCAAATCCAAGTATAAACTTTAGAAGCCCAAATGAAGATCACTTTTCCAATTGGGTTAATTTGGCAAGTCAAGGATGCCCTCCTAATACTTTTATCAATCTTTGGTAAAGTAATGAGACTTAGGCTGAGATCGATGTGCTTATTCAATGGAATTATTACTACATGGAGAGACTTACATATATTGATGGGAAATTTCATATGTTATAAGTGGTGGTCAACAAATGGATATTCCCAGAGCTAAAAATCATGTCAACCTCGAACTTGGGGTTGTATTAGACATACATTGGAAACATTGGATATGCAATAGAGGAGTGGTTAGCCTTGGATTGTACTAAAATAAGACCCTTGGAAGAGGGAAAGTTGAAGATATTGACTTAATTCAAAGAGATCAATATCTATGTATTATTCCACCTAGATTGCACCTTACTCGACCAAGGGGAATTTAGAGTCCACCTGGTTTAAATTAACTATGTTATGAGAGATAAATTTTCCAAGGAAAACTAAGAAGAGGTATGGGTGATTATAGATCTATCAACGTAGTCCATGGTGAGAATAAACCAAGTCTCTAGAGTCTAAGCATAAATGGAATCACCCTTCCAAGTCTCCCAGAGTCTGGAAGATTATGATGAAGTAATCTTTAGGAAACCCCCAATGAACCTTGACAAGATAGACAAAGATTTTGACCTCATGGTATCTTCATTAGAATTTAGGAGTGTCCAATTAAATTAGTTAGGAGCCAAACATTCTTAACTTCCTCTTTGTGTCAATTAGGTGGTCCCCCATAGATTTGTTTTAGTTTTATAGGGATTATTTTTTTTAAATTTTGAAATACAATTGTAACTATAATGAGTGGCCATCATGGCCTATGATGTGTTTAGTTATTATAATTATTGTGTGAGTTATTTCATTTCCCCTTTGGTAGTGTTGATAATTTATGTGTCAAGATACAAATTCTTGTATGGTGTTTATGTTTTTTTGAAAATAAACTCCTAATACTCATCATTAGTGAGAAATCATATTCAAGGCATACTCTCCATTCCCTTTGACTCTTCCCACTGTATGTTATTGGAGGTATAACTTTAGTGAAACTTGGTCTGTAGTGGTATAATTATGGTAGTCACTTGGTTCAATGACTAATGCATTGAGATATTTTTAGGCTTGAATGATTCCCCTTTTTTGCCTTATCCTTACCTCTCCATTAAAATAGCCTTTCTCCTTATGTTTAGAAATAATAAGCCTAATACTCAAATTATCATAAAAATATTTGAATAGTGTGTAAGACATTATATTAAACTTTTAGTGGTGATAGTGCATACCTTGGATACTATTCATGAAAAATCCATTTATGAAGTCAAATAGCTATGCCCTAGACTGATCCCAGATCAGTCCTAAAATAGAAGACAAAAGTCTATAGTTGTTTCCACCTTCCCATTTTTAAGGAATACCTAATCCCATGTGTGTTTTTTGAGAAGGAACATATTGGAGTGAATAAAAAATACCATACTAGGAATAAATACATATAAAAATGTTTCACCAAAACGTAAGGTAGGGATACAAGCAAGAACTATTTATAAGAGAGGTATCAAAGATAATATAAGTAAACCACATGTAATGAACTAAATAATAAGAGAAACCTATATCCAAGATAAAATAAAAATATATAAAAATAAAAAGTGGGATATAAGGGATTGTAGTTAAATGTAATTAAAACCAATCCAAGCATGAATAAGGGAATATAACTATGGTTGAATCTATAGGCATAGATATATCATATTATACATTAGTATAATGATACATACTATCTAGGTGAGAAGAGTAGTGAAAAAATAGATTACTCTAATAATATTCTTTACACACACACACACACACACACACACACACACACACACACACACACACACACACACACACACACACACACACACACACACACACACACACACACACACACACACACACACACACACACACACACACACACACACACACACACACACACACACACACACACACACACACACACAAACACACACACACACACACACACACACACACACACACACACACACACACACACACACACACACACACACACACACACACACACACACACACACACACACACACACAAAGGTAAATAAAAGAGCAAGATTAGGGATAAGGATACTTACCTTGAGATGAATTTTTAGTGCATCAACCTCCCCCTTGGATCTAATATCAATTTTTAAGATATGTTATTAGGGACAATATCAAATTGAAAGGATGAATACCTAAGTTTATTTAATTTTTGAATCCAAAGACTAAGTTTCATTAAAATGAATTAGGAGTGATAAAGTACATGCCATAAATGTCAATCTCCTAAAAATAAGGAAATAACTATACACATCAAAATTTAATTATTAGGATAACTTTAAAGGTCATAAATACACTTAATTGATAAATATTTATTTATCAAGAAGTACAGGGAGATGTACTTCTATAGAATGATTTAAATCAATTTAGTAAGAAAATTTCAAAATACTAAGCAGACCAAAAATATTTAAGTGAAAAAAAGACCCGAAGAAGGATAAATAAAGTAGAATTCATGAAAGTGATGATAATCAGGTATAATAGGATATTATGGACATATCTCATAAAGTACCATGAACTGACCCTACCCATTTATTAGTGAACTCCTTAGGATGTGCACTCTAGGAGATTGATGCTCTGAAGAGTATTACAAGAGAGATCATTAGTAACTAAAAAATAGAGATGTATGAAAAAACATGAAAAAAATCATGAAATTAATTTAATTTTATTATTACATGAGTTTTAGGCCACAAGAAATTTATAATGACCTACCACATGCTTGATAATGCCTTTATTTAACTATAAGAGTTGAATTAGGATTTTATGTTTTTTTCAAACATTTACATAGATTTTTGGAGCTCAAATTATCACTATTGAAGATTAAGTTTCATAGGATGTTTTCCAATACTCCATGTATTAAAAAACCCACCTCAAATATGAATTTATATTTTGGAATGGTTGCACCATTTGATCCAACCTTCACATGCCAAAAATGTCCATGTTTCCCCCTTTATTTGGACTATAACCTATATTTTTCTTGTTTATGACCTAAATTATGTCTTTTTTTATTTGTTTACACTTTTTATACTATCCCATAGACTTCATTAAACAATAAAATTTAAATAACCCCGATTAATTTTTGTTGACTCTCTCTCTCTCTCTCAAGTGTTTTTGGTTTGATATAATTGTGCTTGTAACTTTTGACATGTTCCTTATTTTTCCAAACATATCTTTATACATGATTTCAATTAATATACCATAAAATGGATATAATATTTTTATATTAGATTATATATGGACCTCCAACCATAACCATGTGTATACCAAGTGCTTGACGAAATGCTTACTAGAATAATTGCAAAAAAAAAATTTAAGTAACTATTTTTTATTTTTATTTTTGGTGATGCAAGATTACTTATGGGACTAAATGATCTTGTATAATACCCATCAATTAAGTTAAATTAATGATGAATTTATACACATGAACATTCTATGGAATTTGGGACAAAGTAACCAACTTTAAAAACTTTGAATCCATTCATTCATGTTGTTTCTAAACTATTTTATTCTTCCACTTCCTAAAATACTCATTGTATTCCTTCCCTATTATATTTTTGATTAATCATGAGTCAATCACTTATTCTACCTCATCCCTTAACCTCTCAAGAAACTATTGTACCCAATCCTCTAATAATGAATATGAACTTATAATTGATTCTCCACTTTTTTGTCCTTCATGATAGGGGTACAATTAACAATGTTGAGGATTGGTAAGGCATCTACCCCTTTCAGGAGATCTATCTCATAGGAACTCATTAAAAAATTATTTAAGACCTTAAAAAATCCAATTTTTTAATATTCTAACTTTTTATAAGCTCCTTTTGGTAACATTTCCTTCTTCAAGTGAGTTTAGATCAACCCTCCAACATCAAATTATTATTTTCTTATTTTGAGATCAACATGTTACTTATATCTCGATGTGGGCTTATCCAAGGTTTATTTCATGTACTTATGTAACTCATGCATATATCTAGAAAATTCCTTTGATACATCACTTATTATTCCCAAATCAATTATAATTTTAAACTCATATACTCATATAGGGATGTACACATACACAAATTGAAAAAGACTCTTATTAGTACTCTTGTTAGTCAATTTATCATATGCAAACTTAGATTGAGCCAAATTATTATTCTATATAACTATCTTGTTCTCAACCAAGCATCTCAACAAGTTTCATAGGATTCTACTAATAACCTTAGTTTACCCATCCATTTCAGGATGGTAGTCTAAACATAAACTCAACCTAGTTCCAAAATTTATCAATAAAGTATGAAAAAAATTCCTTGCAAATTTTGTGTTCCTATCTAAGACAATGCTCTTCATAAAATTTTACTATATTAATACTTATCTTAAGAAAAAATTAGCAACATGAGAGTAATTAATTTTTTTATCATAAGTGATAAATTATGTCATCTTTTAAAATTTATCAAAAATAACATAAATAGAGTCATTACCTTTTAAGGTTCTTGGTAGTCCGTGAATGAAATCCATACTCACATATTCCCATGGTCTTTATGGTATAGGAATGGCTGATAAAAACTTATATTTTTAATCTTTCCATTTGTGTGGTAGAATAATCTATAAAATTATTCACATCCAAACCTACTCTTTTCCAATATTAACTCTAACACATCTATGCCAATTTTTTTAAGCCAAAAGTGTTTGGATAGACCTCCACTATGTTTTCGTTTCACCAAATTCTTCCTCATTGAATCATGATGTATACATAGATAATTCCATTTAAATAACAAACCTTCTTGAATTAAGTAATACAACCATAAAGCTAGGGTAGACCCTTGAATGTTGTCCAAACTTCCCTAAATCCTAATCATGCCCATTGAGAGAAATCCAATAAACTCCTCTCTCATCTCATGGAACAAAAGACACATTATAATCAATGCATCAATAACCTTATTTGATTTACCACTCTTATGCTTAATAAATGAGTGCCTTTGAAAAAACTCAACCCAACTCATATTATTTTGACTCAAATTACCTTAGTTGTTTAACAAATGCAATTCTTGATGGTATGTGAACAAAATAAACTCCTTGGATAGAAAACAAGGCCTCCATTTATTTAATGATTAGACAATTTCATATAATTTTTGTTTATATACTAAATACTTATTCTTGGCTTCATTCAACTTATCACTGAAGTAGGCAATTGGATTATCTTCTTATCTCAAAAATCAACCAATGTATATTTTAGTAGCATTACAATCAAATTGAAACACTTTGTTTAATGTCAATAATATTATAACTATCTATTTTGTCACCCTTTTATTCAAATCATGAAATTTATTCTCTATTGTAACTACCCAAATAAATTCCTTCCTATCATACTTCATTATTTCTATGATATGTTCACATATGCCACTATGTTTTTGAAGAAACTTTTATAGAAACTTGACAACTCATGGAAAATTATTACCTCAAATATGCTAGTTGGTGATGGAAACTCAATAATGGATCTCACTTTCTTAGGATCCATTCACAAGCCTTTTTTAGAAATCACAAAGCCCAAGTATGCTAAATCTTATTTCATAAAGCTGAATTTTTTTAAGTTGTCTAGAAAAAATGAACAAACATTAGATGCATCAAGTGTTACTTTTTTATTATTCTAAATATAAATATATAATCCAAATAAACTATGAAAAAATGAATAATAAATGGTGTCAACAATTCATTCATCAGCGTTATAAAAGTTTTTGGTGTATTTATCAATCTAAATGTTGTAAAAATACACCCATACAACCCATCATTTGAATTAAATGTAGTTTTCCACTTTCTCCCTTATCTAATATAGATTTTATGATACCCACTCTTTTAAACCTACATTTATAAGTACTTATCTCCACTCAAGAAATCCATCAAGTTATCTATCCATGGTAATAGAAACCTATACTTGATAGTTATCTTATTTATAGATTATGAATTTTTGCACATACACCATTCTCCATCCTTATTTTTTTCTAAGATGGATATAACTATACATGGGATAAATATCTCTCTAATCAAACCATTATTCAAAATCTATTAGAGTTGTTTCTTCTCCTCCTCATTATCCATAGGTGTTAACCTATGTTATACCTTTTCACTAATCTTGATATAGGGATAAGGTCCATAGGATGGATAACACTTCTTATGGGTGGAAACCCATCTAAAAATTCCTTAGATATAATTTTAGCATATTAATTTAGTAAACAATTCACCTCATGTGGAATTTCATTGATGATCTCCATTTTCACAATCTCCATGGGTTTTAAAATGTAATAAAATCAAGCTTCCTCATTATAAACCACTCTTAAAAAAAAAAAAATTACTCATCCCCTTCTCTAATCTAGGTTTTATGATATCCACTCTTTAAACCTATCTTTTTGAAGTAATTATAAACTTAAGTTGGGATTGGTAATTGGTTATAAATATAGACTTAAGTTGATTGTACCACAATAAAACATCACCCATTAGGGGTTAGGAAAGTAGTTTGGTAGTTAAAAATATGTTAAGTTTAATCCAATCCTTATAGATATTACAAAAGGCCTTGAGATGAAAATTAGGCTTAGTGGATCCATTATTGGTGATAGTAGGAACAATAACACCAATGTCAATATTTTCAATTTAAGTTATTAAGGTCTCATTTTTGGGGTGAATATTGAATTTTATATGAATAATATATTTTATAATGAGATTCCTAAGATGATATATACATGGTTTGGGTTGGCATAGGAACATATATAGGCATTCACCACTGAGCTTGTTGAGATTTATACTAACTTCACATGAACTATTGAGAACTAGTGGTTTATATGCTATCCATTTGGTTTATGACCTTAAAAATTACTTGTGTTGTGTTAGGTGTAATTTTAATTGGATTATAATATTTGGAAACATGTTGAGAATATTTAAAATCACTATAAGTGATATTAGTGTAAGAAGTTTGGGTAGGATCACCAAAGATAAGAATCACCATGTTTGTAGCTAAAGTAGGTATGGTGGATGCAAAAGGGAGAAGGGAAGTTGAGAATTTAATTTCACCAATTCATATAGTAAATATGTGTAGATGATAATATTTATATATATATAATAATGTAACATGAGATTATATATGACTACAAGATCATTTCCCATATGCTCTTTGGTGGTTTTGTATAAATAATTGCATTTCAATATTGTAGTTAAGAACATGTTCCTCTTTAACCTTGTAATCATGTAATTTAAAGGTTTTAATTTCCTATATTTCTTGGTATTTTTTGGCTCATAATTTTAAATTATAGTTGAATCCATGTTACAATCATTAGAAGGATGATTTTGAGAGATAAAAAAGTTGAAAGTGATAGGTCATTAAGAATCCTTATTAGTATTGGTTAATTTCATAGAACTGGGATTGTTGGTATATAATCCATGAAAATATTATTTGGTTTTATTTTGGAACTATTTTAAATATATAATATTGTAAATAATCTTTTAGGGATTTTAAAGGGAAATAATTTTGGAAAGCGATGCATGTTTGACAAATTGGAAAACTAGTAACATGAATAAAATCCAACCAATGGTGGGATAGGATTCCTGTTGGGTTCACCAAATTTTATGATGGTAAAAAATGGTTAAAAATATAAATATCCTCTAATATAGTAAAAAAATTAATATGATATGAGGACTAACTACATACAAAAATGTTTCACCACAAAGCAGGGTAGGGATACAATCAAGAACTATTTGTAAGAGAGGTATCAAGGATATAATAAGTAAACCACATGTAATGAACTAAATCACAAGATAAACCTAGATACAATAATGTAATAAGATAAACTAAAAATATATAAAAATAAAAAAATGGATAGAAGGGGTTGTAATTAAATGCAATTAAAACCAACCCAAGCATGAATAAGGGAATATAATTATGTTTAAATCTATAGGCATAGTTAATATACATTAGTATAATGATATAGATTATATAGGTGAGAATAGTAGTGAAAAAACATATTACTATAATAATATTCATAATATATATTTCTACTAAGGTAAATAAAATAATTAGATTAGGGTCAGGGATACTTATCTTGAGGTGAATTTTCATTGTATCAACTTCCCCTTGGATCTAGTTGCATACTGTAAGATATGTTATTAGTGACAATATAAAATGGAAATGATGAATATATAATTGTATTTAATTTTTTAATATGAAAACTAAGTGACAACTCCTTCGTTTAGCTTCCTTTTATTGATCTTGAAATACCTCAAGCAAGACTCGACCTCCACAAGCATAAGCTCTCATCTCTAATTTACTCTTATATATTTAGTGTATTTTTTTCTTGAGCCAACTAAATAAGGGTTTTTATTATATAAAATAACATTTAGGAACCATATCAATACTATTAGATTTATAAACATTACCAATCTAAGATGCCAATGTAATCGATCTAGATCGATTTGTTATAATGAATCAAAAGTGATAAAGTACTGGGTTGATAATGCCAATCTCATATACATAGGAAAACAACAAAATATATTTAGTAAGAGATATTAAAAGGTAGTAAATACATTAAATTCATAAATATTGATTTATTAAGAAGTATAGGGAGACATACTTAACTAGATCAATTTGAATCAATCTAGTAAGAAAAAGTCAAAATACTAAGTAGACCAAGAGGAATGAAGGGAAAAGAGACATGGAGGAGGATAAATAGATTATAATGCATGAAAGTGATGATAATTAGGTATAATAATATATCATGGACTTATCTTATAAATTACCATGGACTTATCTTATAAATTACCATGAACTTACCCCACCCATTTCTCAATGTAATATTTAGGACATGCACTCTAAGAGATTGATGTTTTGAAGAGTATTACAAGAGAGATCATCAGTGATTAAAAAATATAGGTGTATACAAAATCATCAAAAAATCACAAAATTAATTATATTCTATTATTACATGATTTTTAAGTGACAAACACTTTAAAATGACTTACCACATGTTTGACAATGCTTTTATTTAACTATAAGAGTCAAATTATGCTTTTAGGCTTTTATCAAACATTGACATAGATTTTTAGAGCTCAAATTCTCATCATTGACGAGTAATTTTCATAGGAATTTTCCCCTACTTAATGTATGCAAAAAAAACCTGAAATATGGATTTATATTTTGGAATGGTTTCACCATTTGATTCAACCCTCACATGTCATAAATGTCCCTATTTCCTCATTTATGTGGACTATAACCTATATTTTTCTTGTTGATGCCCAAAATTGTATCTTCTTTGTGGCTTTCCACTATTTATACTATCCCATATACTTCCTCAAAACATAAAATTTAAATAAACCTCTTTAATTTTTTGTCTCTCTCTCTCTAAAGTGTTTTTGGGTTGATATTATTTTGTTTGTAACTCCTGACATGTTCCTTATTTTTACAAACAAATCTTGTTACAAAATGTTAATAAAAACTCCACAAAAATGTAAATAATTTGTTTTATATTAGGTGGCCTAAGTAATTCCAAACATAACCAAGCATATACCAAGTTCTTGACAAAATTCTTACTAAAATAAATGCAACCAAATTTTTGAAATAAAATATTTATTTTTATTTTTGATGATGCAAAATTGCTTGTGGGCATAGACGCTCTTGTCTAATACACATTAATTATGTGAAATTGACCATGGTATTATACTCATGAAAATTATATGGAATTTGGGATTGAGTAACCAAATTTTTAAACTTTGAATACATTCATCCATGTTGCTTCTTCACTTATTTTATTCTTCCACTTTACCAAATACTCATTGTATTCTTTTCCTCTTATATTCGTGATTACTTATGAGTCAATCATTGATTCTAGCTCATCCTTTATGTTCTCAGGAAACTATTGTACCCTATCCTCCATTAATTAATTTTAACATGCACTTTATTATCCACTTATTTATCCCAAATAACAAGGGTACAAATTATCAATGTTCAATATTAGCAAGGTATCCAACCCTTTAAAGAGCTCTATCTCATATAAAATCACTAAATATTTATTCAAGTACTTAAAATATCTAATTTTTTTAATATTGAACTTATGATAAGTTTATTTTGGTAACATTTCCTCCTCAAGTGAGCTTAGACCAACCCTTTATCTTCAAATTCTTGTTTTATTCTTTTGAGATCAACATGTTACTTATATCTCAATGTGGGCTTATCCAAGGTTTATTTCGTGTACTGTGTAACTCATGCATATATTTATAAAAATTATTTAATACATTGATTATTATTTACAAATTATTTTTAATTTTAAACTCATATACTCCTCTAGGGATGTACACATACACAACTTGAAAAGGACTATTTGTATTCCTCTTGTTAATCTATTTGTTGTATGTAAATTAATCTTGAGACAAATTAGTATCCCATAGTCCTAGCTTATTCTCAACCAATCATATCAAGAAGTTTCATAGGATTTTACTTACAGTCTTAGTTCACCCATCCATTTTAGGGTGGTAGGGCATACATAAACTCAACCTAGTTCCAAAATTTATCAATAAAGTATGAAAAAAATGGCCCATAAACTTTGTGTTCCTATTTGAGACAATGCTCTTTGGAAACTTGTACAATATTACTAATTATCTTAAGAAAAAATTATCAACATCAATGGAATTAATTTTATTATTATAAGTGATAAATCATTCCATGTTTTAAAATATATCTACACCAACATAAATAGAGCCATTACCTTTTACGGTTCTTAGTAGTCCAAGAATGAAATCCATACTCACATTTTCCCATGGTGTTTCAGGTATGGGAAGTGGTTGATAAAAACTTATATTTTGACTCTTTCCATTGGTGTGCTAAAATAATATACAAATTTTCACAGCATCCATCACATCCACACTCAATCTTTTACAATATTAACTCTGACACATCTATGCCAATGTTTTTCTAGCCAATTTTTTTTGGATAGACTTCCACTACATTTCTCTCCCACAAAATTATTCCTCATTGAATAATTATGTATACACAAACACTACCATTTAAAAAATAAACCTAATTGAATGAAGTAATAAAACCATGGATTTAGGTTGGGATATTACATTTTTACTAAGATTATCTAAATCCATATCATTCTCATACAACTCTATCATGTAGAGAAATCTAATAACATGTACTCTCATCTCATGGAATAGAAGACATTATACCTAATACATCAATAACATTATTAAATTTACCACTCATATTCTTAAAAAAAGTGTAAATTAGAAAAAACTCAACCCACTTCATAATATTTTGACTCAACTTACCTTAATTTTTTATAAATAGCAATGCTTGATGATCCTTGAACAAAGAAAACTCCTTAGATTGAAAACAAGGCCTCCATTTTCAATGATTGAACAATTGCATATAAATTTGGTTTATAAATTAAATAATTATTCTTGGATTAATTTAAATTATCACTGAAGTGACAAATGAATTTACCTTGTTAACTCAAAAATCAACCAACTTATATCTCACTAACATCATAATCAACTTGAAACACTTTGTTAAAGGTCAATAATTCTAGAATTGGCTATTTTGTCAACATTTTATTCAAATTATGAAATGTATTCTCTATTTTAACTATCTAATAAATTTATTTCTATCACATGTTATTATTTATATGATACTTGCACATATGCCATTAATTTTTTTGATGAGATTTCTATTAAAACTTGACAAGTGAACAAAAATTGTAGCCTTAAACATGTTACTTGGTGATGGCCACTCAATAATGGATATCACTTTCTTAGGATCCATTCTCAATCCTTATTTAAAAATAACAAATCCCAAGTATGTTAAAGCTTCCTTCATAAATATACACTTTTAAAATTTGACATGAAACTTTTCTTCCTTCAATATTTGTAAAACAAGCATTAGATGCATCAAGCGTTCCTTTTTTATTGTTCTAAATATCAAGATATCATCCAAATAAACTATGAAAAAATTACCAATAAATGGTTTCAACACTTCATTCATCAGCTTCATAAACATTTTTGGTGCATTTATCAATCTAAATGGTGTAAAAATACACCCATATAACCCATACTTTGTTTTAAATGTGGTTTTCAAATCACCTCCTTCTCTAATCTAGATTTTATGATACCCACTCTTTAGACCTATCTTTGTGAATTACTTATCTCCACTTTTTTTTATTTCTCCACTTGTAGTACTTATCTCCACTTGTTTTTATTTATCCTTTTTCACCAAGATCAAACAAACTGTAATACTTTTTTCCACTTCTCTCTTTCTTTTTATGGGCTCAATGTAAAATTTATTCCATCCTTTACAAGAGTGTACGTATTCATAATATCATCATGTATAGCCTTTCTAAAAAATTGAAAATGATTTCCCAAAATATGTGATAAACATCCATGGGGCATAAAATCACATAATATCTCATCCTTATAGTAGCCAATATGTAAATTCACTAAACATTAAGCAGTTTCTAAGAGATCTTCCTTTTGCAATGGCAACACCTTGTATGGATTTGGGTGCACATTATTCTTCAACCCAATATTCTCTATCATTTAATTAGACACCAAATTATATGTTCTACAACTATCAATAATGATTTTGAATCACTTAACTCCATATTTGCCTATGTTTCTAAAATACTCTTCTTTTGCATATGCACATTCTCTACCCTAGTTTCAAAAACATTATCTTCATAATGATAGCTTATCAATGCTTTGGTTCTTCCATGTGATTGGGTGGATTAACACTATTTTCATCCACTTGATAAATATGATTATTGGCCTCATTTAAATACCATTATTTTATTGTGTACTGGGCATTCACATTCCCTATGAGACACTTCACCACACCTATAAAATGTTACCATGAATCCTCTACCATTTTATCTACTATAGTAGCCTCTTCCTCTAGAATAATACACTATTCCTCTTATTTTTGACTATAATTTCTTTTTTATAAGTGATTTCTTCCCTTTCTTGAGTAGGCTATCCTATACCATTATTTTCTTATTATACACCTCTAGAGAACCTTAATTTTTCACTTTAAATATTTTTTATCTCCTACAAAAAATTTCCTCCACCTTCAAAACACATTGAGATATTTATTCCATTAACCTTTATTTCATCACACCAAATTCATATTGAATAGAAATGCAAAGTACACCTAACATGTATTTTGATATTCTCTTAATCATCTTCCACATGACAAATATAAATGATGATCTTGTATAACTCATCTATGTATTCTTTCACATTAATATAATTTTGTGTAATATTTTTAAATTTCTTAAAAAATTCATATGGTTACCGAAAGATAAGAACTTGGGCGTAAATTTTGTTACCATCCTATCCCAAGATTTGATTTTTTATATACATTTCCTTCAGATTTTTGATTTCACATAATCCCACCATAAGGATGCATGACCATTAAAAAAATTTACCTTATTGGGTTCCTCCATTGACTAATATTCAGTTTAATTTTACATCTCTACAATCCAATCTATATGATATTTAAGGCTTAAACTTCCACATAACAAGGTGTATCAAAATCTGGTTTACTACCCAGATTTATAATAACTTTTAAAAATATTATATTAGGTTCCTCTACCATTTATTATACTTTAATCTCTTGATATTTTTATCCTTTATCATCACTCACATATTTAACACATGTTCATCTTATTTATGTTATATAAATCGATTACATCCAATATTTTTATGATTCCTATCATCATCTTTGTTATGTTTGTAACCCTAGGTTCCATTAATATTTAAACTCTTCCAATGGGATTAAATATATGTACCATATCATATTTTCATATCTATTTTAAATTGTAGTATTTTCTCACACCTACAACAAATCAATCTTAAAAAATAACCCAACAAGAAAAACCATGCTTTGATACTAATTGGTGTAGTCCAAAAAAATGATTCTAATGAAGGATGAACTTAATCCTAGTAGTATAATTTTTTTTCCCACACTTATATATCCATTATTATGGTGTTCCCATCCTTTTAGTATCACTTTGTTAATGTGGATTTTAACTAGTAAGCAAGATAAATTTCCTAAAACTCAAAATTACTTGAATAGATAGAGATATTAGGGGGTATATTAGTCAAAATTAATCTAAAAACCTATTATAACACATTATAGACTTCAAACAAAACCAATAAGGTTATTTTGACCCAAATATAATTTTTAGGGCTTCTTAAGCCATACACATACACAAATCACCATAAAAATTCATGAAATGAATTTAATTTTACTATTACATAAGTTTAAGGCCACAAAAATTTCATAATAAATGTATACAATCTCAAAAAATATTTTCTTTTGCTATAACAATCCAAATATGCTTTCAAGTTTTTTTTCAAACATTTACCCAGTTTTTCAGAGCTTAAATTATTACTACTAAAGATGAATTATCCCAGGTATTTTCCTATAATAAATGTATGAAAAAAACCCACATAAAATATGGATTTATATTTTGGAATGGTTACATCATTTTCTCTAATCCTCACTTGCCAAAAATGTCTTTATTTACCCTTTATTTGGATTGTAACATGTATTTTCTTGTTGTTGCCCCAATTTATATGTTCTCTACAAATTTCCATTGTTTAGGCCATCCCAAAGACTTTCCAAACCATTTAATATGAAAATAATCATTCAAAAACATTTTTGGATCCATATTAGTATTCATTTAAAAAAAATTATTGTGCTTATTTCGTTCGACATGTACTTTCTTTTTCTAGATGGATCTTACTACACCATATCCATATAAAACCAACAAAATATATATAATTAGTTTTATTTGAGATGGCCCAAGTACTTCTAACCATCACCATACATATTATAAGTGTTTGAAAAAAATGCTTACTATAATAAATACCACCAAAATTTTTAAATAAATATTATTCTTTTTATTATTATTGGTGATATAAGATTGCTTTTGGACCCATATTGTCCTGCATCATGAAGGGTAACATAATCATGAAATTTAAGATATTTAATTTAATGTACTTGAAAAATTTATTATAATCATGGTATTAAATTAAACAAGAAAACCAATACATTTAATACTATCAATGTAACCAAGTATTCATATAACCTTAAAACATTTAACAATGTGTTGACTTGAGGTTGCCCTTAGCTCAACATGATAAACTTACGGCTATATAGAACCTATGGGGGGAATGATAATTATTTTTGGGTTATTATGTGAATGGATACACATGGAATTCTTAAATTGACAATGATTGATTAATAATTTTGAATTGGAAAACTATGGTCCAATTAGCACAGTGAAAATCTAGAGGATGCATTCATAAAATTTCAAACTAGTAACTCAATGATTAAACTGTTAGGTATGAAAACAACTGACATGGTCATCAAGAAATATTAAAATTGATAATAAATAAAGGAAATTTATATTAAACCTATATAATAAATTTTCCCAATAGTGATAAGGCACTATTTCTAAAGTATAATTTGTTTGGTGTCCTCTTGTGAGGAGATAATTTTGAAAACTTAGTGTGATAATGAGTAAAATATAAAATAATGAAATGGTGTAAGCTATTATGATAATGGTGAGGTTTATAATTAATTCATGGGAATTATGTATTGGATTCTAATTCCTTAAAATACAAATTTCAAGTCATGTTATAAAGGTAGATTACCATAGTTTGAATTATAACCTTGGGAAAACACTACTAAATCTTAGCTTATCTATGATAAAAAGAAACAATAACTAAAAGTTTTTTGAATGGTGT
This sequence comes from Torreya grandis, assembly GCA_037957365.1. Lineage (NCBI taxonomy): Eukaryota > Viridiplantae > Streptophyta > Pinopsida > Cupressales > Taxaceae > Torreya > Torreya grandis. The sequence goes on from JARHVA010000495.1 coordinate 502,162, forward strand.
AAACTAGAGCTAAAGGTCCTAGTTACCAATACTAATGATTCATCTTGTATTATATATTTTGGTGAGATTTTAGAAAATTTTATAGTTGTTATGGTATTAATGACTATATTTCCTTATGTATTGTGTTTTGATGAGAAGAATGAAAGCTAAGAAACTAAATAAAGAAATTCTAAGTTAAATTATTACTTAGTGGTTATGGAAAACTATTATCATAGACCTTTTTATTAATATATAAGAGAAAGAGAGTGCATGAATAAATTCATTCCATAATTTAATGGTATAAGCTCTAAGACTTATATTTAAGATTTGAAATATATGAAGCAAATGATCTAGGATTTATCTTAGTAGTCTCATGTTAGAGAACACTTTCCTAGTTTGTTATGTATACAAACCTATAAATTGAAGTTTTTATAAATTTATGATTTTTGATGAAGAATAATAAAGAAAAGGTTAAAACTTAAGTGCATTCATAAATGTTGCCTACATTATTGGTTTTAGACTTTATGCTTTATGCCACTTATCAATTAATATAATAAATTATATATATATATATATATATATATATATATATATATATATATATATATGAGTTTAGGTAATTTGGCTTTGATACCTAGTTTATACTTATGTTAATGAAGTCATGATTAATATGGATTTTATATACCTAACTAGAGGGTCTATTACCATATAATATCACTAGAGACGATTCCAAATCCTATAGTCAAGTAATACCATATAAAAACCCTAGTTAGGTCTATGGTTCATAACAAAGTAAAAGTAAATTTAATCTATTGATCACCAAAGCTTGTGGCACAAATGGGAGATAATAAACATAAATAATAAACATGCAAAGAATAAATCTACTCAAGTCAATGTAGAGGTAATCTTAATCATGGAGAGATAAATACATTTATAAGATAATACATGCAAATCTATTTACTAATACAAGAGGATTAAGAGTTAAAAATAATCACCTTGAAAATGAAACCATTGAGCCTAAATATCTCCCTTGGCCAATGATGTTTTACAAGAGGTTTTTGCGGTTTGTAAGGATAACAAAGATAGGTCAGATCTAGGATACAAGACTTCTCCTATGTATCCAACATACTTGTCCCACAAGTAATGACTCCTCAAGTAGAATGGTGGATAAGTAAATAAATATGCACAAATTAATGATTATATCTATCTCTATTGGAAACGAGATAAAGGATGTGTTCATATAGATATATATAACCTTAAAACCTTTCTTAATTTTAGCTAACATAGTCAGTGTAATTGACCTAGTTATTTAGGAAATAAAGTCATTAGGTCTAGACTAAGTCAGTTGGTCTGACTTAGTCATATAACATGCTCAATTATTAACAAGGGTTGACTCATTTGACTATGTTTGGAGGATAGTAAAAAGAGGTTTTTAATTAAGTAAGGGCTATTTAAGGCAATGAATTATTTGAAAGAGCATATAATGGAGGTTTCAAGGCTTAGGGAAATGTATAGGAGGGATTTGTGTTGGTTTTAATTGGTGGTATAGGGAATAACAATATTATGAATCACCAATGGTCTACCCACCCCTTTCTTAGTGCACCCTTTAAGTCATGCACTTAGAGAGATTGAGACTCGATGGGTTCCTGCAAGAGAGCAATCATCATTAATTGATAAATTTTAAAAATATTGTGTGTATACACATTCCCCACTTGAATTTCATTACATGTCATGTAATTTTAACATGTGATGGTGCTTTAGGGAAAGAACACAACAACACACAATGTTGAGCTAAGGAAAATTTTGTAAGAAGTGGATAACATAAACAAAAAGACATAATTTTAAAATGCACACCTTTACTTATCATAGTGTTCAGTATAAATGAAGTGAGAGAAATTCAGAGGTATCCAATGTATGGAACATTAGGTGAACCTGTAAAATAAGTGAAAATTATTTTTTTTTGTAAAATATACATGTGATATGCAGAAACATTGTCTACAACATCAGGATTTTAGAACATATTTCATCTTGGAAAAATATCTATTAAAAAAAATTTAGGGGGGGAAATAGAATTTGGTTGTAAATATTTGATAGGTAAATAATTTTGAATGGTAAATATAAATAGGGTAAAAATTAATTCATTTGTAATTTTGACTATTGTAAATAAATAGAGCTCTAATTGACCTAGTTGAGCCCAAAGAGTGGCCATGGTGAGAATGTGATAGATATGATGTGAAACATGCCTAGTGGCCACAACCAGTGAAGCTCAGGTAGGTGGTACATTAATTTCAAAAAATATTATGGTAATTTTTATTGAAATTAATCTAGATAAAGAAAAATTGGTGTTAGGGAAAATGTAGGTAGTGATAATTGCCCTAGGAAATTTTTAGGTAAACTAGGAATAGAGCAAGATATTGTTTAGGAAGGGTTGGACCAATAAATACATAAGGATTTACAGTAAATTGATGAAATATCACTTTTGATTTTGAACGTAGTCATCACAATTGACTCAGTTGGAAAGGGTGAGAGGGAACAAGGTGGCTGACTACATATCATAAGGTCAACTTAGTATTGCTAGGGCCATCTAACTATGTAGGATAGGGATGACTTAGTTATAAAATTGATAAGGATGACTTAGTGTATGTTGGCTGATTTAGTATGCACTAGGGGGAGATATAGTTTTTTAAATGGGGCCAATTACATAACAAAAGGCCGATCTAATATGCAAAATATGGGAAAGGGCTGATTTTATATAAAAGCCCCATATATGTTTATAGGTTTGGGTTGACTACATAGTAGAGATCTGACATAATTGGTAAGGAAGGGTGATAGGGATGATTTAGTATTAAAATGGATGATTGTGTAGGAGAAGGGTGAAAAATAGAAAAATAGGAAGAACATGTTGATGAAATAGTTAATTTTTAGTAATATAAGAATTTTAAGAATGTATATTTATCATTTTTACATTAAAATCTAATACATTCTATGGTGTTTGACATTTTACAAAGATGACATATATTTTGGCACCTTTTGGATGAATCTTAGATACTAGATTTACTATAGTGATTGTTAGATGTTGATCGAGTATGGATGGATTATCTAGGATTTGGAGGCATCATGGAGATGCATAATATCCCTCTTAGTGTTGATCTAGTCATCATGTTCTTAAAAGCTTGGGAATGGCTAACCAACACTTTTTAATGATAGGTGGATGGGGATACCATAGAGGTGGGAATCACTTTAGAGTATGCCCATACATTGCTTGGACTACCCCTTGTCATAACTCCTATTATTTATGATGCATCAGAGACTAAGGAGGAGAGGAAATCCCTAGGCCTTTATACAACTAGATTAGATAAGATTTACCCTAAGTTACAGGGGAGATTATTTAATATATATATCTTGATCATTATATATATCTATAAGACCATGATAAGACTTGTGATAGTGTGTGTGTTGTGTCACAAGTTGGATGAGAAGGTAACATTATATGCGATAGCCTTATGTTAGTCAATCTTAGAGTAAGGTGATCTATATGATTTGAGTTATATTATTTGGGTGTAGCTCATGCATTATATGTATGGTATGATTAACTATGGGTAGAATACTATGATCCCTATGATTTTATTGAGTGCTTAGATATATAATAGGTTTCCTATGTACCAGCCAACTAGGTTTCCCCATGTGGTAGATGATAGGTTATCTCAGGTGGTGAGATGGTGATAGGATCATGTAGTGAATTACATTCCTCATGCCTTAGCTTTGTACACCATTATGCATGGGTAGATTTTATATAAGCCTTATACTAATATTATGTCTAGTTGGCCAACTTGGGCTACTATGGCTACAGGATTGGTACATATGCATATTACTAGACATTATACCTCATGGGTGGAGTCACAACCTTAGCTCATGTACGTAGACAACTAAGATTATCACATCAGATGGATTTCTTAATAGTGACTACTTATTAGGCATGGCATGCTAGAGACCCTAGAGGTAGATTAGGTGTAGGAGTACATGTAGAGATACCAATCATTAGGCCTCATTGAGTGAGACCTTAGGTGAGTCAATTATAGTAATAGAGGATGGATAGGACAAATACATAGGATGTGATAGTTTTAAATGTAGAGGATGATGATAAACCAAGGCCACAAGAGGGATGATAGTGACCACCATGAACACATAGGATACAAAGACACTATCAAAAGGAGAGGACACAGGAGATAGTGTCTATGAATGGAGATCCCATAACATAGGCTAGACTTAGCTGGTCCATATATAGATATATGAGGAGAGGATCAAAATGCACACAAGTGGTATTTTTAGGATTTGTATTTATATGGAGTTAGCCTACATAGGAGGTGCTCAATTGTTAGCATGATGGGGATACTATGGTTGGTGACACAAATATTGGTAAGAAATGCTTTAAATTTTCTAGATATATCACTAGTTACATATTTGTTTATGTACTTAGTATGGATAAATGGTTTTGGATATATATGATGTATATATATATATATATATATATATATATATATTTTGTGTTTATAGATATGTCTGAGGAGGAGTTCAGATGGGGTATCATAGTTCAAGGCACTCATTGAGATATTATAGATAAGATACTATGGCATATTGATACTGATATTATGGAGGACCCTATGGTACCATCTACCCCAATATATTCTAGCTAGTTTTGATTGGTGGGAGAGGCATCTAAGAAGATAGAGACATATGGGGATGGCCTACAGCTACCCATAAAAGTTGTGTATGGAGAGGTACAATCTTGGAAGGCATTGGCACATGAGTGAGCTACACATATGGTGATGATGATAGAGATTAGACATGTGTAGGCATAGGTGCCCAATTTAAAGGGTAAGGTTGATGGTTTGAGATCCCAAACTACCTTATTATAATGTACTATTTAGAGGGGTCAATCATAGGTGTATATGGGTAGTGTGGCTTGATCACCTAATATACATGATGGATCATAACCTTAGATATATATACATTTTATTTTATTTGTATTAAATTGTATCATACTCATGGTATGTATTAATATAGAATTTTTATTGATTTATGAGTTGTATTGATGTTATTGATGGATGTATTTCCTTTCTAGCACATGCATTTTACTTTTGTTTGTATATGCTATGGGAAATATATGATGTATGTTTTATTTTCTATAATTATGTGACACACATGCATGGTTAAAAAAAATCATATGATTTAGAAAAGTATATAAATAATCATAAAATGTAATACACACTATATCACAATGGGAAATGTATAAAAATAAAAGATGAATAAATATAGTAAACCAGATTGATAAATTAATGTAAAAAACATTTCAAACCATGTAAAAGTAAAATTTCACAAAATTAAAACAAATATAAGTCATACTAAATCAATTTGGGAAGTATTAATATTTTTAATATAGTGGAATACATGTTATAAAAATAGTATGAAAACAAACATACAATAAAATTAATCAATCATACTAAATAAATATAGGAAGTATGAAGAAATATGTCCAGTAAAGTTAATAAATCATACTAAATCAAGATGGGAAGTATGAAAATAAATAAAATGAAATTATAAATCAAATTAATCATACTAAATCAAGATAGGAAGTATGAAAAATTTAATAAAAAGGTTGTAAAAATACACATAATCTAAAAATAAGAAGATAAAGTGAAATGTTTATGAAGTAAGCATAAAACATACTAAACCAAGATGATAAGTATGTAAATGATGTGTACATCAAAATGTCACACAAATTATCTCAAATTTGAAGCATGTAATATTATTGTGACTTAGTCATAGTATGAAACTTTATGGGAATGTTTTGTGAGGAATGTCCGGTCCTATCTAAGGACTCTAAATGTAAATCACAAAGGGAACACCAATAAGGTGGATATAAATGTTATAAAAAATTCATGGTATTTAATGAATTAATTTGTGAGGAATTCCTAGTCCTATCTAAGGTCTTATAGTGTAACTCACAAAGGGAAACCCTAGTGGTATGATTAGTTAAAAAAATAATGTTAGATTAAGGAGAAATGTTAAGATTATTATAATGAAATAGGGAGTGTAAAAAAAATACATAGGTGTTTATAATAAAACCTTAGTACATGAGGCATACTAGGTAAGAAGGAAAGATAATAAGAGTCTAGTGACAATGAAAATATCGAAGTTGTTGCCAGAATCCAAATAATGTGAGTGCAATGGAGATGTGATCACACAAGATGAAGCAAGTGCACACCACATAGATGCTAAAGCAATTTGAAAATAACACAAGAAGATAAATTGCACAAGACAAAATAGAGAAAACCAAAATATAATTAACATGAGATGGCCAAAGTGAGGAATACATATAGGAGAGTACGTAACTCCTCCACAAAAGGTGGACAAGGCACCCCAAGAATAGACTGTAACTCCTCCATGAAAGGTGGTGACAAGGTGCTAAGAATAGAGAAGTAACTCCCATCAATGGAGTTACTTATGACAATCTTATGACACCTATGACACACACCTCCACATAAGCTAGCCTATCCCACAAATGCAGGAAAAATCCATGTATACACAAGAAATACAATTTCCCTAATTAAAAAATAGGGAAAAATAAAAACCTACACTAATACCCCCACATAAACATAGTTAAGGTGGGCAGTGTGGAAATATAAAATGGGTCCCAGTAACTAGGCCTGATGAGGTACCCATGTACAAATAAAATCTCCTATAAGATAGAGAAAAGGAGAAAACCCATAGGAAAAAAACTCCCCCCCCCAAAAAAGAGAGACATAAAAGAAAGAAGAGGCTAGTGGGCCCCTCCTAAAGATGATGCTGCTACAGATGTGGACCGCACCCCAAGAAGAGCTCGTAGATAATTGAACTTTCTCTCAGTGAAAGGTTTGGTGAAGATGTTTGCAACCTACTCCAAAGACTAGAAAAATATCAAGTCAATGACCTGACTATGAATAAGCTCCCAAATGAAATGCATGTGAATCTCTATATGCTTGGTTCACTGGTGCTGAACTGGATTCCTACAAATCTGAATGGTACTCTAGTTGTCATAATAAATGATGGTGGGCTGCCTGATAGGAATGCCAAACTCAAAAAGAATTCCTTGAAGCTAAATAGCCTCAATAGTTGCATTAACAGCTCCCCTATACTCTACCTCTGTGGATGATATAGCAATAGCATTCTGCTTCTTACTAGACCAACTGATAGGACTAGAACCTAGAGAGAAACTGTAACCAGAAGTGGACTTGTGAGCCTATGAATCTCCATCCCAGTCTGAATCTGTATATCCAACCAAGTCAACCTCTATGCCAAATCTGTAATGAATCCCGTATCTATGTGAACCCTGTATGTAATGCAAGATCCTCTTAGCTGCTTTCCAATGTAGCTCATGAGGTTCTTGCATGAATTTGGAGACAAGTCCCACTGTATATGATATGTCAGGCTTAGTGTGAGTCAAGTAGATGAGACTACCAACAAGTTGTTGATACTGAGTGGCATCAACCAATGGTGAATAATAATCAGCCTCAATCTTGACTCCTGATAGAAAGGGAGTCAGAGATGGCTTGTAATCAACCATGTGAAATTGAGCCAATAAGTCAAGAGCATACTTAGGCTATGTAAGAGAAATCCCTGAATCTGACTATGAGATCTCGATGCCAAAGAAGTAGTGCAACAAACCCAAGTCTGTCATCTCAAATCTATCCTAAAGAGATGCCTTCACCACTGCAATAGCTGATGAAGAACTCCCAGTGATCAAAAGGTCATCAACATATAGAACCAAAATCAGGAGCGAATCATCCTGCTATAAGAAGTAGACATTAGGATCAGAATGGAACCTAGTGAAACCCACTATGAGAATGAAGGAATCCATCTTGGCATACCAAGCTTGAGGGGCCTGTTTGAGACCATAGATAGATTTCCTAAGTCTACATACTAAGGAAGAATCCTAAACAAATCATGGTGACTGCTCCATCTAGATCTCCTCCTCTAGGTCTCCATGAAGAAAGGCACTCTTCACATCCATCTAATGCACATCTCAACCATGTGCTATGGCAATAGCCAAGGTGAGTTAGATAGAAGTCATCTTTGCAATGGGTGCAAAGGTCTCTGAGTAGTCAATGGCTGCCACATGTGAGAAACCCTTGGTGACCAATCAAGCCTTGTACTTATCAACCGACCCATCTAATACAAACTTGGTCTAATATATCCACCTACATCAAACCATCTTTCTTCCCTTAGGAAGTGAAGTCAAATCCCAAGTGTGATTTTTGATTAAGGAAGAATATTCTTCCTCCATATCACTATCCCACTCAAGTACCCCCAATGCCTCTCGAAAAGTCTATGGATCTGAAATTGAAGCAAAGAAGGCATGTGAATCTCTCTAAAAATCCCCCTTAGTACATCTGTCATATGTGGGGTCTCCTGCCCAAGTGTTAGCACTCTCAAGTGTTTTTCTAGCCCAAAGTGGCCCCAAAGTGGGCGAGTCAGTTGCTAACTCCTCATCCTCTGACTGATTAGAGGTGGATGACTCTGCATCACTATCCTCATTGTCTGAACTCGAAGAAGAAGATGTCTCTGGCTCAAGAACCTATCATGGCTGATTTGAATCTGATGAGGAATCATCATGAAGAAGTAGATCTAATGAGGGAGAAGAAGTGTCAAGTGTTGAGTCTCTAGGACTCTCCTAAAAATGGACACTTCTCTCAATGAACAATTCATGAGTGACTAGATCTAGAAGGCGATATCCCTTAATACCATCCAGATATCCTACAAAGATGCAAGGCTTGGATTGACATTCCATAGCTTTGCATTTCTTCTTCAGAATGTGGGCCATGGCTAGGGATCTGAAAACCTTAAGGTGCTCAACATCGGGTTTCCTTTTATGCCAAGCTTCAAAGTGTGTTATCCCTTTCAAAGCTTTGTGAGGAACCCTGTTTTGAATGTAGCAACCACAATTGATGGCTTTTACCCAGTACTATAGTGCTAAGGATTTGGAGTGAATCATATAGCTACCCATCTCTTTTGAGAACCTATTTTTGCATTTTTCAACCCCATTTTATGAAGGACTGTAAGTGATTGTGTGCTACAAATCAATCCCCTCTATGGTGCAAAAATGCTCAAACTTGATGCTGACATACTCCCCTCCATTATCAGTTCAAATAACCTTGATGGATTTCTCACTCTATTTATCAATAAGAGCCTTGAAGTCTAAAAAATTTTCAAACACTTCAGACTTTTGTTTGAGAAAATATATCCAAGTGTACCTAGAGAAATCGTCAATGAAAGTGAGGATGTACTTGGCCCTTGTGAAAGATGGTTTGGGAAAGGGTCTTAATACATCACTGTGGACAAACTCCAAAGGTTTTGAAGCCTTCCAAACTTTTCCTTTGTCAAATTTTTCTTCGGGATGCTTCCCAAGGGAGCACCCCTTGCAAAGTCCTTTTGAGAATTGGACACGAGGCAAGCCAATGACCATGTCATTTTTGCAAAGTTGTTCAAGGTAGCAATAGTTAAGGTGGCTAAACCACTCATGCCATAATTTTATAACTCCATTTGAATGAGTCAGCAATGCTATTGGAGAATAATTTGATGCAAAGTGTGAGAAGGTGTATAACATTGCTTGTTGATTTGCCCTACTCACTGCCACTGTAGTATCACTATGCAACTCCCTGATAGCCACTGAATCTGATGAAAACTCAACTCTCATGCCCTGACCAATGTGAGTGATTTGGTACACTGATAGGATATTGGTTGAAAGAGAAGGAACACTTAGAACATTATTGAATTTTCCTCCTTCCATTTCAACTGACCCTCTCCCTGCAATAGAAACTGATGTGTCATCACCCAAACTAATCGAAGTCATGCTATAAGGCTTTAAAGATGAAAAATCAACTAGTGAAGAGCCCATGTGGTGAGAAGCACCTGAGTCGATGACCCATGAAGATGTGGAAGCTTTTGTAGTTACAAGGGCCTTGCCCTTTTCTTTCTCCTTACCCTTGCCTTTTACCTTGGTGGAATCTTGGGTAGATGAATTATGCTTGATGGACTCAGGAACACCTATGTTTTTCTTCTCTAGAAGATGAGTTAGGTGATCTATTTGTTTCTTCATGCATTTGTGTTCATCCTACTCTATCTTTTTACAATAGGTACACTTAACCTTCTCCTTCTTAGGTTTAGCATTGGAGGATGAAGACTCAGTGTTGTTTTTGGCAGGATTGTTGTTTTCTTTCTTCTTCTCCTAGTCCTTGTTCTTTTTCTTCTTCTCCTTTGTTGAAGTCTTATCCTTACTATTTCTAGCTATCAAATCTTGGGGTTGAGTAGACTTTATTGTGCCCATTTGAATTTGCTTATCTTGCTCCCTAGTTAAGTTGGCAATGAATGAATCCAAAGAAGGCATTTTCCATGTAGTGCCAAGGGAACTTTTTATGGCATGGAAAGTGGAGACAAAGACTGAATAGCTTGGACCTAACTTTGTGAGAATATAAAGTATGATTTGATCATCTTTCTTCTCTATCCCACATTCTTTTAATTGCAATCTAAGGGCCTTAAACTTAGTGAAGAAGTCCTGTAGGGTGTCAAAGTTGCTAGGACTTAGACTTATGAGTTCATTTTCCAAGCTCATGACCTCTCATCTCATCAAGCTTCCCAAATAAGTTTTCTAAGGTGTCCCATATGTCATTGGGAGTCTAAGAGGATTATATATTTAAGAGAAGTTTTGGAGACATAGACAAGCACAGTAATCCATAGGCTTCATCACTACAGTTGTACCACTTGACCTTTTCAACATCAGTGTTGGGTTCTACTTCAGTACCCATGGTGATCCTATACAACCCTTTGCTTCTAAGAATGATTGACATTTTAACCTTCCATTAATGATAGTTGAAGGGTGTTAGGGGTTTAATTTGAAAATAATCCATTTTTAGCTGATTTTAGGTGAAGTTGTGTTGATTGCAAGTTGTGAAATTATGCAGAAAAGAGAATGAAAGCAAAGATATGCAAGTTGTCAAAAGCAATCACACCCCTCTAAAATATTGAACCCCCCAAATATGCAAGTGCACACTCAAAAGACGTCAGGCTCAGTTGAGAATGTGTCTTAGAGTAATCAATGCAAGACTTAAGCAAATAGGACGTCGGGCTTAGCCGAAAATGTGTCTTAGGAGACCCAAATTTTAGGCACTTTATAAAATAGTGCATTTTTAACAAATAAAAAGCCTACGATGTGGATAATTGAATTAAAAACACTTTTGTAAAAAAATGGTACCCAAATCTGAGCTACTGTTTGCAAGATATTAAAGGTTCAATTTTCCCATAAATTAGTGTTTTTGCAAAAAAAAGCACTTAAACATTAAAAAAATGCCTATTATGAGAGAGAAAGTGGCCTTCCAACCACTCATTGGATTTGACATGGAATTAGGAATCCAAAGGAGGTTTGTGTGAGGGGGAATTGGCCTCCTGCCAACCTGGGCCTCACCCTTCATCTTCGACAGGCAAAGATACAAGTTTTAAATAAAAACCCCAAAATTACAAAACTATTTAAAAAACTAAATATTTAGTCAAATTGACTTATTTTTGTTTTATAAGTCAATTTTTAACTAAAAATAATGAAGCATAGACAAAATGAAGGATTTCCAAGTGTCCAAGGGGTGCCACATGGGATGCCAAGTAAGGAAGGGGCGCTAAAATAGCACAATCCATAATTTAACTTAGAAAAGACAAAAAAATAAATGCAGACCTGTGCTAGACACTGTACGGCCTGATGGCATGGTAGAACTAAAGACCAAAAGCTAGGTGCAAAAGCTTGGCATTACTGAAGGTACCTTGTTAGAAGGATAATAGCAGACCTGGCAGAAAGGATGTGCCATCAGAAAATCTGTGCCATAGCAAGCTAGATGTCGTACAATTGATGGTGTGGCTATAGAAGGATGCTGGGAGTTACAAAAAGTTGGCGTGCTATTTTGGGCTAGAAGGAATGCTATTTGGAGTTGCTGCTCCTCCCTATACTCCCTGTACTCAACAATGGTGCCCAAGCTAACTGTTGAACTAGCCCCTGAAGTGAAGATAGCCAAGAAACCCAAAGGCCAAGGATTCCCAAGAAAATGATACTAGAAATGATATATATATTTTTATTTTAGATCAAATCTAGAAAAAAAATAAAGAGAACTCCACTCCTCTTGATTTCAAAATGAACTAAAATCATAACCAGACACACGATTACCATTCTTGTTTTGATACCATATTAGAGTTATTGCCAGAATCTAGATAATGCGAGTTCAATGGAGATGTGAACACATGAGATGAAGCAAGTGCACACCACATAGATGCTAAAGCAATTTAAAAATAACACAAGAAGATAAATTGCACAAGACAAAATGGAGAAAACCAAAATCTGATTAACATGAGATGGACAAAGTGAGGAATACATATAGGAGAGTACGTAAGTAACTCCTCCACAAAAGGTGGACAAGGCACCCCATGAATAGACTGTAACTCCTCCATGAAAGGTGGTGACAAGGTGCTAAGAATAGAGAAGTAACTCCCATCAAGGGAGTTACTTCTGACATTCTTATGACACCTATGACACACACCTCCACATAAGCTAGCCTATCCAACAAATGTAGGAAAACTCCATGTATGTACAAGAAATAAAATTTCCCTAATTAAAAAATAGGGAAAAATAAAAACCTACACTAATAGAAAATACATAGGATACCTACTTACAATAAGCACAAAGATGTATAGGCAAATAGATGTAATACTAAGATCAAATCATGAAGGTTATATAAACAAGGAAATTAAAATGGACCTATCTTTCCACAATGTTCCCCATTCCTTAGGACCTCTTACATTATTTTCAGTCTACTATGAAGATTGTGTATTATGTGATAAATTAGGTAGTACTATAGATTGTTTTTCTCCTCTCCCAATCTAATAGCCTACCACACCACAATGAACCTCAAATTTATCATGAGGCTAATCATGGAGTTTGATCTTTGATTAGAAATAGGAGATATGTTAAAAATAGGAAATCACATCTTTTGGAGTGATTAGATTTTTGTATTTTGCCTTTTGGATCATTACCTTTTGTTTAAATAATTTGGATTTTAATTTTTTTATGGTTTTTTTAATTCCTCCTTCATATGGATTTGAAATAACCATCATGAATGATAAAAGTCATACACATGAATGATATTTAGAATTTGGTTATAAGAGACTAAGTAACCAAAGATATGACTAACTAAACAACTTAGGTTTACCGATTAACCAATATATAATCTCAAGTTTTAACCTTATATATGATTAGTATGTGAAAAGGAAATAAGGAAAAAGGGATTAAAAATAGATCGATGTACATAAATAGTACAATGAAAAGTCATGGTTACTAATTGACTATATGGTAAAGATAAAATACTAAGGGAATGTAGGTTGTATAACCAAGTCACAATAATTATTATCTTTACTTGAGTTGAAAAGTAGAAAAAAATCATCAAAGAGAAAATAAAATAATCCATGTGAAAGAATTGAAACCATAATCATAAGTTTATATCCATGAAAGATAAGAATAACCCATAAGAGAAATATGAAGAGAATGAAAATGTTTAAAACACATAAAACATAATATAATTATTCATGCAAAAGAGATAAGTGAAATCAGGTTTGACAAGTAGTCAAAAATATAAGATATATAAATGAATCACAAATCCTATCCAAATAATGTAATAGAATTATAAATAATATAATATAACACCATGTTGTGTTTAAAAATAATAATAGATCTGACCATAAATGTCATCTATAACATCTGACACATCCCTATATAACTGAATTCTAACATTAGTCAAAGTCTCATCAATATTCATGGAAAGTTATGAAAAAACTTCCTTCTATATCATCTCTATATAAAAATTAGATGTAGTAGAAGAAGAGTGATGCTCATGAAGTACCTCATATGTGGGATACTGAATGCTAGGAATAGGTATCTCAATATGAATGGTATATGTGGATCTATGTAGAGGTGTAGCCAATGGAGAAGGATGATCCTTCATTCATGGGCAACCCGTAGTAGGATGAATAATTAGTTTTGGTGTAGAATATGGGAAATATTGGAGATATTGTTGAATCACTCGATACCAATAAATATGATGGGTAGTACATTGGTACCAAATATAACAAACTCACTCATATTTAGGGATGTACTTTAAAAGTAGCTTGAGAGGTGGGATAGTCTTATCTTTGAGTTATGAAATGACTAGATGCATTGTATCAATGTACTACCTAATATTTTGATAGTGAGTATAGGAATGGTTATTTATACCATGAAAAAAAATATATATATATATTAGTAGACATAGAGGTCTACTAATTCTAGTGGTAGAGGAATACTCCCATGACTATTGATGTAGATGACAAACCTTGGTCTAATGACCAATAACTCTATGAATATCACAATAGGGATCATCTATCCATTTTGTGGGTAAGGGATCAATCTTAGGTAATGGTTGAAGACCATCACCAAGGAAGGGAGAATCTAGACTAGAGTCTAGACTAGGCTCATCCATATGTATGGTTGACTGTGCAATGGGTCAAAGTAGAGTTGCTAACATCTACTAAGGAAGAAAACTAGAAAGATTTAATATCTAGAAAAATGGTAAGGTTCTATCATGGAATTATCCATGTGCATTCTCCTAAGAGGTTTTGAAGTGACTAGAAGCATAATACATGTGTGATCCATCTCCAACCTATGAACATTAGAGTAAAAACTAATATCAGGTACTATAAGAAAAGAAATGATAACAAAAGAACTAAAAGACTACAATAAAGAAGAGTGATATCTCAGAACCTCAATATTTTTAGCTTGAATGAATCTAATTAAAAATGTGTCATTTAAAGAATAAACATCATCATAATCAAGTGTATGTAATTTGATGTTACATGCATCAATGATTTTATCAGTCAAGGAAGCATGGTGAATGAAATGTCTAGTTTTAATTAAAGTAATTGATATTTCATCAAAACATTGTTAACAGGATCAGGGTTAAAGAGGAGGAAGTTGATAAATGATGTTAGGGGAGAAATTGATTTTTTTAAATTTTTAATCTTATCTCCTCTGATTCATCATCATCAGAGTCTAAAAGGTTAGGTGGAATATTTTTGATTAATTCTAAATGACATTATAGCCTCAAGTAAAGTTGAAGGGATACTTAAATCTTTAGGATTATCAAAATAGAGTGCTAGGTAAGGGTTCAAGGGTGGGTATTTTAAATACATCTATTTATTGTAATTGTTCAAAATTCCAAGAATTTGTGTTCCCTTGAATCTTATATATAGCACCATGTTGATGCCTGAAAGTGTATCACAGGTGATTCTTAAGTGTTTAATAAACACTACTCATTTTTGAATTTAGAGAATCTAATGCATGAGTTATAGGTTATGATAATACTTTTATATTTGTTATAATAGAGGTAGAACAAGTAGAATATTTCAAAAATTTATATTAATTAGTGGATGGAAGCCACTGTGGCCTAATAGTTTATCTTTGATTTTAAATATGATCTATGCTATTAAAATTGAATTATGCTCAAAACCTAAGTCTAAAGCTAAAATAAGATGCATATTCACAATGAAAATGTTCTAAGGTAAATTTATAAAAAGGAGTAAAAGGAAGGGTAGGGTAGAGAAGTGATATATTACTGATCTTTAACCCAGACATCATGAAAAGTTCAAGTTTTATTTGAACATGCATGTAACTAATATATTACATGAAGTAGCATAAACTCAAATCTTATCACACATTAGGTAAACATCTAAGGATAATATGAAGTAGTGTAAATAAGGACCAGATTTACTTTAAAGATTCACCCCTGCAAGCAAACAACATTAGCACATATGCAAGAAAGGCAAAGGAAACTTTAGAACTTTCAACTAATATAACATTATCACAAATTAGCAACTCTACACTTAAATATTCACATCCATGATTCAAAAAAACCATTCAAATCTAACATTTAGATCAAAAAAATGAGAGAGAAACCATAATAACAATTCAAATAAGCAAATGTGGACAAACTTTTCAAAACTCCTTGCTTTGTATTAATTTTCTTAAAGTTACAAAACAGTTTTTTGGCTAAAAACTATTTACCTTTTACAATGGGAAATACCTCTTTATATAGACCTTTCATGATGTTTTCTGATTAGTTATGTCAAATATTAAGGATAGTTGTCCTTTTATAATCTTTTGAGAACCTTTTAGACTTTTTGAAATTACTAACTAATAGGCAATGTGTTTTACAAGTTGAACATACCTTTACAAAAAATATTCTATTTAAAAAAATATACAATGTCTCTATACAATAGAATATCCTAAGTCAAATATTTTGACTTTGGGGCCCTTGTGCTGATGCAATCTTCTACCTTCACTAAAAAATATTCATTCTATAATTTTATTCATTAATCAATTGGAGATCAATGATACGTATCATGAACAATTCCTTTTCTTGATCTTTTAGGCCTTTAAGATCCCTTTCAACACTTTTTAAAGCTTGTTTAATGCTCTTGGAATCTCCTATAGTTTATTTTGATGATAAAATTAGGCCCATGATCTTCTTGTTATCAGCCCCTATTTTCCCTTATCCTTGAATCCTCACTTCTTGCATGAATTGAGTACTTCTATGCTTGAACTCCTTATTAGTGATAAGGCCTAGTGGACTAAGGGTGGTGAGGTATTTGATTAATCTATCCAAAATATGTAATATCCTATCCTCTTAATATTTGAGGTCCTTAAAAATGTCTTCCATCTCCTTGGAATAGTTACTTGGGGCCTTGATATTATTAATTAATATAGCCATAGCCACATTCAAGTGGGCTAGGCTAACTATCTTGAATTTAGGGATTTGATTTTTAGTCAATACTTTGATCAAATCCTTGACTCGGGAGCTCAAATCATGCTACTGACAAACTTGGCTTGTAGCCATGGTGATTTATTTATTCATTTCCTCTTGCCTAGTTTTTAATGACTTTAAAGAATTGAATAAATCAGCCATGATGTCCTCAAATTCCCTAAATCTATCTTCTTGGATTGATAAGATGGATTGTTCTTTCAAATTATTTTTCTATTACAAGATGCCCTTGATCATTGTTTGTAATTGATCTGACTGACCAAGAGCCATTTCAAAAATAATTTATTCAAATATTGGGTCCTTTCCAAGATTTTATCCTCCAACTGGAGTCAATCCAACAAAAGGTTCCACTTTTTGGAAAGTGAACTCTCCACCAACCATGGCCTTCTTATTTACCCTCTACAAACTGGTAGTGGTTCAGTCAAATTTGACACTAACTAAATATTCTATCACCTTTGGAGCTAGGGTTTCCATTTGTGCTCCACTTGATTCTCTTAGAGAATCCATTCTTTTTTCATCTTCCTTTTGTAAGGAAACTATCCATGGCTTGACTTCTTCATGAACTAGGATATTGATTGCCTTCATCATTTCCCAAGGATATTTTACAATAGGAACCTTTTTCAATTTTACATAGATGAACCATTCAGGAATGGTTGGACCTTGAATCAAGTTTTATTCATTGAAGAGATTGATTTACCTTAAAGGATGAGTGAGGGTCACCTTGGGCTTCTTGGTTTTAGCTGGGATAATGGTGAATTCAGCTTTTCTTTTGGGGTGTCTATAGGAACTATATCCAACACTTCCTTCCCATTTTATTCTTTTGTTTCTTCTAAATCTTCCTCATATGACTCATAAGCCAATGAAAACATTTTTAAAGCATCTTAAATTATCTCACCAGGGACTAATGCTACTATATGAACCTCCTTCACTGGTAATCCTTACTCCTCTTGAGTTGAATAAGATGAAATTTCATCAAGCCTTCTCTCCTCTGAACTTTGCTCAATTTATGCCTCAAGTCTAGACTCTATTTTTAGTTGGGTTGGTGAAGGTCTAGAAGGTACACCACTCAACAAATGATACTGCCTCAAACCCAATTACCATTTATGGTTTGGTTTGCTTGGGGTTTAGGTATTTTGTAATAGTTTTTAAATGTTATATTAGAGATGTAATCTATATTTCTATGAGTGTGCTCATTGATTAACATGTGCTTATCAATTTTACCATCCTTAAAAATAGGAGAGAGAATGTCTATACAATGTAGTACCTTAGGTTTCACTGCAACATAATGAAGACCTTCCATTTAAATGGCAACTATGTTGTAGTAGAGCCTTCTTGCAAACACAATCTTCTCCTCTTCTCTTATGATGGGTTGTTAGTTCTCAATGGTCAAAAATAAGCTTGACCAATTGTTATCCCTTATGTTTAGAGATGTGGAATCAAATTGTGTGTCCCAAAAAATCCTTCCTTTTATATCTAAAGTTAAATAGAGTTCCACATCCTCTCTAGAAACACTTTTTTGGGCTACCATGGCTATGAATTTATCTAAATTGCGATCCAATGGTCTATAGTTCAATTTTGAATCAAATTATCCTTGCACAAATGACAATCCAATCTTATTTGGTTTGATTATAATGATCACATGGTTGAATTAGGTTGTTTGTACTTTTTAGGGCCTTCCTAAACGTTTTTTATAGTGCTTTAATGGTTGTAGCTATTTGAACTTATGTGAGATTCATGACTTAGATTGTGTTTATATCTTTGTATTTATACCTTTGATTTTAGATCTTTTAATATAACTTAGAACTTATGTGGCTGTATATTGGCAACTTCACATTGGCCCTAAGTTTTTTTGAATTGTCAATGTTGATCTCGCACCATTGGATCATCTCCATCTGAGCAAATGCATATCACCAATCATGCAGACAATACAAAATGTTAAGTCAACCTTAGGAAATATAGAGAAATTAGGTTAAATATTTTAGACTATGGTTTTATTCACATCTATAAACACGATAAAACCTTAGCATAAAATTTTTAAGTAAGTTCTTAAACATAATAAAGGGGAGCTCACGAATGATAAAAGACATAGCGTAAAGTTTTAGCCTAATTTTTTTTTGTATTAATAAATATAATTAAATTTTTTAGGATAAGGCCTTTTAGGATAAGTTAGAACATAACAAAGGGGACCATGTGATTAGCGATACCATGCTAATAATAAAATAGACGAAAGGGTCAAAAGACATAAAGGGATCAAGCATAATATTTTTAGACTAAGGTTTGGTTGTGTTGAAAAACATGACTAAGCCTTATGATTAAAATTAAGTTAATTCCATGGCACAAATAATTATTCTTGTGTAAATTATTTCCCCACAAATTTAAATGTAATTCAAAAAGGACCTAGGTTAAGACATTAGATTATGGTTTTAACATGACTTATAATAGATTCAATTAATCTTTGACAAGCCAAAGGCTAGTAAAAGATTAATTTAACAATGAAGCATAAAAAACCCTAAGCATGTTCATTCCCAAATGAGATTCCATTGAACCTATAATATAAAAGCATAGGAAACTATCATTAGCAACATTAGAAGGGTTTAAACCATGATCACTTGAAAATGTGTCAATTATTCCAAATGAGAATTAGGTGTGGATGATCTTCAAATAAAAAAATGTGCAAACATGCTAATGGTATTCTAATCAAGTGGATTTTCAACTTAAATCACAATTTTGCAAATTTTAAAAGAAGGGTCCCCATATTTTGGAAATGGGGGTATGTTCACCATGACAAATGGCAAATTTTGGGGGAAACATAGCAATATGTTAGAATTTAGAGTTTTTAGTTCAGACTAATAACTAATTTATTCATTCCATTTGATCAAGTACCATTACTAAGATTAATTCATGGTTAAAAAAAATATCACACATGTAGAATTAAGATCAAACATTAAAACTCAGCCATGTTATTTGTGCTTTGATTCCACTTACATTTTACATAGGATTTAGAGAACATATTCTAGATTGATGACCTTGACCATTAAAATTGACTTATAACATATTTATATGTTCATTAAGAATCATGCTTTGGCTTAGGGAAGGCTTGGGCATTGCTCTACTACTAGCTAGACATCTATATCATCGATAGAGATGCCTTTAGCTCCACTCAAATCCTTGCTCCACTACCAACCAAGCATCTATATCCCTAGTGGATATTTTTATAATCATCTCTACTTATAAAATTCTTGAATTCTACAATAAGGCTCTTATTTTTATATTTTTCAAATCATTTTAAATTTCCAAAAAATGTTGGGAAATAGGTTAGCTAGGTTTTGGGATTCAGTCAAATGCTTAGTCTTCAGACAATCATCCTTAGTTACAAACTTTTTCCTAGGCCATGATGTTTGTTAAGTGCAAACATGACTATGTTTTAACAATTCAAGATTTCATCCTACATGTGCAATCCTTTTTAGAATCAAAATTAGGTCCAAACAAGGCTCATAATATCAAGGAACAATTATCTTAATAATTAGTCTTCACTAATTTCTCCAAACTATAACATATAGCTCATATTTCAATAATCCATGATCAACCAATGCTGAGAAGACATAACTGCATTCCTAAACTATGGAGTTATTTTTTAGCATCAAAATGTATTTTGAGATGACTATCCAAAAGTACTTATTGAAAGCAAGGAAAAAATCATAGAAAGCAAACAAATATAAAATAGAGGAAACAATCAAACAAATATATACAAACATTATGTATAAATAAGGGACAAGAAGGTAAACTAATCTAAATCCTAACTACATTAGCTCTAACTATTCTTATAGTTCACTCCATGAATAATTTAGGTGAGAGAGAAGAGAATTAGTGATTGAGGTATTGCCCATTGGTTGGTAATGTTAACTCTACTCATTATAAGTATTTTAGTTTGAATAGATTATCTCCTAGGGTCTCAACAATCTAATATGGGCCAATCCACAAAGGTGTGAACTTCCCATGTTTTACTTTTGGTTTTGAGGCTTTATCCCAAAGAAGAACTAAATCTCCCTTTCTAAACACCTTTATCTTTGAATGCTTGTCAAACCACCTCTTAACTGTGGTTTGGTACCTAATTAAATTGGTAAAAGCTTCCTCTTGTGCATATTTCATCTGTATTATGTCAAGTAGACTTGAATTTTCAAATTCTTGATCCTCCTCTATGTACTCTTGTATAAACTTGTAGGTTGGCAACTTGAGTGTTATGGGAAATATAGGCTCTTGAACATATACCAAAAAGAATGGTGATGTCTTGAGAGCTTTCTTAACTCTAGTTCTATCTATCCAAAGGGTATACTTAAGTAGCTTGTGCCATGTTCTCAATTTATCAGCTAAAGACTTTTTTATGGATTTCATCAAGTTCTTATTCATTGAGTCTGACACTTCATTACATTGAGGGTAATGGTTTGATGAGAAATTGAGAATAATATTGTTGTCATTAGCCCATTTAGTCATCCCAATGGATAAAAAATTAGATCCATTATCACAACCTAGAGATAAAACTATCCCAATCCTTGTGCATATGTTTTCTTCTAAAAATTTGATTACTTATTCAATACTACACCACTTGGTTTCCACTGCTTTAGTCTATCTTATGCAATAGTTAATAGTAGTCAAAAAATGCTTTTGAACTTCTAAGGAATTGAGGTTGATGACCCCCACAAAGTCTAATCTACATTGAGTAAAAGGTTTATCAATCATCAGTGGCTTTAAGGACATGGCTACTTTAGGATCTTTAGTGTTGAAGAACTAGCATAAGTGGCATTCTCTCACATGCTTATGAGCATATTTGAAGATAGTGGGCCAATAATAGCCAAACTTAAATATCTTATTGGTTGTCCTTCTTTATGGATATCCAATTCCCAATTTTTCATGGAAAGTGATCAAGATCTTAATAACTTCTTCCTTAGAAACACACCTTCTGTAAATGCCTTCAAAGTTATTTCTATATAATACCCAATCTTTGATCAAAAAATGATTTACCTTAAGCCTTAAAGATATTTTTCTCTCTCTACTTAATCATGTAGGATAATAGACATTACTTAGAAAATGAACAATGGGATCATACCAATCATTAGATTGAAAGCTTTGTTGATCAACCTACATAACACTTAGTTTGGGATTAGTATTATCAATTAACTAAATTAAAACTTAGCATCATAATAGCTTTTTAGTCTTCATCTCTAGATCATATTCTTGAAGGACAAACATCCACTTACCTCTCCTTTCTCCAAGTTCACATTGATTTAACATTAGCTTAGTGGTAGGGTCTGGTAGAATTTCATGCACCTTATTTCTAAGGATATAATGACTAAATTTATTCACTACTTTGACCAAATCACATGATTACTTGTCAATCAAAGAATAGTTTAACTCAACATTTTTAAGGTTAGTAATCATCAAATAAATGGGGTGATCACACTTATCTATCTTCTGAGTTAGAATGATAGCTATTGTATGATTAGAGGCAAAGGAGTAAAAATAAAAATCTTTAGTGAAATATGGACTTATCATTATAAAATCTTGTCCAATTTATTTTTTAATTTATTTAAAAGATTTCTTGGTCTCCTCATTCCATGTGATCTTGACATCTTTCATCAACATGTCATTCAATGGTTTCACAATCTCTACAAAACTAGAAATGAAGTTTCTTAAAAAGTTAATTTCACTAAATAAAGACTTTAGTTCTTTCCTAATATTAGGGGGTTTTATCTTTGATATTGTATTTAATATATCAGGATATATATAAATCCCTTCTTTGGTTATGACATGTCCCAATAGCTTTCCCTCAATTACACAAACATTCTCTTCTTGGGATTGAGGGAGACTCTATACCTTTTACATCTCTCAAATACTTATTGTAAATGCATAATGTGGTCATCCCTATTCTTATAAAAGATATTTAGATCATCTATGTATATAATAATGTACTTACCTATGAGGCCCTGGAATGCATGATACATTGCTCTTTGAAAGGTTACACCTACATTGATTAATCAAAAGGGCATTCTTTTGTAAGAAAAAGTTCCCCACTTATTATTAAATGCAATCTTCATCCTATATTCCTTATTCACTAGCACCTGATTATACCCTAAAAAATCCATGAAGAAAAGACATCATAGCAAAACCAAAAATACTTTGGATTACTTTGTCAAGAGAAGATAGGGGGTAATTATCCTTTTTAGATTCTTTCTTTATATTTCTAAAGTTAATACATAATCTAATTTCACCATTTTTCTTCCTAACTAGTACTAAGTTAGCTATCCAAGTGGAGTATCTAATGGGAAACACTATCTTAGCATTTAGTAACTTATTGACATCTTTGTATATCATTGGTTCTAGGATAGGGTTGACTGGCCTTTGTTTTTGCCTAAATGGCTTGTAGGCTTCCTTTAGAGGTATGGTGTGGGTTAAGACCTTATGATCAAAGATATTCAAGTCATCATAGGATCATGATATCACATCCCTATACTTGGTCAACAAATTTTTATCTCTCTTGGTTTTAATGCTTGTGTAGACTGTACCAATGTTCACCAGCTAAGGTTGACCTTGGGAACCTAGGTCAATTGCATTGTAGTCCTTCCCATCTACTTTGGGAATCTTGACAGCCTCAACTAGTTTTTCTAAATCTAATATCCTCTCTAAGGCTATCATTCCTTTAGGGATCTTATTGTCACTCAATTAAATGAACTTGTCATCAATATTTCCTTTAAATTTGTCATCATCAAATCTATAGTTATTGACCTCATCAATGATGTGATCCTGAAATACCCTTGAGCTAGTCATGAAGTTTATGATTTGTTGATCTTCAATGAATACTTTCAAGTGGTTGACATTATCTAGAAATGAGGGACATGGGACTAATTCAATGATAAAGCATTATAATTTATAAATTTGATTAGGCATAAGGTTGGTTGTAGTTGAAGCAAGTTCATCAATAGCCTTATTTTCTCCCCTAAGAGTTGACAAAATGTTAAAAGTATCAAAACATTCATTTAAGTCCCATACTCTAAACTAATACTTCTTAAGATAGGATAACTTGCATTAATATTTACTTTTGACCTAATTAACTACTAGTTTAGAGTCATAAAAAACTAATAGTTCTTTAACCTCATGTTTGATTTCAAATTATAATCTAAGAATAAGTGATTCATACTTATCTAAAATATTGGTGCATGGGAATTGAAGTTTGTAAGAGTAATTGTATTCTTTCCTAATGGGATTGATTAATACCAATCCTACTCCATAACTTAATTTACATCTAGTACCATCAAAATACAGCTTCTATAATCTAGGCATAGCATGAGAA
Organism: Torreya grandis; assembly: GCA_037957365.1. Taxonomy (NCBI): domain Eukaryota; kingdom Viridiplantae; phylum Streptophyta; class Pinopsida; order Cupressales; family Taxaceae; genus Torreya; species Torreya grandis. The sequence goes on from JARHVA010000495.1 coordinate 526,405, forward strand.
GTTTTAAATTTACATACCTTTGTGGTGTCAAGAGCGTAAATACCCAGATCTAAGTTAACCATGTTAACACTCTCATTAATTACATTATACTCGGTGATCATATACTTTATCTTGGGTTCCCTTTATATCATGTTCTGATTTGGAACTCCTTTTTAGGGTAACCACATGTGTGAATAGTAAGTAGACATATAACCATTTAATGCTCTTTTCCAATCTATACTTAACAACATTCCATAAATATCAGGGATGTCTACTACTTGGATGTTAATGAACTATTGGATCCTTGGTTTAGAAGCAATTTGCATGTGACCATTTAACATTTCACCAATTAATTTCAACCTAGGTTTATCTAATTGAGTTACAACTATATCAAATTTAATGGGATTCAAACCAAGTTGTTCATAAACACCCTTAGGGATGATGTTAGTGGATGCACCTGAGTCTAGTAAGGAGTTATGCTAATTCTTACCAAATATTCTTATTGTAAGCAAGAAAGGTTGAACATATACTTTATTCTTGTGTATAACAACATTAGCATTTGCTATCTTGGGTGACTTACTAGGATTCTTGGATAGAGATTCAAGTAACAAGTCTCTCTGCTTAGTGATTTGAGTCAACTCATGTAGTGTGATTTTAGCTTTAATTTCTTAGCAAAAGAACTAGGTGAATCAACATTTTATTTAGAGGTAATTCCCTTTGAAGGCTCAGGGTTGTTGTTTACTATAAGATTTGGAGGAGTGTCAAAGTTATTGGGTGGATTTGAAGTTATCAAGGGTTGCATTTACTCCCTATTATTTAGAGGATATGTCTTCTTCAAATACTATTGAAAAGTATGCACTTCCTCAGGAGTATCTTCAAGCTCATTTTCTTCTTAAAATGGGAATTCAAAGGTTTCCACCATTAGATTCATATCTACAACCTTGGGTGACTTGGAAGATCCATATGTACCTATAGAATTTTATCTATTAGATCTACTTCCAAGTGTATTTAAATCATCTTGAAACAACTCAAAATCATTATAGAATTAGAGGCAATCCAACTCACCATGATTGGAAGTATTATGAACCCTACAATACTTAATTAATGCAACATCATAGATATTAATCTCAAGGTTATTTTTCTTACTTGATGACTCATTATTTTTATTATTACCATTGTGAAACTAGTTATTATGTCTATTAAACCTTTTATATGAGAAACTTCTATTGAAATTTTCCATAGTATTACCAACTTGATTTTATAGCTAAGGGAAATAAGTGCTTAGGTTTTGAACCATATTTAAGATAAATTAATTTTCATTCTTTGGGGCCTCAAAATTATGAACTTGAGTGTTACTTGTGTTAATGGTTGACACATAACCTCTTTGGTATTGTGTATGAGACCCACTTGCAGTATTGTTCAAGAATTCTAGGCTTTGGCCAAGATGAGCATGACTTAAAGGTAGTTGGTTTAGAAAAGGAAGTTAATTTAGGGTAGGCATATTTTATTGGCATTGGTAATAACATTTATAATGGGAAATTTTAGATTAATGTTGGGAATATTATATGCCATTTAGTCCTGGGGTTATATCTAGTCATTAATGGTCATAGCTTCAACATAAGCCAAGGTTGAGGCTAAGGCTAATATGTTAATGACCTAAGAATTTTTTTTAAGAAGCACAAAAGTCATGGGATCCAAATAATCCTTGTAAATATCTAAGGCTAAAACCTCATTAGGTATATAAGGATATATGGTTCTACTAAACATTTTATTGAATTTGGCATTAAAGGCTCTCATTGTTTCACTAGAATCTCTTATCAATATGGTGAATTGTTGGTAAAGAATACAAGGAATAATGATTTTACCAAATTGATCAATAAAGATCTTATGAAAATCATTCCAACTAGTGATATAATTCTTTGAAAGATTGAGGAACCACCCATATGCATCTTCTTTAAATGTAAATGGAATAGTCTACATGTTATATCTTCATGAACTACATTTAGCAATCTTAAAGCAGATTTGAAACTCTTAATGTGTTCTTCAGTTGTGATAACACTATTTGGGATAAATTATGATAAATATTTTTTAAGATTATAAGGAATGTCATGTACCACACTTGGCACATTGATTGAATAACCACCTATCCAAACCATACCTTGATAGGGATTGAACACATGAGCACCTTAAATTGGTGAAGTTGGTTGAGTCTTTGAAAGTCTATTCTTACCTTTGTCTTGCTTAGCTCTCTTATGAAATTCTAGTGATGGAAGATGAACCCTTGTCTCTGAATGTGACCTGGTCCTTATCCTTGGCAATTCTAGCTTGAATGCTTTGAACCCTATTTTAAATATGATGTGTAATTATTATCTTTACAAATAATAATGATCATACTTTCACATTAAGCAAATTTTGTACAAATATGTATATATAATAGTAAAATACATTAATATTTAACTAAGTTAGCTCAAAGATATGTCCAAATATGTAAATATGAATGATATTCACATGTTTGAGCTCAAATAAACTAAAATTTATAAAGGATCTATCAACATTTGAAAAAACTAACCTTTACTAACCTCAAACTCATTTGATTCATTAATCTCAAGCTATCTTTACCACAATATGTCATCTATCTTTAAATAATATCTATCTTTGTCTGAATAAGCACAAAGACTAGTCTAAAACCATTAAGATAAATGATCTTTACACACATATGATAAAATAAACATAGTTATGCAAAGAATACATCAATCTTTGAACATAATTCAACAAAATGAGCAAAGATGTTGCGAATTTACAAAGATATAAACTAGAGCCCTCCTTCTATCACTAGTGAAATGTGTTCCCTGTTGATGCCTAAAAGTGTATCATAGGTGGTTCTTAAGTATTTAAGAAACACTACTCATTTATGAATTTAGAGAATCTAATGCATGAGTTGTAGGTTATGATAATCCTATTATCTTTGGTAGAATAGAGGTAGAAGAAGTAGACTATTTCATAAATTTATATTAATTGGTGGTTGGGAACCACCGTGGCCTTAAAGTTGATTTTTGATTTTGAAGATGATCTATGATATTTAAAATTAATTATGCTCAAAACCTAAATCTAAAGCTAAACTAAGATGAAATTCACAATGAAACTGATCTAAGGTGAATTGATAAAAAAGAGAAAAAATAAGGGTAGGGTAGGGAAGTGATATATTACTAATCTTTAACCTAGACATCATGACAAAGTAAAATTTTCATTTTAACATTCATTTAACCAATATATGACATGAATTATCATAATCTAAAATCATATCACACATTAGACAAACATCTAAGGATAATATGCAATAGTGAAAATAATGACTAGGTTTATTTTAAAGATTCACCCTTGCAAGCAAAAAACATTAGCACATATGCAAGAAAGGTAAAGGAAATGAAGTAAACTTTAGAAATTTCAAATAATCTAGCATTAACATAAATTATCAACTCTACACTTAAAGATGCACATCTAGAATTCACAAAAACCATTCAAATCCAATATTTATATCAGACAAATGAGAGAGAAACCATTATAGCAATTCACACAAGAAAATGTGGACAAACTTTGTAGAACTCCTTACTTTGTATCTATTTTATCAAAGTTACAAAATATTTTTTTGTCTCAAAAAACTCTCCTTTTTATAAAGGGTAATACCTCTGTATATAGACCTTTCATGAGGTGTGTCAGTTAGTTATGTCAAATATTAAGGATAGTTGTCCTTTTATAATCTTTTGAGAAACTTTTAGACATTATAAAATGACTAACTAATAGGCATTTTTCTTTACAAGTTGCACATGCCTTTACAAAAGAATATTCTATTTTAAAAAATATACAATATCTCTATAGAATAGAATATCCTATGTTGACTGGTTTGACTTTGGGACCCTTTTGTTGATATAGTCTTCTACCTTCCCTAAAAGATCATCATTCTATAATGTTATTCATTAATCAGTTGGAGATCAATGATAGGTCTCATTAAAAATTCCTTTTCCTCATCTTCTAGGCCCTTAAGATCCCTCTTAACCCTTTATAAATCTTGTTTGATGCTCCTAGCATATCCTAGCCTTTCTTCTAATGATAAAATCAAACCCATATATTTTTGTTATTAGCCCTATTTTCCTTTGTCCTTGATTCCTCACTTCTTGCATGAATTGAGTAGTTTTGTGCTTGAACTCCTCATCAATGATAAGGCCTAGTGGACTAAGGGTGGTGGGGTTTTTTATCCAGCTATCCAAAATGTGTATTATCTTACCCTCTTATTGTTTGAGTTCATTAAAAATGTTTCCATTTACTTGGACCATTTTTCAAGGCCTTGGCCTTATCAATTAATATATCCATAGCCATATTTAGGTGGGATAGGTTAACTATCTTGAATTCAGGGATTTAATTTATAGTCATTACTTTGATCAAATCCTTCACTTGGTAGCTTGAAGCCTACCATTGGCCAAATTAGACTATAGCCATAGTGCTTTTCTTATTCACTACTTCTTTCCTGGTCTTTATTGACTTTAAATAATTGAAAAAATCAGCCATGGTATCCTTAAATTGCTTGAATCTGTCTTCTTGGATTGACAAGATGGCTTGTTCTTTCAAATTTTTGTTTTGATGAAAGATGATCTTGATCATTATTTGTAATTGATTTGACTAAGCATAATCCATTTAAAGAATATTTTATTCAAAAATTGGTTCCTTGATAGGCTTTTATCCTCTAATTAGAGTCAATCCAATAAAAGGTTCCACTTTTTGGAAAGTGAACTCCTCTCCACCAACCATGTCCTTGTTAGTTACCCTCTACAAACTAGTAGTGTTTGGGTCAAAATTAACACCATATAAATATTATATCACATTTGGAGTTGGGGTCTCCATTTGTGATCCACTTGATTCTCCTAGAGTATCCATTCTTTTTTCATATTCCTTTTGTAAGGCAACTATCCATGGCTTGACTTCTTCATGAACTAGAATATTAACTTCATCATTTCCCAAGGATGTTGTGTAGTAGGTACCTTTTGAAAATTTCCATAGATGAACCATTCAATATTTGTTGGACTATGAATCAAGATTTATTAATTGAAGATATTGATTTCACTTAAAGGATGAGTGAGGTTCACCTTGAGCTTCTTGGTTTTAACTGGGACAATGGCCAATTTAGATTTTCTTTTATGGGTGTCTATAGGAACTAAATCCAACACTTCCTTCCCTTTTTATTCTTTTATTTCTTCCATCTCTTCATCATCTGACTCATAAGCCAATAATATCATTTTTAAAGCATATTCAATTATCTCATTAGGGTCTAATGCTACCATATGAACCTCCTCCATTGGTGATCCTTGTTCATCTGCTTGAGTTGAAGAAGATGTAATTTCATTAGGCCTTATCTCCTCTAGCCTTTGCTTAATTTTTGCCTCAAGTCTAGACTCTATTTTTAACTAGGATAGTGGAGGTCTAAAAAGTGTACCACTTAGAAAATGGTACCAACTTGGCCCCAATTACCATTTTTGGTTTGGTTTACTTGGGGTTTAGGTAGTTTGTAATAGTTTTCAAATGATATAGTAGAGATATAAGCTATATTTATATGAGTGTGCTCATTGATTAACATGCCCTTATCAATTTTACCATCCTTAAAAATAGGAGAGAGAATGTATATAAAGTTTATTACCTTAGGTTTCACTGTAGCATAATGGAAACCCATCATTTGAATTGAAACTGTCATAATAGAGCCTTCTTGCAGACACATTCTTAAACTCTTCTCTTGTGATGGGTTGAGGGTTCTCAATGGTCCAAAATAAGCTTGACCAATTGTTTTCCCATGTTTAGAGCTATGGCATCAAATGGTGTGTCCTTGAAAATCCTTCCTTTTTCATTTGAAGTCAAATAGAGCTCCACATCCTCTCTGGAAACACTCTTCCAGGCTACCAGGCTATGAATTTCCCTAAATTGCTTACCAATGGTGTATAGTTCAATTTTGGATCAAATTATCCTTACACAAATTATAATGCAATCTTCTTTGGTTTTATTATAATGAACACAAGGTTGAATTAGGGTTTTCATACTTTTTGTGGCCTTCTTGAAGGTTTTTATAGTGTTTTAATTGTGGTAGCTATTTAAACTTATGCGAACTTTGTGACTTAGATAGTGTTTAGATCTTTGTATTTATACCTTTACTTTTTTTAGCCCAAAAGATCTTTTAATCTGATTTGGTGCTTATGTGGCTCCATCTTGGCATCTCTGCACTAGCTATGAGTTATTTTGAACTATCAACATTGATCTCATATCGTCAGATCATCTTTGCCTGAGTAAACATGTAACATCGATCCTATAGAAAATACAAAATGTTATGTCAAGCTTAGGAAATATAAATAGATTAGGTTAAATTTTTTTAGACTATGGTTTTATTTGAATTGATAAATATGATAAAAACTTAGGATATTTTTTTAAAACTAAGCTTTAAAACATAATAAAGGGGACCTCATGAATGATAAAAGACACATCGTAAAGTTTTAGCCTAGGATTTTCATTGTATTAATAAATATAATAGAACTTTTAGGATAAGGCCTTTTAGGCTAATTTGGAACATAATGAAGGGGAACATGTCATTACCAAGACCATGCTAATAATAAAATAGACCAATGGGTCATTGGACATAAAAGGATCAAGCATAATATTTTTAGACTAAGGTTTGGTCATGTTGAAAAACATGACTAAGCCTTAGGATAAAAATTAAGCTAAGTCCATGGCACAAATAATTGTTCCCATGTAAATTTGAATGTAATTCAAAATGGACCTAGGTTAAAACATTAGACTAGGGTTTTACCATGACTTGATATATAATCAATTAATCTTTAATAAGCTAAAGGTTAGTAAAAGATCAATTTAACATTAAAGAATCAAAAACCTTAAGCATGTTCATTCCCAAATGAAATTCCATTGAGCCTACAATATAGAAACATAGGCAACAACCATTAGCAACATTATAAGGGGTAAAACCTTGATCACTTGAAAATGTGTCAATTAGTCCAAATGAGAATCAGGTGTGGATGATCTTCAAATAAAAATAATGTGTAAACATGCTAATGGTATTCTGATCAAATGGATTTTCAACTTAAAGCAAAATTTTGAAAATTTTAAAACAAGGGTCACCATATTTTAGTAATGGGGGAATGTTGACCTCAACACACCATTTTAAATGAATTTGACACATTGGTAGGTGGATAAAGTAATAGTTCTCATACGATGTGTTCACGGTTGACCAAGTAAGATATTATAGGAAAGTGGAAAGTTAAATATCATTAATTTCACATAAATGATGATGGGAGGAATGGTAATAGGAATACAAACACAACCTAAAAGATTTATTTATGTTCATCATATCCTTGACATGTAATGCAAGTGGATTTAAGGTTATATTTGAAGTATCCAAGTGTTTTAATAAAATAAAAGGAAGTAACATAAGTGTCTAAACCTTCATCAATTAAAGAATGTTTAACTTGGATATCGTCTATTTAAAATCTAATGAATAAAGGGGTACCATCCACATGAAGTAATATATCATCAAGAATCATAGATGAGATAGGAAATTTAAATGAGAAAGAGGTGTTCATTATTTTGTCAATATGGATGGACATTTATTCACACTATTGAAGAATGCTATATTTATATTTGGATAAGGAATATTCTTTCCCTATAGGAGGAGGATGATGAATGTTCATTTTGAATAATAATTACATTAGGAAATTACAATGGTGGGGATAAGTTCTCATAATCTCTAAGAAGGGAATTTGAGATGGGAGATGTGGAAGTTATACAATAAGATCCCATTCATCATAACCTATGAGAGGATTATTGGATAAAGGTGCATAGTGTTGTAATAGATCATTTGAAGGGGGCTTGGATGTGTGTTGAAAATTATGTTGATAAGGTATGTTTTATTTAGGCTTGTTACAAATATATTGATTTATCTTAGGTGATGTGGTTCTTGGTTGAGACATTTTTTGTCTTTGAGTAGAATAAATACTTATTGAACTTTGATGGATGTTTTCTTAAGGGATGGAAGTTTGGGAAAGAGTATAATCTATATCAATTCTATGAGAGGTGTGGTTAATTTTTGTTATTGGAGGTGATGCCTGTATGTATGTTGATTTTACATGCCCCAATTCTATGAGATGGGATGGGGAAGTGTCTTAAATAATTCAAAATGTTAAATAAGTGTGATGGTTATGTGTTAGGGTTGAATTGATATAAGCAACTACTCTCCTAATATTAGTCATGTTAACCACATTTTCATTATTGGTGTTAAGGTCTATAAGAATTTAAATGTTATTGGTGGTAGGGGTAGGTTGATCAATGATGTCTTGATGATTAGGAAGGGGATACTTATATATCTAAATGATCATTATCTTAGTTTAAAGTTTGATTATTAGTTTGATTTTTATGAGATTTAAGTGTCATTTCTTAATTTTGTTGACTTTTACGTATGAGGGATTCATGGTCAAAGTTGAGACTAAGGAGAAAGTCCATAACAAGATTTATAAATTGTCTAAAAGTTTCATGAGAATGGCCCTAACTTGTAATGAAACTAGCATGATTTATTAGGATCATACCACATTTTCATAGGACGTGTGGCATCAAGATCTCATGGTAAAGGTCTTGGAAGATGTTTTTGAATTTCTACTAATGATAGAGGTTTGTGCACATTAGTATGATTATTTTGAGAAAATATGGGATTATGAATAGAATTTTTATTAGGTGGAGGAACATATTCCATGTTATTGTTTGGATTAATGGCTTAGATGGTGTGTATGGTGTTGTAAGTGTTTGTAACACCATCATTGGTTTCATGGCAGTGTTTAGCTTTGACAAGCATGTGAGTTCTTGTTGTAGGTTGTCGAGGTTCAAATTGATGTATGAAGAAGTCTTAACATTTGGATTGCTCAAGAGCCTCTTCCAAAGTTTTTGGAGAAAGATTCCTAATGTGATATTGTAATTTAGGGTAAAGATCATTAGTAAATAAGTGGAGGAGGTTCTCCTCCACCACATTATGCTCAAATTTGTTAGATAAAGCTATTCATCATTTGATGAAAACTTGTGCCATTTCAGTTTTTAGTTGTTTACAATTGATTAAATGAGCTAATCTATTTGAAATAAGATCACTAGTTTGGAATTATTGAACAAATGAATTGACCAAGTCTTCTAATCTAGTAATGGAGTGGGTTTTTAGTTGATTATACCAATCTAAAACATCTCTTGAAATATTTTAGCTAAGATTTAAGTGGCAGCAAAATTATTAAGCTTAACCTAATCTTTGTAAAGGCTTATAAATGTTTGTAAATATAGGGAGGGATCTGTAAATCAATTATAATTGATAGTGGGAGTGATACCTCTCATGTCCATGTTGGTAATTTTAGGTATGGGAGGTCCATTTTGTAAATGTTTGATAGTTTTGTTGATAATTAGGGGTTACAGTATAAGGTTACCATGTGAATCCCTAAGGAGGGTGGGGGGCATGAGATTTTTTTGCTCCGAATTAAGCATGATGGGGCTAGTTTTGGATATGTAATAGGTGATTTTACATTTACATCATTTGATTTTCATTATTAGTTAGAAATGTATGCATTTGGTTAAGAGTTTGTAATAAAATTTGAATGGTTTGATCACTATTTTAGCTAGTAGAAGTAGTATTTGATGTATTAGTGTTATGTGAGGTATTAAGATCTTGAAATGCACTATGAGTATGAGATGAGGTAGTAGCATGTGATACACCAGTGGCATGCAAAAAACTATTAGCATGAAATACATTAGTGGCATAATAAGCATTAGTAGGATAAGAAACATTAGTAGCATCAGATGCACTAGTATCATAACAATCATTAGTATCATGAGATGTACTAGTAGCCTAGGTATGCATGTGGGTATTTTGAAGAGCCCCACTAAAGGTTAACTTTTCCATATTTGTGGAAATACTTGGCATGGAAGTAGACGAAGACATAGAGGATGATGTCATAGTGTGAAAAGGAGACATGATAGAGGGGAAAGGTGTAGACAAAAATAGATGACTTAACCCAAATCCGTAGGAAAAGCTAGTTGAAGGTGAATGGTGTTCTCCTATATGAGGTACCATCATGAGGTTATATATGATATTAGGATCCTTACCTCTATGTTAAGGATTTTCATTGATGAAAAGGATAATTTTAGTTGTGTAATAAGGGTCATGTTCATCTTATAGCAAAAATAAGGGGTTAACAATAATGGAATAATAAGAAGTGCCATAATTGGTAGTGTGGGTGGTAACATGGACATTGATTTGATCTATGTTAGGTACCACCAAATGTGTTTTAGGAAACCTATTGGGATTAGTGAAATGCATCATGTTTTTAAATTCAAATCTATATTATTATCAAATAGAAAATTAATTATAATTGAAGGAAGCTAAATACTTTTTATAAATGAGGATAAATTGGTATGATACTGAGTCGAACTAGTTGACACTATTCTGTAAGATAATGAGTAGGAGAAGATGCAAGATACATAATAAAACATATCAACTATGTTCTATGGATAGTTAATCTAAGAAAGTATGTAAGACACATAATCAGATAGGTTGACTATGTTGAATTAAAATAGGCTAGGAAATATATAAGAGAGAAGATCAAATATGATGACTGTGTCTTGTAGAAGGGTAAAAAGACCATCCTATGAGAGACTAGGTTGAATATAATGATTTTGTTTTGTAAAAAATAAAATTGTAAGAGACATAATTAAGTGTGTTTACTATGTTCTAAGGGAAAATATAGGTTTTGATAGTTATGATTCTGGATGATCTAATGTTAATTATCAGAGAAATTGAAATAAACACACAGGCAACTAGGTCAACCTAGTCAATCTAGTTGCAACACACAATAAAAAAACTTGTACAACCATTGGTCAATAAAAGTTTTATAATATAAAATATAATTGAAAATGATCAATAAATAATTATAAAAATATAAATTCTAATATATGCATTCATTCTTGTATGTTTTAGATTATGACTTTTAAAAATAAGTGTGATAGGGTGTTGGATTTAGAAAGGAACTAGAAAGAGGTAAATTAAAGATGGTTTCAAGTTATTATGGCTAAAATGGATTTATATTAGTGATTTTATTGGCTAGGTATTAGGGTCTACCCCCTTAATTTTAATCCTATAGTGATAAGGGTGTCAGGTATTTTTCAAATATATAACATCAACCACGTATCTATACTTGACCAGAAAACTGAGTCGGCTTCCCCCTTGGTGATGAAATCCAAGTAGGTAGACCTTGCATATAATTGTTTAATGATTTTTGATATTTTTTAGTTTGTAAATGTGTGAATAAAATAAAAAATGTGTGACTAAATTAATAAATTGCACCTTTATAATTAGACTATGTGTGCTACTCTAAGCAAACAAGCAATAAAATAAAAGATAAATTAATTACTAGAAATATAAGTTAATTCCTTTTTTCTTGAAGAGTATTAGGTCAATTGGGTTGACCGAGTATACAAATAGTACATAATAGAATCTAGTTGGTCAATTTTGTCTATTGAAGAAAGGGACAAAGAAACACATTTGAAAAAGTCGACTGAGTCTCCTAGGTAAGAAGAAACTATAGAACTAAGTTGATCTAGTCAACTTAGTTTGTTATACGTTTATAGTTTTATAGATGAAAAATTGTGAAAAATAGGATTGAAATGAAGGAAATAAATGAATAAATTATTGAGAATGAACTTGATGATTTTAATAATGATGAATTATTATTTTCTTATACCATGTCATCCAAATGAATATTTTTAACTTGCTAACAGAATCAACTAGGTCAATAGAGTTTGAAAACCTATATGTTAATAAGAAAATTGATTCAATCAGATTGATCTCATTACTTATAGTTGAATATGACCTATAAAAATCCAAATAGAGTCAATTAGACTATGTTTTAAACTTGCACACATAATGTTAGACTAAGTCAATAAATTAGATATAATAATATCAAAATGAAAATAAATAAGAGTTGAAAATAAATGGAATCTTGAAATAAAACCTATAAGGGTTAGTTCAATTTAGGTTCACTAGAATACATATAATGGAAAGTGAAGTTGATCTATAAATCAATCCTTGCTCAGAGAAGATAAATAAAAATAGCCATTCCACTTTTTAGTACATCTAGACAATCAAGGTCATGATCAATATGGATTTTCTAGACCTAACTAAGGGGTCTCTTACCATATAATATCACTAGAGAGGATTCCAAAGCCTATAGTTGACCAATGCCATATAATAACCCTGGTTAGGTCCTATGGTTTATAACAAAGTAAAATTAAATTTAATCTATTGATCACCAAATCTTGTGTCACAAATGGGAGAAAATAAATATAAATAATAAACATGCAAAGAAGAAATATATTCAATTCAATGTAGAGGTAATCCTAAGCATGGATAAATAAATACATTCATAAGCCAATACATGAAAATATATCTACAAATAAAATAGGAGTAAGAGTTATGAATACTTACCTTGAAAATGAATATTTTAAGCCTCAATATTTCCCTTGGACAATGGTGCTTTGAAATAGGTTGTTTTGGTTCATAAGGATAAAAAAGATAGGTTAGCTCTAGGAGACATGACTTCTATGTATCCAAAAGTATTTTCCCACAAGACAATATTCTTCTCTCCAAAGGAAGTATGAAACCCTAAGTAATGACTCCTCAAGTATAATGGTCGATAAAAAGATAAAGATGTGAAAATGAATTATTCTCTCTATCTGTTGTTGGCCATTTTTTCCCACATACCAAGCTTATGTCTAGATAAACCAAGTTGTTAATGGATGAGCAGATGAACAAGGTTCTTGATGGAAGAGTGGTCTAAGTATCTCATTTTTCTCACAAGGCTTTTAAGACACTTTGGGTTCTCTTGAAGTGTAAATTTCAATTTGCTAAGGATAAGACCAAATTTACATAGCCCCATGGGATGCCAAGAATGCTTGGAATGGCTTAGGAGTGCATGGGATCCATTTGGTTCTTTATTTTTTTATTGAGACACTTGGGCCTAGTGATAGAAATTTTAATAGGCACTTTTCTGACATCATATTTTTCACAAGTGGATAAGTCAAGAAAAAATGGTTATATGGGTTTATTCACATTTTTGCCAAGATTAAATGTGTTAAGTCTCAGGTCCTCCCCAGTAAGGTGCATCAAAATTTATGAAGATCCAAAGTTGGCCTCTCAACCAAATTTTGCTAAATTTCCATACTTAGCCAATTTAGAGGGATCTCAAATAAAGACAAGTATATAGTTTAACAATGATATATTTCATAAGTGTGGTATCTTATGGAGGAACTGATCAAATGGGTCTATTCAGTTTTGAGCCTAGAACATACTCACCAAGTTTTAGGTCCTTTGACAAAGTACAAAAGAAGACATGTAGGTCCAAAGTTGGCTCCTCAGTCACTTTATATGTGTTTTCACATACTTTGCCATTTTTAAGAGGTTTTATCAAAGCTGAGTGAGCATATTCAGAAAGTTATATCTCACACGTATAATATTTTTGGGGGAAAGTGATCATGTGGGTTTCTTTAGTTTGGTCCCTAGTTATTGTGTGCCAAGTTCCATGTAATATATTAAAGCACATATAGAGTTATGCATGTGCAAATTTGTCTCCTTATTTATATTTTATTAATTTTCACTGGGACATCATGCAAGAGTAGATATGGACCAGCCAACTTGAGCACTTAATATCCTCATTTGGGAAGCCCTCAAGACTAGTGGATCAAATATATTTGTTCCTTTTGACCTTAAGAACATATCCTATAAGTTTAGTCACTCAATTTATAAACCTTCAAAAATGGACTTACAACATAAGCAATTCACACAAATGTCAAAATAGAGATCGATCAAAAATCCATATGTGCTTAAAATTGATGGTCTACAAGATGTCAATTATGTTTTTTAAGATGCCAAATAATGGTTGGTGGGATGTCAACTTTAAGATAAAGCAAGACAAATCCTATTGAGATTAAATTTGGTGGTCACATGACCATCAATGATGGTCATGCAAACATCATTTGATAGGATCAAGGATGTCAATTTTAAGATCATGAACTAGTTGTTGGCTTTCAAACATCAGATCCCAATTGATCTAATGGTCTGTGTTCAATCATAAAATGAGATATAATGATAAGTAGAGGTCAAAGGGTTGGTGAATATCAAGAGTTAATATAGGCATGACAAGTGTCAAGGATGCATTGAATTGGTAGAGGATCGATGGTTCTCAGGAATTCATACCAATTGAAATTAACAAAGTAAAATGAGTCAATGTGTTAATGAGCCAAGTCAGATTTCAATAACTAATTAAGGCAAAGGTGAACTTAGGATTATTGATGAGGGTTGAGAGGATATTTTTGACCATGGATAACAAGGTTATTTAGGGTCATCTTGACACCTTTTAAGCTCAACCAAACACCATTAAAAGGCCATAAGTGATGTTTTAAAGTACAAAGAACATAAAAAGACCACCCATGTGGCTAAATATGGACCTATGGATTATAATTTTTCATCATAAAGGGATCTTACTTTGATTGTGTTTGCCATTTCTAGATGAAAGTATTTATCTTTTCAAAGGGTGCCATGAAGGTAAGCAAGTGGACCCCAACAATTCATCATATGGATGAGCTACTCAAAAGGGGCCTTTTTCTCCATTATGCACACCATGATAACTATTCAAGATTAGTTTTTAATAAGACATGATTCTAAATTATTGATTTGATTTATATAACTACACTATTACCAAGACCTAATTATAAACAACTCGATCCTACTATTGCAACTACCATGGAGCATCACTAAGAGGATATTATAATGATGTAATAGACTAGAGTGACTTGGATCAATCAAGAAGGGTTTGAATGAGCTTGATTTATGGAGGCTATTTTAATATATTTTTAAATGGTTTTGAACTTGTTGGATTCCATTTTGAGCACCAAAAACTTCCTCTCTATTGCTCTACTTTTCTATAAGTTTGGATTTTGAGCTATTCTTTTGGATCCTTCTATTGGGCATGGCTAGACTCTACCAAGATTGAGCTTTATAACCTCTTGAGATAAATAAGATGACCATTTTCAAATTTCATTATATTAGATTAGTGTGTTCATGTCAGTCTTATTTGTATAATTGGTAGAGGCTTATCCCTTTCCAAGTTCTGATCTCACCTAGCTAGTAGATTGTCTGATTATGTAGGTTATGTTTAGTATTTGATGTCATTTGACTAAAGCCAACAATGGACATATTGAATATATCAGTGCCTTAAACTAGGCCTCTCTATCATATCCATTAGGTTTTTCTCACTTGATAAACCTTTGAATGAAGTATTGATGCATGCCAGGCATTTGGAGTCATAGATACCATCATTTGTTTTTATCTCAGTAGTGTTTTGGAGGCTCAAGTATGAGTGGATGGATAATATTCATGGTGCATCACCATATCTTATAATAGGTTTTAATTTATGCAAAATTATTGACCCTTTTCACCCCAACTAATTTTTTAGTTTTTAGAATTAGAGGTCCACATCATAAAATCTAAGGAGCTAGCCTCATAAAAAATCATAGAGGTCTGGTCTATATATAGGCAAACCACTTCCTATACCATTACCATGTTAGTCTAGGTACGGGTTAGACTTGAAAAAAATTGACCCATATTAAGGTGCTATCTAGATAGCTAATAATTTTTACATACCTAGTGGGAATGCTTTTAAGTGCCTTGAAGTATACTTTAAAGACATTGGAGGGTATTTAGAAGCTGAATACATCAAAAACATCATTTGTATTTATCTCAGGCAAATTCAAGCATCTTTGGAAGGTTTTTATTCAAGCTCAATTTCAAAAATATCATTGGTTTCATGTTTTTAGAGGTAAGAAGGCTTTGTCATGGTTTTTATTCAATTCACATATTACATAAGGATCCATGGCATCCTATGAATAATATTTATGCTCTCCACCCACATATCCATCACCATATCCACCTTACTATAGCCCAAATGACCCATATAATCCACATCCTCCATATTACCAAGACCATCCACCATAATTTCACCCCCTTCCACCTCCATGGCAACCTCCTCATCCTCATGACTAGTCCTATTATCAACCTTCTTTCCCTCGCAATCCACCTACATATCTACATTCAAAAATTGAGAGATTAAGAAAAGAAAATAGATAGGTTGAAAGAGAACCTTAGACAATAGAAAAGGGGAGAATGTTGAACTCTTATCCCTTACTAAAATACTCCTACAAACCAGCCACAATTAGCTAAATTGGTTACTCCACCTTCCTTTCTTACCTCTTTGGTGATAAGAGATTTCTTCGTCTATAATTGTTCACTTAATGATAAGGAAAATCTCTCCATTATTCCTAAATTAGTAGAATATACTTTGAATATGAGGTATGAAACTATACATGACATTAATTTACAATGTAATAGGTCTCCCATGAAAGTATTTGGCATTGTTATAAACCTCCAACACACTTGTCATCCCTACCCCAAAATCTTAGTTGTACAAGACCTTATTGTAGTAGATTTATTTCCTCAATTTGCCTTATTTTTGGGTAATGACTTCATGGCTAATGTTAGAGGGTATTTGTTCAAAGACTTATCTTATATGGTGTGCAATATTAAACATGGTGTGGAGGTGAAAATCAATTCTAAGCCAGTCTCTTAGTTCCACATTTATCCTCTTCCCCCAACCACCCAAAAGGTAGATTAAATTCACCTTCCTTCTCTAAATTAATTCACTTGTGCTCAAGATCCTATCCTTGCCAAAGACCCTGAGGTGATACCCACATGGAAGCCTTTATGGGCCATCGATCCTAATTTCATCATGCTCACGCTTGACAAGGAGGATAAAAAAGGAAAATAAGGTGTAAAATATATTATTGATCCTTCATCTATTATTACTCAAACACCTATTACCCCTTTTCACATCTCTCCTCAATCCCAACAGCTTCCCAAAAGATCATTCAAGATCCCTAGTTAGAAGGATACCCTTGCCAACATCAAATAACATGATGTTGTCTACTGCCCACCCACCCTCTCCCCTCTTGAATAAAATAAATCACACCAAAATAAGAATTAGATCATTCAAGTATAATAGATAAACTATCCAAGTTGGTAGAGGAAGGATCAGTCATTAAAGAGATTGACAGTGATGCAATTATAGCTGAGTGTTAAGAACACCTTGAAGAGCACACTTATAGTGTCTATGAATAAGATATTTAGACTGGTACCCCCATTCACTCCAATAGATTAGAAGGTAAGCATGAGCATGAATTGAGAGATAAAGGGTAGTTGTAATGTCTTAATGATGCAACTGAGGCAAGTGAAACATAAGCTAATATTTTCCTAAGAGATCAATTAGATGGTAGAATTCATAATAATGCTATTGATACTAAAGTTAATAATCCATTGGATGATCAATGGTATCAATTATGTCTATAATTCTTGGGTAAAATTGAGAAACTTAGTGTGGTATATATTATTAATGAAGTTAAACAGTAGGCTAACATTTCAGATAAAGAAATTAGTGTAAATTTAGAATTGCCAAATCGATAAGAGATTTTGCTTGAGTGGACTAATGATTTATCCCCCCTCTCTATTGATTAAGAGAATGAGAAAATCTCAGTTTACCAAGAGCCTTGTGATGACCTTATCCAAGACAAAGAAATGGGTAATCAGCATAATATCTTATAAGTAGAAAATAACCTTGTGGTTTGTACATTAACCAAGATGAGATGTCATTTTGGCAAGACTTAGAGGACTTTTTCTTGAATTTAGATGCCTCATCATTGTATCAACCAAAGCCCAAAGAAAAAGATCTCATAAAGGATGTTTTGATAGTTAGCAATTTGAATTCCAAGGAGAAAAATTTGTTACAACACTTGACTGATGAGGCAGAGATAGAATTTTTGATGTAAGAAAAAAGAGTTTGGGAAGAAGATGATTGGGTCTTAGATACATATATTCAATCCCTACACTTGAGAATGGAGATAGGAGGCCTAATTACATTGTCAAGAAGATATGAGCATCTATTTTCTCCCATCTACAAGAATATGCCATCAAGGAGAAGTAATCATGTTTCAAAGATCCATGTTGCATCAAATAAATTCCCATTTGACCCTAAAGGAAATCTTGTTACATTAGGTTATTTTTTTTAGGTTTGTCTTATTTCAATAAGTGAGTAATACAAGAATCATTTTGTTCCCCTTTTCTTTGTTTTTATATAGGTTAGTGGTCCTTGTGTTGTTATTTTAGGTTCCCATTCTATTTTGTTTTGATTATTTTGGTCTTTGTTTTTTTTCAAGAGGTTAGAATAAGATTGTCACATGGTTTGGGTTTTCCAAGAATAATAGGAAAGCACCCTTATGAGTCTCTAGAAATCTTGTCCATTTTTGCCCACATATCAAGCTTATATCTAAATAGACTAGGTTGTGAATGGATGAGTAGATGAAAAAGGTTATAGATGGAAGAGTGGTCTGAGTATCTCATTTTGCTCACAAGGCTTTTAAGACACTTTGGGTTCTCTTGAAGTGTAATTTACATTTGCTAAGGACAAGTTTGTATAGACCCCATGGGATGCCAATAATGTTTGGAATGGATTATGAGTGCATAAGATCCATTTGGTTCTTCATTGTGTTCATTGAGACACATGGGCTTAGTGACATAAATTCTAAGTAGGAACTTTCTTGATATCATAGTTTTCACATGTGGATAAGTCAATAGAAAATGGTCATATGGGTTTATTCACATTTGTGCCAAGATTATATGCACTAAGTCTCAGGTCCTCCCTAGCAAAGTGTATTAAAAGTTATGAACATCTAAAGTTGACCTCTCAACCAAATTCCACTAAATTTATATACTTAGCCAATTTGTAGGGAGATCAAATAAAGCCAAGTGGATAATTTAACAATGTTATATTTCTCATGTGTGTTATCTTTTAGATGAATTGATCAAATGGGTCTATTTAGTTTTGATCCTATAATATATGCATCAATTTTTGGGTCCTCTGACGAAGGACAAAAGAAGATATATAGTTTTAAAGTTGGCTCCTCAGTCACTTTCTACATGTTTTCCTATACTTAGCCATTTTTAAGAGGTTCCAGTAGAGTTGATTAATCATATTCATAAAGTTATATCTTATATGTGTGATTATTGTAGGGGAAAGTGATCATGTGGGTTTCTTTATTTTGGTCCCTAGTTTCTATGTACCAAGTTCTAGGTCCTTCATCAAAGCACAAATGGAGTTATGCATATGCAAAGTCAACTCCTCAGTTAGATTAAACTAATTTTCCCATACTTAGCCAAATGAGCTTGACCATCACTAGGACATCACACAGGAGCATATATGGACCAGCCAACTTGATCATTTCATATCTTCACTTGGGAAGCCGATAAGACTAATGGATCAATTTTGACCTCAAGAACATCTCCTATAAGTTTGGTCATGCCATGACTATTTCTCTTCAAGTTATAAACCTTAAAAAATGAACCTGTAACATAATACATTTACGTGAATGTCAAAATAGAGCTCAGGCAAAAATCCATATGTGCTTAAATTTAATGGTCTATGGGACATCAATTAAGTTATGTGAGATGCTAAATGATGGTCGATAGGATGTCAAATTTAAGATATAGCAAGAAAAATCTTATACAACTTAAATTTTATGGTCACATGAACATAATTTGATGGGAGTGAGGATGTCAATTTTAAGATCATGAACTAGCCATTGGATTTCAAACAATGGGTCCCAGTTAATCTAATGGTCCAAATTTGATCATACACTTAGATCTAATGGTGAGAAAAGGTTGAAAGGTCATCAAATCTCAAGAGTGAATGTGGGAATGACAAATTTCAAGGATGCATTTAACTAGTAGAGGATCAATAGTTCTCAGGCATTGTATCGATTGAAATAAATGGAGTGAAATGAGTCAAATTTTGACAACCAATTAGAGCAAAGGTGAGCTCAGGATTCTTGATGAGGGTTGAGAGTATTTTTGACCATGAATAATAAGGTTTTTTAGGCTCATATTTCCACCTTTTAAGCTCAACCAAACACCATTAAAAGGCCATAAGTAATGCAGTAAAGTATAAAGAACATAAAGGGACAACCCATGTAGCTAAATATGGTCCTATGGCTTGTAATTTTGTGTCATAAAGGGATCTTACTCTGACTGTGTTCACCATTTTTGGATAGAAGGAGATAGATTTTCAAAGGGTACCACAAAGGAAAGCAAGTAGACCCCAATAGTTCATCATATGGACCAACTTCTTAAAAGGGACCTTTCTCTCCACAATGTATGCCACAAAAACAATTCAAGAGCATTTTACAACAAGACATGATTCTAAATTATGGATCCAATTATTTTAACTACACTATTAGCAAGACCCAACTGGAAACAACTTGATCCCACCATTATGGCCACCATAGAGCATCACTGAGAGGATATTATAATGATGTAATGGATTGGAGTGACTTGGATCACTCAAGAAGGGTTTGAATAATATTTATTTATGGAGGCTATTGTAAAAAAAATTCAAATGGTTTTAAACTTGCTATATTCCCTTTTGAGTTCCTAAAATTCCCTCTCTCTTACTCTCTTTTTCTATAATTATGGCCTTTGAGCTATTATTTTGGGTCCCTCTCTTGGGCATGACTAGACTCTACTAATATTGAGCTTTGTAACCTCTTGAGATAAATAAAATTATTATTTTTAGATTTCATTATATTAGACTAGTGTGTTCATGTCAATTTGATTTGTATAAGTGGTAGAGCCTTCCCCCTTGCCAAGTCCTAATCTCACCTAGTTGGTAGATTGTCTAGTTATGCAGGTTATGTTGAGTGTTTAATGTCATTTTAATGAAGCCAATAATGGACATATTTACTAGATTAGTGCCTTGAACTATGTCTATATATCATCTCCCTTAGGTTTTTCTCACTTGATGAACCTTTGTATGAATTATTGATGCATGACAAGCATTTGGAGTTATATATACCATCATTTATTTCTATCTCAGTAGTATTTGGGAGGCTCAAGTACGACTGGATGGAAAATCTTCATGGTGCATCACCATAGCTTAGAATAGGTTTTAATTTATGAAAATTATTGACCCTTTTCAACCCAGCCAATTTTTTAGGTTTTAGAAGTAAAGGACCAAATCATAAGATCTGAGGAGCTAGCCTCATAAAAAATCCTAGAGGTTTGGTCTAGATATAGGTAACCCACAACCTTAGACCATTCCCATGTTAGTCTAGGTATGGGTCAAACTTGAAAAAATATAACCCCTATTAGGGTGTTATCTAGATATATAACATATCTATTAGAAATGAGGTAAATGATGTGTTTAAATATATAGATCTAACCCTAAACACATACAGAATTTTAGTTGACACAGTTGACCCAGTTGACCTAGTTATTTAGGAAATAAATTAGTTAGGTTCAAGACTAAGTTAGTTGGGTTGACTTAGTCCCATAATGTGCTCAATTACTAGAATAGGTTCAACCCATTCAACTATGTTTAGAGGATAGTAAAAAGAGGTTTTGGCTTAGATAGGGGATATTTGAGGTAATGAATTACTTGGAGGATCATGTAAGGGAGGTGTCAAAGCTTAGGGAAAAATATATGAGGGACTTGTGTTGGTCTTAAGTGGTGGTATAAGGAAAAATATTATTGTGAAGCACCAATGGTCTATCTACCTTTTTCCCAATGCACCCTTTAATGAATTCACTCATAGAGGTTAAGACTCAATGGGTTCTTGTAAGAGAGCAAGCATCAGAAATTGATAAAGTTTAAAAATATTATGTGTATACATATGACCCACTTGAATCTCATCACATGTCACACAATTACAACATGGGATGGTGCTTCAATAAAAGAACACAACACACAATTACAAGCTAAAGAAATTATAGTAATAAGTGAATAAGATAAATGAAAGAACATAATTGAAAAATTCATACCTTTACTTACCTTGGTATTATAGCTTATAAATGAAATGAGAGAAATTCAGAGGTGTCTAATGTAGGGAAATTAGGAAAACTTGTAAAATAAGTGAAAATTTGAATTTAAAAAAAAATATACATGTGATATGTAGAAAATTTCTCTATGACATCAAGTTTCTAGAACATTTTTCAATTTGGAAAAAGAGCTAGTAAAAAAAGTTGAAAGTGTATTATTGTAATCAGAACTTGAGGAAATATTTGGAAGGGCAAGTGAAGGGGTTTAGATTTTCATTTTAATATTATTGTGGTTATTTTTTTATTTAAAAAACATGCATATTTATCCTAATATTATAAAAAGTGATTATTTCCTAAGTGAAAATAGTATTAGTCCTTTATTATTTTTGGAATTAAATGTGTAAGTGTTAGATTTTTTCATCTAATGAAAAAGGAGCATTATGGCTAAATAAAAAAGGGATGTTAAAATATAAAATAATTTACTTTAAAAATTATTAATTATAATATTAATTTGTATATAATATTAACCCTGATCACTTCATTAATTAGCCTATTACATTAAACCTCTAAATTTATGTAAAAAAATTGAAATACCTTTCAATGGGTATTGTAAATCTATTGGTTACAAACTATTAGCTTACTCATGATGAGTTAATTTGGCCTTGGATAACTTGAGTAAAATGTTTAATTATTAATTATTGATATTAAATTGATTTGACCTATAAAATAACCATGATTAAATTAACAATACATTCTAAAGTCTTGATTCTAAAGAATCTTCCTTTATTGTGACAATCCTTGTGACAATAAGAGATGGGGGATATGTTTTGGGATTGGATTAATATGATACATAATTATATATTATTATAAATTTGATGGTTGTGAAACAAAACATCTTAGTTTGTTATTGGGTTGGATGACCTATGGTGCAAAATCCATAATATTTTAGTTCTTGTGGAAAATTACTTACAACATAGGTATCTGATCCATAAACTGGCACTAAAAATGTACCAAAATGTTTACCAAAAAATCCTTGTATGAAATTTATTAGACACACTAAAATTATTCTAAAAAATAATCAACTTAAATAAAGTAATGCAATAATATGAACCACACTGCACAAGAGTTGATTATGGAGTTCGGTAATGCCTACGTCTCTGGGTTCACTTAAAACATGAATCGATCCATTTCTATAAATTTCAAGTACATGGTCAAATATTAAAATTGTCACATGGACACTCTAAGATTTCATACAACTCAGTAATAAACCTTTAAAATGTCCCAGTACTTAAAGATGAACTTTCCACCTTCCTGTTGAGAACGCAATCTCATGTTCCTAAAGCTCTCTACCAAAAGTCTCTCTTTGAGGCTTAAAAAAGTGGCTCAAATGAACTAAAATTAGGAAAATAAGTATATCACCAAAAACATCTTAGAGACTAGAATATTTCACTAGTTCACTCTAAATCTTGGAAATCGCTCTAGGTGCCTCAAAACTAAGGGAGAGTAAAAATGGGTCTTTATGCCTTAGCTACTCAAATGAGAACCTATTATTCAAATACCAATTCATGAATTTATATATTTGTTTGAATTCATGGGCGTAGTGGTAAAACCTTATCCATTTTATCTCATAGGTCACAAGGTCAACTCCATTGACCTTGGTTTTGCATGCATCCCTTATATTTATCCCACATTTGGTGGGGAAGGGAACATATTAACTTTAAGAAGCATTGGTCTCCACCTTCATAGTCACAAATATGCCTTTTGATGGCTAAGGCACTTAATAATAGTCAGTGGTTATTTGAATTAAATTCTCATGACCCCATTGTGACTCAACCTAACTTGGATATTATTGGCATTAACACCTGATCAATATGCATTCAACCACATGGCATGGTTGAATCAACTATACTTGGAATGCTTGAACTAAATTTGGCTCCCATCTGATCTCGTATTAGTGTTGGGCTCATCTAATGTGGTAGCATTAGATTCTACCTTGTGGCAGCTTGAGGGCACTCACTTGTCCAATCTATACACATTATCAAAGATGAAGGATGAAAACAAACCTAGTTTTTTTACCTGATGTGCTACCATGTGTCACACTCAGATTGGGCCATGTTATCATTTTTATCGAGTTTTGACCACAACTTTGACTGGCCATAACTTCCACATATGGAATTGTATTTGGTCCATTCAAAATGCATTAAAAATATTGTGATGATCTCTACATCATGGAAAAAGTTCAAAAATTTTCCATGATGATCAATTTTTCTAGTTTGACCATCTTTGACTGCTTGTTAACCCAAAATTTGACCAACTACATCAAGATCAAATGAGCTTTATTTCTCAAGTTTCACATACCATTAGAAAGCTCTTGAAAAGATCTATGAAATGTTAGTGGTTTTAGGACCATTTTATATCATTCTAAAAATGACCTTTAGATCACACCTCCCCACTAATAAGGTTTTTGGTCTACCAAAAGTTGGTACCCAACTTGATCCTCTAAAATGTCAGTCAATTTCGAAGATACTCTGATGGGTCTTATCTATCTATTCAGGTTCCAAAACTATGCCTAAAATGCTTAAAACAACTAGATGATCAAACCTTCCAAAATTCCTCTTCTATTGTATGATCATCAATAGCCTCTACATAGAACTAGGGTTAAGAACGTGATGACTTTCTCTACTACATGACTTCACAAGAGCCTCTACATAGATAAGCCTAATGATATTTTCTACTACACGGCCTCAACGAGCCTTTACATAGAATTCTAGTGATATCCTTTTCTATATAGCTTCAAAAAGTCTCTACATATATCTAAGATCATATACATACATCCACATCCTCTTCTAAAATTTTCTAATGATTCTCTATAACATATCAAAGTATGGAACCCAAATCATAACATATGATAAAAATGGAAAAATATGATTCATAACTCAAACTATATAAAGGCCTAATGCAAAGTCATGAGTTACACTAAATCTTACAACTGATAATAAGATCACAACATCCAACAACTATCTTCTCACTATCACATCTTATAAATGGTGAATTTCCAAACACTGCAACAATCACTAATGCAACTGCATAACAAGTTTGTTAATGTAAAAAAATACATTACCATTGTGACCATGTCATAATACACTTCCCAAATATGGGTCCTAATATGCTAAAAAACTATGAGAACAACAAATAGTGTATAGTGTCTAGCATTTCAAACATTGCCCAATAGGGTCTTACAAATGCATCCAATCATACACATACCACAAATAGATGCATCCCAAAATAGCAGTTACTTTGAAACAAGTATTATAGGAAAACTAAATCCTACCTAAAAACATGTATACTACTATCAATGCCCCAAGATAATCAATGATTTTAATTCCTTAATAGGAAACTCATAAAGCTAATCAAGAGATTCCAAAAATAGAGCTTTTCAAAGCATAAGTGTGATAATTACAAACTTTGCATGACGAACATGTCTTGATGTTTTCCCACTATAACAGCTCTAAAAAATTCATATATCAAAGAGAGGTAAATTTACTTTGTCAACATACAACAATAATCCCAATAATGCTTTGAAACATTAATCCACTAATCATGAAATCATGAAATTTAGAAACTATTTACTAACCCTCTTAATTAGACTCTCATGTTTAGGGTGTTTAATTTATTTAGTGGATCTATTAACATCTACATGGGTTGATTTAGGATTAACTTCATTAATTACCTTATCAATAGGTTTATATACCATATTCTTCTTACCATTACCAGGATGGTGGGATGGTTAAAGTTTCCAACACTTCTCAACTCGATGTCCACTCTCGTGACAATGTGTGTAGACATCCCTCTTTTTAGGTGAGGTCACCCATTTGCCATTTCTCATTTTAACAGGTTGAGATTGGTCTTTATCACCTAAAAAATTCTTCAACAATGATTGCCTTTTCTAACAATATGTGGTAGAATGATTTCTTAATCCAAAAAACATGCAAGGAAAAGCATGCAACATCTTTTGAATATTAAAGCCAAATTGCTTAAATGGAAAGAGTGCATTATAAGTTTTAGGATTCAAATTCCT